>CAVNZL010000137.1:5675000-6272500 GCA_963693355.1 Pontia daplidice | reverse complement strand
GAAATAAGGATGGTGGGTGGGTGTCATGAACTTTTAGGTTAAGTGCAAACAATATGAATTAATATAAAAAAACAACTATATCCATCCAAAAACAGTTTAATTTCATAAAATGGATTCAGTGCTTCTTGTACTTACTACAGTGCTATGTACGTTATTATTGTTAAAATTAATTTACAATTTACGGTAAGTGCTGAAGAGGTTATAGTTATATCTTTCCCGCCTCAGAAAAATCACAATTTTAGAGAAATTTCAATTTTAGGTCATCATTGCTGTGGAGAGTAAACTGTTGGTTTTGTAATAGTAATTTTTGGGAAAAATTTACGCATCGAAATAGTTGGACGTGTCCTAAATGCGAGCAATACAATGGATTTACTAAGGTAAGCTTTTTGCACTTTCTAGAAGAAATAAATCGAAACACAGCAATTTATTATAAAATGCCCGGTTGGAAGAGTCACTTATAAATAATTAAGGTCATATGATTTTAGGATGGTGATTATAATAAACCAATTATAACTTCTAATAATGATGTTAAAACACCAATTACCTTAAGAAGAAGCCCACCCAAAAATGGTCTATGCAAGATGTGTAATATTAACCAACAGCTAAAAGTTGCACAGCTTGCTAATTTTGTTCCAATGAATGAGAACAATTTTGAACATGAAATAGAAATGTACAAGTAAGTAGCATTATAACATTATATATTATTATTTATTGTTCTTTCAGTAAGCTTACTTTCATAAGATAATTTACACATTTAGAATTTTGTGTTTCATATATTTAATTGTTTTAAGATAAGATAGAAAATATAATTTATTTTTTAGCTCTTTAACACTATTTATATAAATCTACCTAAGAGTGAATACATTTAATATTTCTTCACATTAAATTTTTTTTGCCATATTGGAGATGTTCCAATTTTACAATACCACTTAAGTAAATGTGATAAGATGTACAATTTACAATTAAATTGTCTTTTCTATGAATCTTATTAAGGGACAAAAAATTGTTTAACTTTTTTAGAAACAATTCAAACTTAATGCCTAACATTTTATAATATTTGCAGATTGCAGCTAGAAAAAGCATATAAATTATGTAGTCCATGCAAAAAAGTCATACAAATGAAGTTGCACAAAGAGAAGGAATCGATGCTGGGATCAAAGTTATTACAAAATCGCACACCTAAGAAATCTAAGACAAAGAAGGAAAAACAAAATGAAATGCTCTATCACTTTATTAACAATACATCCAAAGCTGTTGCTGGGATACTTTTAGTACTAGTGACTTTTGAATTATATGAGAACATAAAAGTTCATGAGAAATTGTATACTGCAATCAACAATATAAAAGCAATAATATATAATTTAATAGAAAGGATTTTGTCTATAGTAAAAATGAAGACATTGATGACATTCCCAGAATTGGAGAACTATTTTTATAATTTTGACAATACACTGGATGTAGATTTTAACATTTTTATTACTGAGCATAATAATGTGTTTCAAAAAGCCCTAGGTGGCTTTGTATGTACAATGCAAATAATTGGACATGTGTGGAACATAAATAAGTTGAAGTATTCTATTGGTATTGACTTACTATGGACTGTTTTTGTTGCTACCTCTCTATATCACAAGTTTATTACTGGAAATTTATTATTAATAAGTTTAATTAAAGTAAGTATTTATTATTTGTTTCTATGTTTTTTTGTAAATCCAAAACAAATTTGTCCTTTTTATATTTGAAGTCTTTAAAAAAAATACTTGAGTAATACTTAGGAATGTTTAATAACTATTTTTTTTTAAATTATATATTGTTAATATAAAAATTGTTTTTTTCTTTCTTTTCAGTTGGCTGCAGTAGTAGCAGTACTTTTTATTTACAGCTGTATGACATCAAAAGTTAAAATCAATCAAGAGATACCATCACTGAAAAACAAGAAAACAATGAGTGGTTCAAACAAGATGCACCAAGATCAAGACATTTCCTTTGACACAGATGATGATGTCTCTCTGAGTAAATTTGGTTTGCACAATTTTACTAGCTCATCTAATGAAACACTAAGCCCTTTGAACAGTAGCTTCAAAAATGGCAGATCATTCACTCCCCGTAATGACAGTTTGTGGAGTAAACCAATGCACAATTCCACTTTCACTATTAACTCAATGACAACCAAAAGCCCATCACCATTTTCAGAGACAGTATTTGTGAAACCGGCATTTAATAAATATCAGAAATTAGTGAAAGACGATTCTGATTCCGACCTCGACGAAAGTATAAGTTCCTTGTGTATAAGCAGTCCCAAAAAGAAATCCGCCAAAACAAATCCTGTGTTCGCTCTAAGAAAGTTTACTGCGTCGCCAAATTTTGCGACTCCAATGCCGATCAATCGTGGTCGACCTTTGATATCGCCCAGTAAATTAGGCACGTCTTGGGTTGCTGGTGGGTATTGGGGTTCAGATGGCGAACGGTCTTTATTTAATATAAATGGCAGTCGCTCATCCAGTCAAAGTTCTGGTTTTGAGTCGCAAACTTCGAGTATGACCCAAAGAAATGTTTTTTCTCAGCCTCCATCTCGTGAGGAATCTATTTGCGGTGAACCCGATAGATCTTCGGTTCTATTAGATAGGTTTCAAAACTGCAATATGAACTATAGGAGCTCGCAGAACCTAGCTCCCCTATCGACGCCCGTCTTCCCTCAAATGCAATACAACAATCATGTTACTATACCTCAGCCGAGATTCCCTCTGAGTTTCTCTAATAATTTCAGTTCCGAGCACAAATTCAAAATGCCCGGCAGGTCCGGACTGATAAAGCTGCCTCAATTAGATTCGTTCTCATCAAACTAATGCTCAACAGCTAGTCACCTTACTAACTTTCGACTAATTTTATATTTTATTCTTTGAACATTGTTTTTGTACTAAAGTTCCATTGACTGCCATTATAAATAAGAAACGTTTGTTTAGTTATCACATTCATTAGTATGTAAGTGGTTGTGTATTATAAGTAGGCGTAAGTAATCATTTGCTGATCTCGTGTGTGGGTGCCGGGCGACGCCATGAAAACATTAAGAATTATTCGATTGTTACAATTTTTATATGGACGTCACTGTCCTTATTTTTTCGATGTACATGGTTTTCAGACGACGAGCTTTATTGAAGACTTCTGCTTGGTAAATAAATTTCTGACAGTTGAGTATGAAATCCAGGTGTAGATTTTGTGGTACTTGTGTAAAATAAGTTTTATTTTCATATTTTTTTCTATACGTATAGTGTATACATAGTTAATACGTAATTATCACAAAATTTAGGACAGTTTGTAAAAGCTACTCGCTAATCATGTGCTCGATGTGTTTTGAACAAAATGTGATATGTAAAGACTAGTAATTTTGCTGATAGTGAGGTTAATGATTCTTGATGTTATCATTCATTTTTGTTTGGTTTTTTGGTTTCGTCATCTTGAAACGGAAACCTTTTGTAAAGCTCCTGGAATAAAGTGAAATAATATCAATCTGTGTTTTAATCTTCCGTTCTTTACTATATTATTAATAAATCAATTTTCATTTCATTCAACTTGAATGCATAAACTTGCGATTTCCAAATAAAACTTACGAATTGCGTGCTTTCCTTTCGCATCTCTGGAGATACTGATGAGGTTGTGGGGGTACATACGTGTCCTCATACAATGTGGAAGCGTAATCAGATACATCAGTACACTTCCATTCATGTTGTAGGTACTTTCTTAGCCCCCATTCAGTTGCGTTTCCCTAAGTAAAAATATTATCTTAATCATAAAAAACGAGCAATGTTTTTTACTTCTTAACGCGTAAACGGTTGGATAGAATTTGATACACAGAAAGAAAACAAACACCCTGGATTACCACACATGTGTACGATGTGCAAGGGTTTCATAATTAACATGGGTGTAACCGACAATCGCAATGCTAGCTTTAACACTAATACAAAGTTACGAGTAAAGGAAGTATTTCTATTGCATTTAATACTTTAACTAGGTATGTTTATGTAAGTAGTAGTATTAATACATCTTGCATTTCTCCACTTACGAAACATTTGAAGAGATCAGGTTGGGGATAGAATTGGTGAGCACTACGTTTATAATACCGCTGTTGTGGGCCACACAGAGGCTTTGGTAGATGGTTGTATACCAAGTCTGTCGTGGTTGCGTAGTTGCCGCACGAATCGTGGCTGTCGTGTCGAATTATTGAATGGACGTTGCCCTGTAAAGGTGAATACTACATACTACAGTGAAACAAACATATTATTTATTATAAAAATTACGTCTGCATAGCTAACCGAAAAATTTGAAATGATTGATTTACCACTGAGATACCAACTCACTGTTAAAAGGATAGTTGAAACGCGTATAAAATTAACCGGAGCGTTTTACCAACGATGAAGTAAACATTCAGATTTAGCCTGATCACACTAATCTATTAAATATAAAAATTTAAAATTATTCGATATAAGACGAAAATGATGAACTGAAATAAACCTGTAAGCTGTTTAATTTATTCAGTCGAAAATCAGGTTGTCTCGATTCTGGCTTTAATTTTTCATAATCTATCTTTTCTTTTGGTGGAAAATATAACGTTCCGCCTTTCGGACATTCAATTCTATCTTCTACCCAGTTTCCTAAAATGAAATTTTGTGGTGTGGAGAAATGAATGTATAGGATAATTTAAGTGCCATATAAAATCTGTAGAACTTTCCATATTTTAAAGCATAGACTTTTAGATATACTTTAACTGAATTTTTGAACCATCAAGTCATTACAATAACAAATTTGCAGAAGTTATATTACATTACCTAAAAGTACTCCTGTATCATAAACAGGCCCTCTCTGAAGAGCCTTAAGAATAGCCTCGGAGCGGAGAGGTGATTTTGCTCTGGTACTAATTGTGGCCATTCTGTTTGTTTGTATTATAAATTTATGGAATTTGAGTTAAGAAAAAGACAATTGAAGTAACTCAATTACTTATACCAAAGAGTATAGTAAGTAAACATACATTTTACTTTTTTTCATCTGTGCTGTGGTGGCTCAAACCTTAATAATTGTTTTTTCTAGGAATTTTGTCATTGTAATAGATAATCAGTAGGAAAGTGAATTGTAGGAATGATAAACACATCCATTATTTATACTTTTTCTGAAACTGTATTAAAATAAAAATAAATAATAAATTCAGATTTTTATCAATATCAATGTATAATAATAAGAAACATTTAAATAGCTACAATAAAATTAAATGAGTATTGGTCATAGGTTTATAAGTAATACTAAATACACAAAAATTTATGACCAAATGTATTGTTAAAATGGTAAACCATCAACATTATCATGGCCATTGAGGACTCACTTGAATCATATTGACAAATACCACTTTTAACAAATTATAATAAACTTAATACCTAGTATGTAAAACTATATCTAACTTCCAGTTTGAAATTTAGTTTTCTTTCCAACATATACTTCAATTAAATGAATAACAGAACATTATATTAAGGAAAAATATATAAAATTTTAATCTTTAAACCCTATAATGACTTTTTCAAATATTCAATCCGTTTCCATAGGCAAAGGCACATCGGGCTCTGGAAGAGACTGTAATAATACATTTAGCTGACTCTCTAATGGGCCAGCTTGCTTGACAATATCCTTCATATTCTTCTCTATTTGAAGCAGATCTTGGTTTATAAGTTCCATATTCTGTAAAATATTTGTTATTAATTTAAGAGTTCTTATAAAGGCTGAGTGAAATATGAAAATTCTGATATCATAAATGCGTTATTTTTACAGGTTTTCTAAAATCTCTGATAGTTTTTTTTTTGAGATTCTGCAACTGCAGACTAGTTAATGTAACATTTCACGTCCAAAAAATTTATACACTTCCCACATACATGGAAAAACTATTAAACTTATTATAATCCAACTGTACAAACCTCAATCATTGATATATAAAGATACTTAAAGTTTTTATCATTGTAGCGTATAAAACCGCTAACATTAGACTCCAAATCTGAATCCGAAAATGTGGAAGTCATTTTGATCTACGGATAAATCACTACAAGTTACAATAAAAAAGATTTTAATTATCTAAACACCCTTATGTGAAATTATTTTTAAATCAGGGTAAAATGTAAACATAAAATTTAATCAATGTACAATAGTCCTATACAGATTAGAGTGCAGACAGCAGAGTGTACCACAGTCCACAGAACACTACATCTTTATATATATAATTCTTCTGTGTCTGTCAATCGGTATACGGGATTTTGGTCTATTTTCTTTATATATATATATATATATATATAATTTTTCTGTGAGTGTGTATTTCACCCTGTCTCACAAACGACTGGACCGATTTTGTTGAAATTTTTTTTGTGTGTATGTCAAGGGGATCTGGGAATGGTTTGATTCCACAATTTTGTCCGCTGGGCAATGTTTTTTTAATTAATTTTTAATTTCTAGCAGTTGTTGATTTTGGTATGTTTTACATTGGATCCGACAGACGGCGGGCTCATAACGCACTGGACCGATTTTATTATTGAAATTTTAATTTTTGTCGACAGTTAGCGCTGCGATCAAATTAAAAAAAAATTTTGTGATCATTGTTAATGTTGAATGCGGCATAAAATCTGGAATGGGTTTTATTTTAGATCTCTCAATTTTTCCCCCCCCCCCCCCAATTTTTTCCAATGAACACATGCAGGGCCAACGTTTGCTGGGTCCCATCTAGTTTTTTACATATAATATAAGTGAGTAGTGATCATTTTTTAATTTATTATAGTTTATGTTGTGGACTATCTAAACAGTACTTATCTGTTATTTTTACTAGAAAACTAAATAAATACCCCTATGTATAGGAAAAGTTAATAGGTAAAAAAAAAAGAAATAATTTAATCATTGGCTATCTCCTAAAATAGTTTTACAAAACAAGTAATATATAGTTTTGTACAATTTAAGTAATATTAAGTCGTGACTTTCGTTAAATATGAATGATACATTGGTGAAGATATTATCTATCTGTGTGCCAAACACGGTTCCTAAAATCAGCTAGCAAATTTCAAATTTGCAACCCCAGAAAGTTGACATTACATATTTGCGATCAAAGAAATTCTGTTTTGAAAGTAGATAAATGACAGTTGACAGGTACAAATCGGTGGTTGGCTCGGTGCGAATAGCGAAACCCGAGGAAAACAATGATACAGAAAAACTGCAATTCAAATTTTTTATATATTTAGTAGATTATTAACAAACTTACCTAGTCCATATAAATTTGCATTATAACAGTGAATTAATGAGTTATTTTTTGTGGTGATTTTGTGACGGTACGTTTATTTTTAGTGTTCATGTTCAAGTTATTGATCACTCACTATAAATTCTATATTCCTAACATAAAAGTAGTATAAGATGTAATACAAAGTTATTGAATACCTAATCGATGATCCAGTAATGCTAAATATCAGGTACTGACTGAAAATTGTGGTTTGGATTTTTTTCTATAGTAACTTCTACCAGACATGATTTGTGTTTTGAAGCTATTTATATTTCACAGAGTAGTAATTTTTAGTGATTATGTAAAAAAATAATTTAGTTTCCAAATCTACTGAAAACTTACTATTTTTAATTTAAAAACATATGGATAAATCTAAAATTGTGATAAGGATAATAAACAGACCGGACAATATTCAGATTCCGGCTAAATATAATTTAAATCCTTTTCAAAATCTTTATATCAAATAAAGATTTGAAAGTGATTCATATTAATTATTTATAAGTAAAATTCACTGTTTTAAGTGAAAGTTTTCTGACTAAAGTTGTACAGGGACAATTTAATTGCATTAAGTAAATTATATTTAAAACTAGCTTACAAATAAAGTTAAACAACATGTTTTCATTAATGCAATATATGTCGGTACAAATTAAAAATTGGTTAAAAATTAATTAAAAAAAAATATAATAAAATTTTTCATCACAATAAGAATCAAACTAAATAGAGTATTAATGTATAATTTGATTAAAATGTAAAAATGATATGTAAAATCACTGTCTATTGAATTTAGTGAATGTAGTGGATTGCTAGGTACTTTAAATACATGACCAAAACAACAAAATTTATTTCAATACATTATCTGTTATAATCATTAATTTAAGTATTTATTAAATGTGAAAGAACAACATTTTATCAACATTTTTTAGATTGAATTTGCACACAACATACTGCATTATAGACGGCGCCGACCAGGCTGGCGTCACGGCGTCGCGACGCTCCCCTATACCACCCCAATCTTCATAGACCTACTTCCCTCTGTATTAAGCAATATCTCAAACATCTCACACTTAGCACGCGTTTCACAATTTAGCCTATTCTTTGACTAGCGTTTCTTGTTCAAAACTCGTTCATTTAGTTTGCAAAGTTTTTGTTTCAATTTTAAATAGATTATTGAAAACCGAAGATGATATCATAAGTGTTATCAAGTCATGTCAGAAGAACATGACGAAAAGTGTGATACAAGTGTCAAAACTGATGAAAATGAGACTCGTAAAAGTACTGTGCCAGAAGATGAACCAAGTGCCAATAGTATAGGTGCCATAGATGTTCAGAATGACGTTGATGCCAAAAAAGGAATATTATCCTGGATTGAGGAGGGAACTCAATTCCGCGTATCGTGGAAGTTGTCGGAAGGGACTGCTACTGCTAAGGACTATGTTGCTCTTTGTCTTAAAGGTAAGTTGTATGATATTTATAGGCAATATTATATAGTTTTAAATTAATTTATGGTACACCATCAAATTAAATAATAAAAACGTAGTTAAACTAATCTATACTTATAATATAAAGCTGCAGTTTGTTTTGTTGAATGCTTATTTATATATATTAGTATGTTCCACGATATTATTATGGAAAATAATCGTTATGCCATCATAGTGGAGAATGTAAATGTCGAAAAATACGGAAAGATTCGATCCTTTGTGCTCTTTATGTGCATCTATCGTTTAATTACCTCCAGTGAAACTGAGGGAAATATGTACCTAATAAATAAAAATGTGACGTTACGATAAAGATCGCGCTGTTACGGGCCCGTGGGATCAATGATTATAATTCATGTTTACATCTTTACAAATATATATACATATTTTTATGGAAATCTTAATAATAAGTCTGTTTTACCATAATAAGGAAAAAATAACAAATATAAGCGCTAAAAGCCGTTTTTATTGTATCCATCTATTTGTGTTTTCGTGATTGCAGTGATTTTGCAGTTGTTAGGTAAGTCCGAATTACTAACGCAAGCGGTTCGATTAAATATACTTAGCTAAAGTATTTTTCTACATTAACGGACGCAATTTTTTGGTTAATCAAACAACACAAATTCACTAAGTTGTTTTAAGAAAATAAAATGTCGCCAGCGACGAGGTGCCAGCACTTCATCTCGATTCTTGTTTTGTAACTGTATTTTGTGTCCGCCCGGTGGATCCAGGCGCATTAATTGACCACGGGAAGTGAATGTCCACCCCTTACTTAATAGTACTCGACGTATTTAAACAGTTACCTTAATATCGCTTCTGTTCGCTTATACTTGTAACGGTTTGTAATAAGTATTTATGGCTATTAAGATAAATCAGGTCATCCGATTACTACCATGTAAGCTACACAAAGGAGATCTCTTAAGTATTTTCCTTTTATTATTATCTCCTTTTTTTAAAAACTTCGTACGCTGGACTTGAGGACTAAGCTGGCGAACGTGACGTAGCGTTACGAAAAGTGTGATCAAGTCAAGTCAAATTTATTTATTCAAATAGGATCTTTACATATACCTTTCACGTACTTAAAACTAAATTTATAGGCTTGTTCACTAACCGCCCGAGTCTGAGAAGAACAAGCAAGAAACTCAGTGGGTTTGTCTTTTTTTTGATCATGCTTACAACTTTTAATTTTTAGAAAGGAGCAATTTAGTCCCAACACTTCTGTCATTCAGATAATCCGCGGTCCTGTAATAGGCTTTAGCAATCAATTTTCTTTTTATATAATATTTTTGAATTTGTTTATTGACAGCTCTCGGAATTTGCTTGGGACTTTATTATAATAGCGAGCACCATTTCCTTGAAATGAATTGCTTATTTTATGCAGTCTTGTGGATTTAGCACATAAATCGTTTTTTATTTCTGGGTATTATATTGATGAAAGTCACAATTAGTACTAAAACGATTTATGTGTTTTCTAACATACATGATATTTTCATAGATATATTGACCAGCAAGCGTCATAATATTTAAATCCTTGAATCTCTCTCACACCGACTCCCGTGGGGGCAAACAGCAAATCGCGCGAATTGCCCTGTTTTTTGTAAAATAAATATAGTCTGAACCTCCGCAGCATTACCCCAAAGAAGAATGCCATAAGACATTACACTGTGGAAATAACTATAATAGACTAGTTTGGCTGTGTGAAGGTCGGTGAGGCTGCGGATTTTCTTGACTGCATAGGCAGCAGAACACAATCTATTTGAGAGATTTTCTATGTGTGCCCCCCACTGGAGTTTACAATCCAATGTTATACCTAAGAAGACAGTGCTGTCTACATAATCTATCTCCCCATCTTTTACTTTTAATTTGGCTGTATTACAATTTTTATTACATGTGCTAAATCGTACACATTTGGTTTTCTTTTCATTTAACATTAAATTATTTAGGTTAAACCAGTTAACCACTAAAGAAATAGCATTGTTTATCGTATCAATACTTTGGTTCTTTCTATCAACTTTGTATAAGAGTGAAGTATCATCAGCAAACAATACTATTTCTCCAAGCTCTTTTACGGAGAATGGGAGATCATTAATGTAAACCAGAAACAAGAAAGGTCCAGGATCGAGCCTTGTGAACACCCACACACACCTTACCCCGATGAAGTAACTCCATTAATATTCACTTTCTGGATTCTTCCTCCTAGATACGATTGAAGCAAATCAGCTGCCTTGTCGTCAATCCCGTAGTGTCGTAACTTCCTTATCAGGGTTATATGATCGACACAATCGAAGGCCTTTGACAGGTCGCAAAAGACGCCAACCGCATCATGAAAGTTTTCCCATGCGTCAAATATATCGGTAATCAATTTTACACCACATCATCGTGGACCCCCCTTGAAAAACCGTATTGTCTGTTATGCAGTAACTTATTGGATTCAAAATAATTTGACAACTGATCAAGCAGAATCTTTTCAAAAATTTTACTCAGCGCAGGCAGCACGGATATCGGTCTAAAATTTGTAGGATCTGAAGTGCAACCTGCCTTGAATAAAGGCGTGACTCTACTTAATTTCATCTTATCTGGGAAAACTCCACAATCCATGCATTTGTTGAATATTAATGCTAGTTCTGAACTAATTACATCAATTACTGATTTTAGAATAAAGACAGAAACGCCCCAGAGGTCTTTGGTTTTTTTTCATTTTTAAGCTCGTTGAATGTTCTTATAATGTCTTTGCTTATTGATATAGCTAAACTTAAACCTTTTCGGACATCTAGGGACGTTTTTCTCTAAACACAATAAGGCAGCATCAGGCGAAGAATTTAGAGTCTTCGTGATTGTGGCTGGTATTGCTTAAAAAAAATCTTCAAAAGCAGTGGCCACTTCCTTACTCGATATTAAAGTTTTACCATTTATATTAAGCTTATATTCGTTTACATTGGAGACTTTTCCTAATTGCTCATTTATTATTTTCCAGGTCGCCTTTACCTTTATCACAACTATTTTTTATTTTACAACTCAAAAATTGTGATTTGGCAACCCTACATTCTTTTTGAAAAGTTTTCGAGTATAATTTTAGCTTGTTTCTAAATTCTTCAAATCGGTGTGTGTATCAAATATTAATATTGAAATATTGTACACACACATACATACACACAGATGTAGCGAAAGCAGTTTCACTTCAGTCGTGTGGTCATAAGCACACTCGGTTTTTATTAAATTATTCAAAAACTTAACCGATTGAATTTAACAATGGCGGTCGCAAATAACGTTTCGTGTTTTAAAATTGAGAAGTCAATGAATTTTTAAACTTCACGAAAGTGCAATCAACGCCCACGTCGCTTAATTATTGTGCGCCCGCGCAGGCTATCCTGCAAATTGATTACTGCTTTTATTACTTAACACGTACATTAACCGTAATAGTGACTCAGATGCCGATCGATACCGAAAATAATAAAGGTGAACACGATTTTTTAAATGGCACTTAAGTTTAATCGTATTTTGGATATTAGTTGATGATTCAGAATTTATAATGATCATAAACGTGCCATAAAATGCAATTATGTGTTACCTTTAATAGTCAGGCAGTCGTGTAAATGCACTTTGTGTTGTGCTCCTTTTTGTGAAACAATATAATATAAAGGAGGTGCACGAAATAAAGAAAAGTTTTGGATTGACCTCGCCCGTTTGGAATCTAAGTTCTTGGTAAAGAAAAGAAATATTGAATATTTTAGTATAGACTTGCTTAATTATGATGCGATATACATTATTAAATATTTTTGTAAATGAAGTTTACAATTTCTCCTGTTAGGGAGACAAAGGAGCCCATGCTTCTTTAGTTGGTAAATAGTTATTTCTCCACAATTAATTACATTATTTTATTTAATATTACTCAACATGAAAATGAATATTTTTGATGACATTGACAAATTCAATTTTCATTTTGTGTACCCGGAATTTCTTTGCAGTGGCCACATTTCTGTAGCTGCGTTAGTTTTATTTTGCTATGGAGTTCTACATAACCTCAGATCTTAGATTTTTAATGTTTTGGTAGTTTTCTTTAAACTTAATCACAGATTCCAGCTCTCTTTACTTACGGGAAAAACTAGATCAATTTTGATATACGTGAGTCAGTGATAAAATAAAGAAATATATTTAGTTATGTAATGCCGTTATTAGTCACTAGAGTTTGCAAATGCCCAAGGGCTTCTAGAATAGGCCCGACCTATTAGGGGCGTCGGAAGAGGGCCTAATAGCGGTCTTAGCTGCCACTATCCTACTAGGACGTTGTGACGACAGGATCAAAATAAGAGCATATCGTATAATCGAAAATTTTGTTATTATAATTCTTCACATTTTTTTGTTTTGACGTTGATGATGCATTAAATAAAACTTCATTCGCAGAAGGTAAATTTTTTTAATAATAGTATTACTGGCCTCCCATTATATAATTTGTATTGTATTTTATATTACCAATTAATATATTCCCCGCGAATAGTCTTAAGTAACAGCAGGTGTTAAATATTGCTAAAAAATGGACTGATAATAGTGGGACAGATCTTATCATGGACTTCCTGATTCTGAAACAAAGGAAAGTAGTAAGGACACGTGCGGTTGTCACTTATATAATCAAGTGGTAAGCTCTCGCTGCAGTAATTTTCTCTTGCGAATTAAGTGGGCGTTAATCATCGTTTGTGAATAATTGCCGCTATACAAATTGTAGGGTGATTGACTTGCCATTTTTTATCGTGGTTCCCCGTGAATAAACTAAAGAGATTGTTTAAACTTCATTTGTTGATTCGTATTATTTAATGCCTATTCGTTCTAAATTTAAAATTAAGACTTAAAACTCTGTTAACCGTGTACTACAAGGAATTTGATTAAGGTTTATTTATTATTATATTGATATTTTTGCAATAATATTATTATTGTACGCAAACTAAAACATATAATATTTTGCATAATATGAAATATTCAAAGAACAATTTCTCTGTACTTTCCCCGGTCGTACATTTTGTCGATTGAATTCGTGTCTTGCTCATTACAAGCGGTAAATAGGAAATGTTAAAGGACGCTTGTTAAATTACGTTGTGTCGTTATTACGTACTTGGCATTATTTTCCGAATCAGTTACTGTTTACGGATAGCTTATATCCGTAAAGATATTTTCCCGGCATATGTGAACTTCAGAAATAGAGTTTGTGAATAATACGTAAAATTCTAAATAAGCAGTCCTTGAATGGTTATTTGGCAATTAATTAAATCGGTTTGCGCTTTTTCGCAGTACACGATTAATGAAAGAGGCGCAGATCACCACGCCTCGGTGGACTCATGAATGGGCCACTTCCCCGCTCCCCGCCATTCGATTTGTGAATGAAGGCACCGGCGCGCGCGTGCCTCGGCATTCACGATCAGTCGTGGAGAACCGCGCAGACACGCGAGCGCATGTTCCTTTTTCGAATTTGACGTATCGAAATTCGAATTCGTGCAAATTTGTGTTTTTTTCCTCTGTCAACTGAGAATTTTTACGGCAAAGGTTTTACTGTGATCGCAGTGTGTGGACTGCCGCTGCAGACGGCAAGGCAGGAAAGCAATATCCGTTTACGGTATGTAATTAAAAGCGAATTTTCTCACTATGGTTACGGAGGCCTATTCTATCTAGATATATGAGACACGTAGGCTAGGCACATTGAAAAATACAACGGTGGGTTGTAATGTGGGTGGGGTGCCCACGTTCTAATATTTAATATGGTATAAATGTAACATGTAATAAGCTACACCATCTTTGATATCAGGCACGTTTCATTAGGATGATTGCGGTAGGTGTGTATGTAGGCAGATATCTAATACTTTCACAAAATTTTGCTTGTTCAGTAATAATTTGGCATTTAACTGCAATTTCACCAGTATTTTTGGAAGCTCCTACCATAATGATCGAAATATCACCTTGGACAAATTTCATCAAATTAATTGTCCTTTTCAAATTAATAAGTACTTTCATTTAGAATTATATATTGTTTGCGCCGATAACCTTATTTGCGAATAACCACTTAAATAATAATTCATTATTTAATATTTAATCATAATCAAAAATAACTTCCCAATACTTCACCAAATAATTATTTCAAAAACACATTAAAATTTCCCATTTTCTTTATTATGGACCTTCACAAAGTATAGCAGATCAATTGGAAGTTGTTATTTTCTCGTGCATTTGCTCATGGCTCTACTAAATTGATTAAGGTGAAGAAAAAAGTCGGTCCAGGCGCCCCACTACAATACATCGTTTAAAAGGCGCCATGATACCTGCCGGGGTTTTTGCGACATTTTCAAAGATTGAGGCTGCCTAGTGAGAACACCATTGTTAGTGACAGCGACGGCTCACACCGTGATAAATTAAAAATTTTGTACACTCCTTAAATCGCATAAAAAATTGGGTAAAGTAATGGACAGCTATAATATATAAAGTCCAAAGGGCCAAAAATTGCAAATTAAAATTATTTCAAAAGTTTTATCAAATTGCCTTGATTGTAATTGTGATATTATTGGCAATAAAGAGCCTTATATTAATTAATAAGGCCGGCATAATCGATTCCTTCTAGAAAGCTTCCTATATTTAAGAACGATCACTGTATAATCTTAAACTGAACAATGATGATATTTTCATTCCTTTACTATCAAAACTTTAAAAATGGATATGGTACTAACAGCAGTAGTAATATTATTTAAGCGAGTACGTTCCAGTAGTATTCCGATTTCTTGAGAAATTGAACAGCTTACGTCGTAAACCGACGCACGTCCGGCTGGGTTAATAAAAGTGCCATCCATCATCAGCCCACCGGCGGATATTAAATTGACACGCCTCACTCGAGCACTCCATCTCATTACTTACCATACGCCCTTTTGATTATCCCTTGATTATCATATACGATTCTTGTGAAATGATAACGCGGTGGTCCGTGATTATCTTATTTGTATCGGGTATGTAAAGTCCAATTATTAATTTTATGATTTGAAGTATACTTAATTATGTAAAAGAAATTTATGTATAATATATATAAATCTCCTGTCACGATGTTTTGTCCGCAATGGACTACTAAACTACTTAACCTATTAAATTGGCACACCGTGAGTAGTCTGGTCCAACTTAAGAGATAGGAAAGCTTAGATCTTTAATTATAGTCGCAATTTTATTTTATTACAAATTGTTTGTCTATAATTATTTGACAGTCACAATTATCTGTTAACTCTAAGAGTTTCTAACAGATATCGATACTTTTCGACTGGATTGAGTGATCAATAAATGGCACTGCTATGGTAAACCGACAAACGTGCCATAAAACGTGTCATATAATATTATTGCAAAAATATCAATATAATTATTGAATTAAAAAAAATGATTGCTAGAAATCACATTATGGCAAAACAACGTTTGCCGGATCAGCTAGTATATATCTTTGTACAATTGTAATAAAAATAACATGCTGTATTATATATATTAAGGTTCACCCGCATAACCTTCATATGTTGACTTCATGCCTTCTAACAATTTAGATATTCTTAGAGTTGAGGTGGTCAAACACAATTCACATCCTTGGGCTTGAAATGGCAATACAATTTACTTTATTACTGCTGTGTTTCTTAGATATTGTTAATGGTTATTACATAGTAGTTCCTGTACACGACAAATAGAAAACTAATAGTGGTCATTGGAATAGAATGAGTGAAATACCGCTGAGACAAAAACAAAGCCTTTTATCATTTTAAAACACATAGCATCTATTAGGAGTTTCACCTTTACGGTAACTGGCCACTTAGTTACTGGCTGTTACGAGCTGTTCGATGTCAGTTTTTTTTGAACAGTGTCTTCGATATTCTATTTTTTAACACTCCCGCATTGTATTGTCGGGGGAAGGAGGTAGGAACATCTTTTCCTAAATTATATTATTTATTTATCGTATTCTGTTGGTGTTTTTTTTGTGATCTGCCAAAATAACCCTAACAGCATTATTAGTGCTTCGTTTAAGACGTTTATCATGATTTAAGTTATACTTATGTCCTTTCTTCTTATTTGAATTATTTATTTCTAAAGCTAAACTAAAACCTCTTGCACCTGTTTTAGGTGCATTTAATTTTATATAAAAACTTTTTTATATAAAATTTAACCTGGCTTCATATCCCTGTATAGGAAAGCTAGCTGTCTGGTATATTTGCTGTTTAGATCTGCGGTGTTCTAAGCTCCTTGAGGTTGGAAGCCGGGAGTTGGTGACCATTTCTTGCATTTATATTATTAAAAATGGCTTAACTTTAAAAATATTGGTAATTTCATTCAAACTAACGTTGATTTAGGATAACAGAATATATAACCCATTCTATATTTGACAGTAATCCGGACAGTTAAATCAGAATAAAAGTGTAATTTTAAGATAAGGAATGAAACGACACGATAACGGTTCGTTATTGTCTTTTAATCATTGTTAATTACAACTTTCTTATGAGTTCAATGTAGATGTTGAAGTACTGTTACTTTTTCTATTGTATGTGTGTTCTCACGGAGTTTCTTCAAAGCCTCGCTCCCACATTATGTACCATTAAATATATAGTGTAATGCCAGTCTTTGTATTGCAGTAATTATAAGTAGGAATTGTTTTTTTGTACATACAGCGAGATATGATGGTCATGTACTGTCAATATGTAGTAAAATCTCGTTAGTCGAATTTAAATTGAATATCGTGTGAACAAAAGAAAATCTTAAAAAAAATCGTATTTTAAAAGCTATGTTCGTAGAGAAATATGGCATTAAGCCAACACTAGAATACGAAAGCTCCCTTGAAGGCTATCACGGCAGCGCAAAGCGCACTCGAGGTTACTTTAGTGGGTTTTATTGTTTAGCTCTCTTCGAAGTGCCCAGAGGGAGCAGGATAAACTCGTATTCCATTGAGATTTTTGATATTTTTATATCTACTTCAAACGTCTCTGAGATATAAAAATATTAGTTATATGTATATGTGTAAGAAACCAATAAAATTATTTTATTGGCAAATCTTCTATATAATCAAAAGTACGCAAATTACCACACTGAGTTAGTGATGATGGAACTAAAACAAAAGGGGTAAACTCTGATTTGTTGGGTTTTTTTTGGAAATCCAAAACCAATCGCCAAACACAACCTTGGCAATATATGACTGGACGAACTTTTTCGTTGGACTCGTATAAACCAATATGACGTGACTGTATTATCATTTTTTTAAACTAAATATGCATTTGGTTACGTCTTATTCCTGAAACATGCTACTACTTTCAAAGAAAAACAGATAAAAGTATTTACGACTATTTTACAGTTCAAATATAGGGCTAGACACTATTGCATTTCTTAAGTGAAATTTATTTCAAATACGAATTGATACTTACGATTTTCCGTCGAAGAGATCGTTAAAGCAAATTAGTCCTCGACACCTCGTAAAAGCATTAGCTTGAAAGCATTGTTGCCGGGTGAAAAACACTGAGAGGAAGCGATAAATAACGTTTGGAGTTTATACGTCGAAGTAATGGCTACGAATTACGACCCTGAATCCTTGCACCTACGTCATTCACCTGAGGCAATAATCCTTAAATTTTAAATTGTATGCTAGTTCAGTCAGTTCCATGCAGTTGTTGTGAAGTTGATAGTCTGTGCGGTATTCTATGACAAAAATGTATCATAGATCATCATCATCATCTTATTCCAAGATCTTAACTAAATTAAAAAATATTGATCACTGCTAGGTATCAATTGTCACCTATCCGTACCGATTACAAAGATCACACCATTTATTGTCCAATAGCTAACAATCGTGGGAACGGATCATAAAGTTAAACAAACCAATAAGCTATTAGAAAATTAAACAATTACCTGGCTATTGTTAGGGATGAAATGTAGTAACAATTTGCCGGAAGTCGAAATCGGAACAACAGATCTGTTGACTTCAAATTAAAATCCATCCCTTCCGGAACGGAACAGCCCTTGTAACTGGGGTGGAATGCACTCAGGCGAAAACGGAAGTGACATACGCTCGCCATACCGTATTGTAATTGTTGGCACGGGCTAGCGTTTCCGGTTTGTAAGATCTCAAAATACATTACATTTTTTATAGCGTAGATATAATGAATCGGCGTGTTGATCTCCGCGACTTATCATAACATTACAAATATTATCCTACTAGTTTATAAAAAAATATTAATAGACAGAGTAGCTGTAGCTAATATTTCTGTATTACTTTTATATGTATACTGTATATATCTCATTATATATATGTTTTTACCTGTCGACTTATAAATAATATATAAAAACTGCGAAGTGGCATATGAATTTTGCTAATACTCTCAAATGAGCGGACTAATAACCACTTTATTTTAAAATCATATCATCAGATAGGTACAGGGTGCCTCAAACAAAACCGAACTGTGAACCTGCTTAGTTTTTGGCTTCGGCATAAATGCGCAATTAATCAACCATTAAATGTGGCCGGTGGTATCGGTCCTATTGAATACGACCTTCATTCCACGCCATAAATGATAAGGGACCCCATTATGCGAGTCCTTTGAGAAGAGTTGATACGCACGTTGAATACAAGTGCATTGTGCATGAGTATGCTGTAAATGAGCTGACGTATGGGCTAATAAAGCCAAGGATTTTATGTAATACTGTGCGTTGAGCAATTACGAAACAATTTAAATTCAATCGTCAGACCAAAAATAGAAAATACGTGCTAATCTTTACGTACGCTTTATTATATATACCCTCAATAGATCCGCAGAAATAAAGACATACTTCTATGAAATGGTTTTTTTTATAATTAAAAAATTATTAACGTGGGCGCAGTTCCCAAGCTGATTTCGTGCACATAAAAAGATTAAAAGGGTGGAGGTGCTAATGCATATGTGTACACACATCCGGTCCGTCGGTGACCGTTAATTGGTCCGCGTAAAAGGGATATCGTGTATCCCCCCGCTTTCGCCCCCTCAACATCCTTTCTCGTGACATCGGGTGACACTTAAGACCAAAATTACATCTTTCACCAAATTGAAGGTCATGTGATAGTATTCTTACATGGATTTTGAGTATTTCGCAGTATATGCAATATTTTAATGTACGTGTTGGTAATGTAAAGATAAGTTTTGTCAAAAATTGCATGTAAATGTTTAAAATTGTACGATTTTAAGCTGCGAAAATTGTACTTAAAATTTTATTTTAAGCTGCGTTACTTTCATGTTATCAGTTCCAAGGTTAGCTTAAGTTATAAATGTTATATTAATTGTTTTTACTTGCGCATGCTTCCCACGAAAGACTGTAATAATATTCATTACACTTCCTTTTTACTTTGATTTTGATGTGAACTTCACGTCCCATGACGGAGTCTTCGAGTGTGACCATGTCATGAATGTACTTCGTTTGTTATTCTGTAATTTGTACACTAATCAATATTAAGTTTTCCATTGTTGGTAAGATTAGATATCTTATGAAGTATTACTATTTTTACTTCCAAAATCACATTGCGAGCTAAAAATCCAAACTCGGGATTTCTTTAATAGAATGTGAACTCAGCAGTAAATATTTCACCTATGTTAATTCTTTTGAATAAATGTTAATAGAAATCGGCCAATTGAAAGATTTCCGGTAGGAATAATAAATGTCTATTTTTGTCGATTAGTCGGTGAGATAGAAAATTGTTCAATTTTGGTTATGAACTGTTAGAAAAAGTTGGAAGGTAGATTCGTCCGGGAAGAGCCTTCGAGACCTTTGTAGTTTCAAAAATTAAAATATTACCAATGGAGATTGTTGGTATAATATAAACGGTTAAGGAGTCGTAACTGTAGGTATAAAATTAATTTTACAACCGGATCTTCTTTAAATTCCGCACGAGTTTACAAAGCAAATAATACAATATTTTAAATAACTGACGTAATCATATAATGTTATAATGTAGAGAATTAAAATTTTAGTGGAAATTTTTTTTAGTTGCTTAAAAAAATTGATCATTTTGCTAACATTTTCTTTTGATTGAAAATAGTTTAAGAATATATCTGATCGTGAAGGTATATTAGCCTAATTTATTTCAATTTATACGGTAAAAGTAATTTGTATTCTGCGAGATTCGAGAAGATTCTTAAAATTCTGTCTGTGCAATTCCTACAATTCCTGATATTTATACGAAACAGGTGAGAAATGCAAAATTTATCGATTGTTTTCATATGCTGGATGATCTTTTAACATAAAATGAATTTTATGTATCTGTACACAGTATATTTAACAAGGTCTCTATCGTATTAAGATTCTCTACTTATATTAAGATTCTGTATACAACCTCACTATTGATACCTGTAGGTACAATGTTAAAATAAACTAATAAAATCAAACTAATAAAATATAAATTTATACTTTGATTTACACAAATTCCCCACTACAGTTCTTCAGTTTAGTTAGTTTTTTAAAATAGGGCGGCAAACGATTTGACATATTCGGTATTTTTTTCTACATTTTCATTCGAATTATGTGGTCCATACCTGCCTATGTTCTCTTATGACACAAAAATATAATTTTCATGTATAAAAATTGGATATTAATAAAAAAAAATAAAATAGGATTAAAAGGTATAATTACCACATGATGCGATATACCTATTTCGATGTCGGCTTCTTTAAAATAAAAATAAAAAACTAAGAGTAGCACTAAGCAGAAGCACCTAATGTATAATTAATACGGTCCTAATCAGCTACATCGACTTGTTTAAGATTCCTCCTGGGATATATTTTTGTTGTTTTTCGACGTTCGGCCAACGGAAGTCATTATGCGTTTTCCGCCGCGTTGTACTGCCCTGTATAAATATATTCATTAAAACTGAGACCGCGGGTTTTACTTGGGTCTCTATCACACTTCACCTGAGAGATTTATTGTGTGTAAGAAACTTTATTACCATTGCGTTTTTAACGTGTTGAATATGAATAAAGGCCACATTTATACAGAAATGGATGGAGACGTCCTCACTTTCAACTCAAATTACACCATCGCAAATTAGATGCAACAAGACTAGTGGGGAACTCACGCTATTATCAAGAGAAACCGTTACAGTGTACCAGAGACACCTAGTAATTGCAGATGGTAGTTTCCAACCGTTATTTATATTTTGTGATTGAGGAAACTCTTGTGGTGTGGGTTCCTCGGGCTAATATTTACTTGACAAATGTTTGTCGCATCGAACACGCTCCTTTCTTGTGCCACCAAGCGCAGGCTTAGATAAAGCCTGAACCGCCTCTCCAATGTTTGCACGTAACAAATCACAATATTTACACTGCCCTGCATTTACTTTGCTGCGTCCTCACGTTTTGTTTGTTCGGCTTATGGATATTGTATTTGATGCTCTTCAAATAGTTATACATATGTATGGATAATGTCAACTTCATGTAGGTGTTTAAGACTGATGTGCTAACGAGTGGAATTTTTTCATTATTTGTATAGTATTAACTTCCGTTCTGATTTTAATAAAATGTATGTAGCTGTAATATTTGCCATATGCAAATATTATTGTGAATAATATTCTATTAATGTGCAACCGAAAACTTTTGTACAAATATTATATTAAGACAATATTGAAGTTTTGGCAACTTTCCTTAGCGTCATGCGCAATAGCGTCGCTGGCCATTGAGCGACCTAGGATTGCCCTAACCAGATTCGTGACCTAGAAATAGCTAACGAATTTTTTTTCGGAATCAGAACCTTGTTTTTGCGTCTCTACTAACGTCAGCTTTTTGTCCAAAGTCTTTAAATCGTATACTCAAAGATTCGAAAAAAAAACTACATTCTTCATCAAAAACAGTTCATTAAATATCCTACTCACTAATAATAATTGTTTAAAAGCGGCATCGACATAACTAGGTAATCATTGAACATTCACGTCAAGGCCAACAGTGTTTATATGACGTGTTGATTGACGCTTGTTAAATAACCGGAGCTCACTACCTTACTTATTTTCTATCTTATATTTAAACCAGTCAAAATATATTTGGAAACAAAATGGTACATTTAAAATGTGCATACGCCGCACGCGGTACCGCGGTACGTACCACGAAGTGAGATCAAAATATGTTAATTATTTTTTGTTTAGGTTATAAAGTGCTCTAGTCCATATTGACCAGTGGACAGCTCAATAAACCGGCTCGCGTGTAACTCGCCAACGGAAACGGGCTCAGTAATGAGGTTCGGATGTCGCTCACCTATTGTGCTTGCGAATAGATATCGACTTCCTCAGTTCAGTTATTAACTGTGCTATAATGAGGCATTGTTCGATTGTAAGGAAGTATCCGACCTTTCCAATCTTATTCTGCTTTCAAAATGCAGGACTTGCCGAGCATCGGGGAGTACGTTCTGATTACTTAATTCAGTACCACCGGACAGTCTGCATAAGTTTGCTTTTCACGCTAAATTCAGGTCATCGGCCGTTCACGGATCTCGGATGTTAAAACGATAATGTCTTTGGCATTTCATTCAAGTGCAATAAACGGAATTCGTGCTCGAATACCAAGTTGTGTCCGTAGTCAATCACAGATCACGATTTGGCCCCATTTTTTAAATGCATATTAAAATCGCTCTAAATTATCAGTTTTAAGTTACCGGCAACTAGCAGCAATTTGAATTGAAGACTTTTTTTTATTTCTTAAGTATCCGTAGCGTGACGGTTTCCGCATGTTCCGGGCTATGCCTGAGAACAGGTCACACTTGTTGGTTTTTCAAAAGCTGAGCCATCCAATAATTAATAGCATGCAGTATACATTTCGAAAATACACTCAAAAGACAGGACGAGTGTTATAAATAACGAATGGTGTATATATAGTTGGAATAAATAATGTATGTGCTTGATGTAAAGGTCATGTATAAAGAATAAAAGTCCGGATATGTAGTGACAATAAAAATAAAAAACACTGGATTAACCACGATGTTCAGAGTAATGGAGCGTCACATAAATGAACGGAAGATGTTTATGGACCTCTGGTAAAGTCGCTTATTGTAAATGTATATTGGAGAAACGAGTTTTAAGTTGGAACTTGTGTAGAGTACCGAGAGAGCTCTTGCATTTTGTAAAACACTTATGCCAATATAATATATTATTCACTTATTTGCAATTTCTATTATTTTGAAAAAAAAAAAAGGGAACGGAATAGTATTTAAATAAGTTATCCCGTATTTTCAAGACTGAACACGTTTAAAATAGGTTTGTGTAAATTTATAAAAACTAATCTTCTAGACTCATGCGCATCCACGTTGCGAAGTAGGTTAGCATGTCGATCTCCTACTCAAGGTCGCATCGCCAATTTACATGATAATAAACCATCCACGGATGCCCATACAACTTGTATTTAGAGTGGGTGGATAAGATGGACTATTCTATGTAATGTGAAGGCAAGTTTATAGATCCTTTACAGGCTTCAATCATGACGTACCTATGTAATATTTTGTTAAAACTATTTCCTTTTCTTTCACCAGTTATTAGTTTTTTATGTTAATTGCTTTTTCAATTAACAACGGCTGTAGAAAACGAGATTTGGGCAATGCCTAATCGCAACACACTGTCAATTTAGATGTAGCGTCCTTGATATAGTTGGACTCGTTTTATTTCCTGTTACGCGGTGAATTTTGTACGCAGAGCACGTCACTCATTCAAACTCAATCAAAGGCTCGTGAATGAGATGTTTGCCGCGTATGGATCTATACGTGTTTGTATTTGTATAATGCTTCAATGTTTCCTGTTGTGGCAACTCTACATGGTCTACTACGCAATTGATGAATAAGATTGTATGTTAAACCCGTGTAAATTGCTGATTTATAATTGGTACAGTTGTGAGACAGTTATTAATACAGAATTGTGGCCGATTTAAATAAAAAAATAGTTGAATGCTTGGTTTATTGTTAAGAATGAATTGAGGTGCACAAATTCTATCGGCTAGTCTAGTGGGGCAAGGTGGGATGCGCTGGACTGCCCAAGCCAAGGCCGACCAGTTCGTTAGTACCATTCATGGATTGCGTCCCGCCGACGTAGGATATTATCCCTGGTCGTGCTATGCAGTGCCCGATCAGTATCTTTTTACAATCGTACTTTCTGCAAAAAGGTTATACGTAATGGTTATTCACCGGATGCACTAACGAGCGTAAATTTTTTAATACACACCACGCGATTTGTTTTGTTTAAGTAAGTTTCCTGTATGGCTTTATCTAACCGTTGCACATAGTCTTATAAACCGTTTTATGTACTTGTTTTGTACGGTCCACTGAATGATTGATGGCACAAATGAACGGAAGATGCTATGAATGATTTTGCAGAGTCATTGCAAGATAGTTTGATATATCTTTAAGTAAATGTATTATGTAGACGTTCATATTCATAAAATCTTTTCATAGATGTATAGAAAAATTACTACGAGTATTGTATTATAAGAGATCATAAGTAGTGAATGCTGCAGTCTGTTGATCGATAACAGAGATACGTAAGAACAATTGCAATGCGGGCAATTCGTCATGATTTGCGTATGTAAATCAATGAAGTTCAGTTGTGCGGGCGTAACGGTATTTCGGTCGCTATATGGCAGGAAGTCGGATGCTATAAACACACTTTCAGCAAAACCAAAACCATTGTACTATGGTGCTTTCCTTTCAAGATGACTTCATCGATGGCAAATTTTATTAGCCGATATCGGAATGTGCCTGTTTAGAAAGTCGGATCCAATATTGCGAAGCGTTAGTTTACCGTTGTTATGCTCCTATCACAGCACTCGCAAGCTTTTGCATAGTATTTGTTATGTCTATAAAGATAACACGGATTTTTATAATGATGAAAATATATAAAAGATAGTTATTTTTCTTTATGAATTTTATGCAGTCCCAGTCCTCATTATTACAGCTGTTTTTCATTTTAAAGTCACAAATATTTGCGGTTAGTAATATTTTCACAAGTAAACTATTCATGAGCAAAATAGTGGGATTGCAAAACTCATCTCTTGTAAACAAATTGTGTATGACGCAAGTGTAAAATACTCCTCGATATAGTAAATTTATGAAATACAATAATTGAAAATATATAAATAAATACTTATGGTTGACTTGTAGTCGGAACAACTAAGTTGTTTGAAGTCCCGTAATTCTCTAATGGACCATGGGCAAACACTGCTTTCGTTGCATTGGTCATTTTAACATAAGAACTTGCCATCTCGGAACAACTTTGTCAACAAATACCGAATAATAGGCACAGTAACCTTGATACTTTTCTACTATGTAAGATTTTAATTGTAAAATGATTATTAAAATGTTAAAGACCACTTATTTTTTGCGCCGCGATACTCTCGATATGAATAATATTTCTTGATCTTCCTGCTTCGAAACCAGTTTTTATAATTTATTGATCGTTTTGTTTATGGCGGTATTAATGTGGAAATTGTTGGCCTTATTTGTGTTTGGTGGTTGGTTCTGTTGCCTTATTGTCTAAAATTAAGGCATTTAAGCATGATCTTAAGAATAATTAAACAAATTCTTTAGAAAGGTAATCGTCACATTTGTTACCTGTTAAAACCGTCCTTTCATAAATTGGCATGCAGACGACCTTATTAAAGGTCTTTATTAAATATTTTGACGAAATAATGTAAGCAATGAAATAATTTGCTTTATTACATAGAATTACACACATATGTGGGGTTTGGTCGTTTATCATCGATGTTCCATAGTTTGTTAGAACGGGGGCGGTTGCGTCGGTGTCTTAACTTCCGTCTGACTTGAGAATGTGGTAATTTATCCAGAGCAGATAAATGTTTCAAGCAGTTTACTTGAAGCGAATGTCTATATGGTCTTGTACGATTTATCTTTAAAGTAAAAAAGACTTTGTAAATTTGAAAAATTATATGTTGTGAATAAAAATTCCAATTCTTTTATGACTACATTACTTTTAAACATCTCTTTAACATCTTTTGAGTGTTATTTCTATTTCACTTTGCAATATATGATATTTAATTTATATTTTGCCGGTTGTTATATCCATCTACATACACATTGACAAAAACTCCATTCAAGACCAGTGACGTAAACGAGAAAATATAATGTTTACGTAACGAGCAGTAACTTCCCGATTGCAGCTAAAAGCGTTATGTAAGTGAAGTATGTAGCTTTTTGTCGTATTTATTTACTAGTTATACGCGATGCGTCCTAAAATTTTGAAGTTAAATAGACCCACTTTCTGGTAAAGCTGTAATAAATAGTTTGAGACTCACGCGTTGAATGAATATTGGTTTCTGTCAGTGTGATTTAGTTGTAGTATTGCCGGTAATTGTCTTATACATTACACGACCGCAACATTCCTAGGACGCGTTGGACATACGACAAACACCCACCATTATGTTTATCAATCACGAAGGATCGATTTGAACGAGATCAATAAACACGAATTGTGGGCGACGGTCGTCGAACTGCGCGGGCGCATGCCAGTGGTGTGTTCTAATTTAATTTAACAGCTTACCGCTGCTAAGAGACGACAATCCGATTCCTTGTCAACAACGTGTTACTTGACTGGTATACAACCATTAAATACCGTATTAGATTTGAAGGGGACTTAATTCCGGAAAGGTATTAGTGGCGAAGCGTTTTGATTAACGGCTCTAAGCCGTATTTAAAATCTTTATTGACTTGAGAAATCATATACCGCTAATCAATTATTATTCCCTAAGATAATAAATCCTCTTATTTGCTTTAATTTATGTGAGTCGTCGTGTGGGGTACATTAATGTCAGAATCGACTGTAGTTATTGACTTTATAAAATATTAATAAACCTTTTATACGAAAGATGTTAGAAAAATTAAGTCACAGATAAGATTGATAGCGATACTGGGAATAACAGTTGATTAATAACTAGCATAATCCATCCATTGTGTACTTAATGAAATTCGGAACAATTAAAAGTGCAAAGTAAATTATAATCGCAGACCGGATCGGCAAGGATGGGTTGTGTCACCTTGAGTGCCGGATGCCGCCGTGCTGACGGAGAAGCTATCGACCATCAATCGTCTCGCAATATATTATGAACGTCTGTCTGTGTCTTTGCGGCTGCAATTCCTTTTTACTTTACGAGCATACACGTCCGCTCTATATGACCTCGACCAAGGCCAACGCTTCTTATATCATCGATTAACATCAATAGAAATCTTGACGTCATTAATGCTTAGTAAGTCCTAACTTAGGGTCTAATATGCATGTGATACATAAATCATTATCGTTTTGAGATGATACAACAGAGTGGGCGACGCCTACGACGATGGTCACTTCAACGGATCATGTGACAAGTTCTCATTATAGGTTATTCTATTTCTGAATAGTAATTTTAAATTTGTCTTTCAGGTAAATACATGGTTTAAATTTCAAGCGTCCGGCATTTTAAGGTCAGCGTGATAAATGAATCAAAACGTCCGCTTATTCGCGGGTTATTAAAATTAGATTTCCGTTATATTTGTACTCTATGATGTAATGAAATCGTTAATGTTCTATTGGAACCCATAGCTCTTAAAGCCATCTTTATATAAATCACATTCCCACGCCTTTACATCCGTTTGCATTAGTACGATTAAATGTGAACTTTCTGTAACTTTCCAGGATATAGATTATGCAGTTGTAAATAATTAATCGATATTAGCAGTAATTGAGCCTCGGCCGTAAAGTAACTTTATTTTATCGTTTTTATTTGGTTTTATTATCGAATTTACTATTATTTTCATATGAAAATTACCTCATAACTATAGGAACAAGCACTAGTCGTGATGACTGACTGACTTTAAAGCACATTTTGTAGTAAGATCGCTTGTTTTAGTAAACGTTAATCACTGGCACAATTCAATTGTCGCAACGCTTTTACTATTAACCTATGTTAGTTTACACAATTGTGACAATTACAGTTTGGCTATTTCATAACACTAGTTATTTCCGCATCCGCTATTGTGATGTCCACTACAATTTAATCATCTCTCAAGTGAGGTATTAGGGCAGTTTTACGAGCTCACTGGTCGTTTGTTTAGATTTTATCATTGCCCTCCTAAACTTAAGGTCGAAAATGATTTGTTATATTTCTGTTGCCTTTGATGTAGAACGGGAATATCGACAAAGACGGATGTCCGGTGCCGGTCAGGATTTGTTTCACACGAACCGACTCCTCGGGATCGTCAGATCAAGACGATGTTTGTTGGAATATTGAGCTATGTATCGAATAATCCCTTTATGTAATACATTATGTTCATGCTCATATAAGAGATTGTGTTTGAACGCGGCAATCAGTATATTTCTGCTTCTATTCTTTTGAGAGTTGGATTTTTACTTACAAACTTAAAGCGATTTGTGTTTTGCTGAGAAACAAGGCTAAGTCTTTAATATATAAGTATATATATAATCTATTATAGGTTATGGACTTTATCTATTGGTATAAAAGCAAAAACCACAATAGTGTATTATGAAGTTTAAGATTATAGGCAGGATGCAAATATAACATACGATGTTTACATAAAGAATAAACGTCGATCCTACGAATAAAGTTATGAACGTGGCTAAAATCCTTCCGGTCCTTTTTATATGTGCTAAACTGTACGTGCTTTCAAAAGGCTGCCGTGTTTGCCGACTGGTCTGTAAACATCATTTGTGTGAGCGTATCCGATTTTTCCATAGATTTTTTTTAAGTTGCCAGATGCATGCAAAATAAACTTTGTTATCAATGTCTTCTCTAGCGTGAAGCTAGACTTGTCAATAATATTATTGCCACGTAGCTCTTACGATTAATAGTAATTAAACTTTATTATTATCTATGTTTCATCATACAGTGCTAAAATCTACCTCTTGTAAAGATGTTGCTGGGTAAGGGTTTAACTTTTCAAGAGTCACTTAAGAGCAGACTAACATATTGAGTAGGAACTATTGCCATTGTTGTTCCCCATTAGAGCTTTAGTTTAATTTTATCACATTTTTCTTTATATAACTATTACAATAGGATGGAGGAGGGTATTCAAAACGATGAGTACGTTCAGAAGACACTATGCAGTTTGTCTTCTACTAAAACTTGAACTTTATGGTATGACGTTTATCGGAGGAATGGGTGCATTCCATTTGTGTTAATATTCATGTTTTTCAAGAACAGCTCATGCACCGTTACATTGTTATTCGGACAGGCTCTTTGCATACAATGCCCTTAGGCCGCGTTTGCGCAACCAACGAGGGCGGATGTGACGATACGACGTGCCAAATTATGCGCCTAGTTGTCTGCTGTAGATCGTTCAACGCCTGCTCTAGATATTGTTGAAATTCCTCGGGTAAATCACGAAAATCTAATTTACGTTGAGTTTTCGTTCGAAACATCAATGCATCTGTTAGATTTTATATATGTACCGACATTCGTCGAAAAGTAATTCAACTAGAAAACAAAAGGCAATCAGGCGCTTAGTCTCTTGGGTGGGTCGCGTTGTTTCTTTTGTCCCTCATCAATCCCTCCCCAATCCCTGTTAAAACTAAAATGTTCAGCCTTGGCACGTCAATAATTGACCACGTTCGGCCAACCGGCACTTGACATCCGCCCTCACTATGTAAATCACAACCTAGTTTGTATTGCGATTCGTTTGCGTCCTTGGATAATACTATTTTAATATGAATTATGTGGGACTGATAGATTCATATGGACGCGTGTAAGCCAGTTCGCGGCAGTTTATACTTCATATGTATCCATAGATTTTTCTTTTCTGAAAACATGATTTGTTAAAACGAATTCGTTATAAATCGTGATGCAAATTTTAAGACAAGGACAAATAAATTATTTAAACCAACCCACCTTAGAGGATATCAGGGTTCATATAAGATTTCTGTAATACGATGCATTATCCGAAGTCACGAAGGCCTAAATGTAGTATACGTCGCATGTTGTATGGCGAGTTCTAATTTGAAAACACCACTGACACTTGACATTTATTATAAACAAATTAAAGAACTCATCTTTTAAATTTTCTACAAGACTAAATTTGATGATGTATCGTGTATTTATTGTAAATTTATTAAATACAATTCTATTAATAAAATTGAAACAGCAATTTCGATGAATACTCGATAAACGTATTAAAATTTTCACACGTTGCATGAGCTGAACGGAAATGAATCTTGCAAACATAAATCAATTTCCTTTGGTAGACAAAGAGGCTTATCATATGAGAACCGAACGTTCTACTTATCAGACCACAACAGAACATAAAACTGTAGCTCAGGTTTCATACTTGTATGATTATGGCGAATCATGAGCAGATTATCTATATTTCGATGATAAAATACTCATTTAGTTAAATGACGCAGTTTTCGTTTTGAATCATGCAATGATTTATCACATAATTTTATATTAAATTTGAAGGTTTTTACATTGAAACATTATTTCCGGCTGTCTCAGTATCATAAGTTTAAATTTATAATTTTCGTAAAGTTTGTGAATCAAATTACACTAAAGTAATTTAAATACAATAAGAGATGATTTGGATAAAATACGAAATTGTTTAAAATTTTCGCACGGCAAACATTTAAATTTCAAAACTGTGTCTTGCTTCATCATTAGCACGAAATCGTATGATAAAAATAAATGACTTATTAAAGAGAATCCAATGCGTTTGCAGGCAGCAATTTTTTGCGAAAGCATTGTTTGCTGATTCACACGAAATTTCGTTGTGTGCTACAAGAGCGGCTTGGCTTGAATATAATACGTGAGAACGTATTAGCAATGTTTAGTTTTCAACGTCGGAATAATCCTTGGTAACTCCTTTGGCGAACTAGAAAATTTGGCTCTGTAATGTACCTGACCGATACCACGTATGATTGCCAAAATTTGTAACAAAAGCAGGAAGTGCGTGCGAGAATTCAATAGTCGCGTAGTATAAGGACTACGTAGTGGAGAGTAATTAGTGGCATGATAGAAAGGCTCCTTAACCAATAAAAAGACATAGAGAAAGAATATAAAATATGATCGAAAATCAGTATTTTCGTATCGATTTTGCTCCTCCAAGTGTCAAATTATTTTATAGCCTAGATGAACTGTGAGGTCAAGTAACTCGAGCGAGATTTTGGTGTTTTGTATTCATTGCGTAGCATTTGAGGTCGTTCGTCCCGGTTCTTGTCTGATCATAGTTCTTCTTTTGCATACCGCTGGCGGAATCCCGATTCTGTTTGCGTAGTATTAGCACATAGAATTACGCTCAATGAATTTTTTATCATATGATACACATTTTTCTTATAATCTCTTTAAAATTGTGATCATGGATGAGTTTATGTGAATTTCACTTCAAAGGAAAGCGCCGGTAGCATCTTCGTATGAATTGTGTAAATTTCAAATATGGAACAATATCTTCGTAGTGTGGATCTAGCTTTGCAGGTTTATTGAATACAGTGTTGAAGGTCGCGAGGTACGTAGGTCAAGTGTTTGGTTGATTGCGAGACTTCAATAAAACCAATAACTACGTCATAGGGGGTACCGAAATAGCCGCGGAACATGCGATATTATTTGTGGGAAACAATTTACTTTATGAGCGAGTTCGCTTTCTTGAAGTGTTATTTGTTCATACTTTATAAAATTTCTTGTAATATCAGTGCTTGTATATGTTATGATGGTGAAGTGAGAGGATTCTATTTAACTTAATAAGTATGTGTTTATAAAACAAAAAAGAAATATTTTTAGTCCTTAATAGGACTCCTTATTACATTATGCGGTTTAAAGGTTAACAAGATCTGTGTGGATGAATTATTCACGCAATGTACATTTCATAGTTTTACAAAATTGCATCTATCAAAAATTAATGTTTATCAAGTTAAAATCTCTGAATATCTTTTGGAGTATATTTTTTTATAAACATCAATTTATTAATTCAATCGTGTTTGATATGCGAGAGTAGGGTTTACGTGTTATTGAATTATTCAAGTAGCTCTCCATATTTTTCTCAAATTCGTAATAAATAATTCAAATAAATACATACGAATTGATTATTTAAGATAAGGATTACTATAATCGTGCATAATACAACCTACGTACACCCCCAGAATGTTTATATGGAGAAGTAGTTCATTGAAATTCACCATTTTGGTAAGAACTGAGCCAATGTTTTTATTGACGAAGCATTGTCACTTGTTATGATGATATGACGTTAGAAAGCTGTATCTGTTGATACTGTAATAATACAATATCCACAGATAAATATCCGTCCATGACAAAGCATCGCTCTAGTTTTAATAAAAAAAATTGTAAGTCCACGTACCGTACATCCGTTTACGTGAATAGGAGGGCAATTTTTATGTTTTCAAAGTTATGAAACTAGATTTTACGTTACAAACATACGTGACCTTTTATTTAAATAACGCAGATGAAGGCACCGGCACTAATCATTAAACTCTGAATTAATCAAATGCAAACGTTCGCGCTTTCCTTGACTCGTATTTTTTTCAATTCAATATCGTTAGGACTTAACCAGTTAGCTGTAGGTGTCCGCAAATATGAATACTTGCTCAATTTGACATAGTATTTACCTTATTACCTAATCTGTTCAACGTGTCATACCTGTTTACTGCTGTGGGCTGTATGACCCAACAATATAAAGCATATTGTTGGTACAAACTCGAGGAGATCATGTTACCCAACTGTTTAAGAAAGATGCTACTTCTCGCAGCTTTAGGGCACTTAAACTTACTGAATCTATACGTAAAATATTATTAATCTTGAATCATGATATGAATGAGTCGGATGCTAGCTAGATCATGTCCAGACTTTTAGTTTCCGTATGCTAGCTTACAATGAATAAAATTTTATTAGATCCGTGGTGACTATTATTACTAAAGACGATAAGTGATTTAATTACTCAAAAGTCGATAGTTGTTGCTTATACTTTAGCCATTTGGTATCAAGCAGCGTGTAAGCGTTTCGAAGATTTAATTTTCTATCTTAAGTTTGTATCAAAGTCGCATAGTTTATATATTGACAACGGTGAAAAAATATTTTGTCACACTCCATATTGTCTTCGATAGTAAAAGGAGTACTTGACAGACGAGGTGTTGTGGAATGTCGTATAGGCAAGATGCGCGGGCGTGTATCAGTGCACCCCCACCACGATCAATAAGCATGCGCCGATCAATCGGATATGATAATTAGAACAGGGCGGTATACATGTTAGAAAGTATGTGCAGCATGTCAACTATGTTGTAGAAATTCAAATGAATACCTTCTATTGCTGTTGGAAAGGGAAATTAATTGTTTCATAGACCTGTCGAGTCGGCAATGTACGAGTGGTGAGTACGAATGCTGTAGGGCTTAGTGTATGATCATGGTATCAGTCAGATGATGACAATATTAGGATAGATATCACACACGGTCGATTGGCCCCAAGTTAAGCTGTTTCTTTTCTTTTTATATATATATATAGCTGACAGTTTGCAGTCCGGTATGGTGACCATTGCATTTTTGTAAACACTGGAATGATGATCATATAGTGAAAAATAAAAATACTACTTGCATTGTGTATTTTATGGAATATGGAATGTAATTTTTAGTTGTAGTAGTTTTGTATATGGTTGAATTTTTGCCAGTAATATAAGTTTAATTATTGCGATAAATGGATAAAGATCAAAGTTAAATTTTGAATAATAGATCTTTTAGTAACCGTAGGGTATGCAACACTTTTATTTCGATTCATAAAATAAAACATTTATAGCATTTCTACACTCATCGTTTATCAATGAGAATGTTGCGTAAGCGCAATCGCCTCATTTCAACAATAGCGTCATTTATTACATTATCAAGTGCCGGGTTGATAATTGACAGTTAAATGCTCCCATTAAAGCTTGATGTAATCGAATCACGGCACGTAAAACAACCAGTTTATATCTTATCTCCTCGGTAATTTTATCGTTAAGCTTAAACTTGAGATGATCCAAGACGAGGTAAGGTTGAATGACTCTTGAGACTAACGCTTATCATTCGAAAATGGATTTAAATAGAATCGCGTCCACCTTTACCTAGACCACATTTTTTATGAAATCTACCAGGTCAGAGTGGCTCAGGCGATGCTATCTATAAAAGAAATATCGAACAGTGATAAGAACAAATATTCATATCATAACTAAAATATTCATACTAATTAACCATGTGAATGTGATTTTGCTGGAAGAATTGCGTCTCGGTGATAAATCCCCTCTAACAATTGTCTAGTAGAATTTTTGGCGTAGATTTTCTGTTAACACAATAATCTATTCAGATCTCGTATAGTGAAATTTTCGGCGCAATAAACGATTTCTCCGAAGCCTAATAAGTTGGCTATTGGCATACCATATCAGACGGTTCCAAAGATGGTGATAACGGGTGATTCCTTCGCGTTCCTTACTTGGCAAACTGCTTCGTCCAATATGGCTAGCGCGTTGTGCACTTTACCATAAGAAGCCCTTATCTAGAGGGTAGCTTGTCTGCCACTCGTAAGCTCAAGAGTAGTGACAATCTTTAATTCATGTTCAAGTTTTGATTACTGCAGTTAAAGAGGTTTATTTATCAAATTGAATTTGTAAATTATATAGAAATTTTTCTCATCGTACGTCAAATTAATCTGAGCCATACAATTTACCCCGTTAATGGAATTCAGATTTCCTATATTCCGCTCACAGTGAACAGTGGCTTAACGTCCGTCCGCATTAAATTAAGTTTTGCATAAATTATTGGTCATTCATCGATACAATGCTAATAAATTAAAGTGTAATGAATCAGTGTGTGCAGCAGCTCTCTGAGGTTGTATTCTAAAATAGCGATCAGATAGTGAGTCACAAACGAACTTAAGTTTGTCTTGTCTTTCTTAGAAACAGTAGTGGCATAGGCAGTTTCCTAGAAAATAATCCATTATCTATACTAATGTGAGTATATGTAAAGTTGTCTTAGTTGCCCTTTTCTTCAAATTATTGTTTTTATCCAATAGGATGTATCACGGTATGATCAAAGCAGTCTAAATGAAACAAAAAACAAAAACAATATGGCCATGATTCATCAAATTAGAATATGTTTATCTCGGAAGGTACAAATGAGTGTTATATCATTTTAAACACTGAAAATCCGGTGCCGGTCCGAATGTTAAGTGGTCTGTAGTCGTTAAATGAACCGGTTCTTTAATGGCCTGACTGAATTAAAGGATTCTTAGCGAATGGGTTAAAAGAACAGACAATTAAGAATTTTAATCAGATTGAAATTACCATATTATAAGGATAATTAATTTAAATTTTAGTAACACTTCTTTGGCTCTGGGACCAATTTCTATCAATTTACTATCTGCAATTTTTGAATATTTTAGACCGTGTAGTTTGTTAGCCGACACCATATGTGTATGGTTGACCCACAATACTTTTTTGCAGGTAATTTAATTTGTATTAGAATTAGAAAGCAGGGAACTAGCAAGTATCTTAGTAAATTTAAATAAAATTAATATAGTTATTTATAGTAACAATAAATTTTAACATCTTCTCGTAGTAAGTAGTGACTTTATTTAAAATAATAATAATTTATTGTATAGACCTTAATAAATGAAATAAAATATCATATAGAAAAGAGAACTTATGTAAACTATAATTTACTGTATAATTTTGTAACATTTTGTAGTTGGTAGTGCTTTGGCTAAACATTACTCACCTGTGTTTCGTCCATCGTCAACAGCTTAATAGGTGAGGGAAGATCGTGTGAACTGCTATCGTCGTCTTGTAACCGCGTCGTCAAACTGTCAAATCGTCACTACTAATGGGGGTCTGTCATCGGCTCGACCCCGTTAAACTCTCGTTTCCTGGCGTCCAAATGTTATTTCAACGCGGATGCTCTTAAGTGCTGGAAATAGTTTGTTGATAAATTCCATTTCAACAAATGCGACGTGTCAATTGTAAGTGGGACACTGGACAAAGGAAAATCCGTTAGCATAATAGTTTTTTATTTCACCGAAATATGCTTGAAGAGTTTAAAGTAGGATATAAGAGAACATTGTTTAAAAATCTGTATTGGTTCGGTCACATATGATTGTACTATTCTAATGTACATTGATTGTTGTGGTAGGCTGGATAAACGTATTCAAACGCGATCAACCTATTTTCCAAAGGATCAGATTGTCATAGATCTATGTTTTAAAAAAGGTTGAAACTTTATGTAGGCGTTGCAAGGGTCGCGGTAACCGGCGTTTAACTATGCTCTTCCTGTCAATGCCAGCACATTGTTCACAGTTCGGTATTTTAATTATGCGTTTTTAACTGAATGTGTCACAGTACGAAGAAGAGGGGATGAGCATTCTAGTTAAGGAAAGATGTATAAATATTTGGTTATTTTATATTGCTAATAAAATAACTTATATACTACAAACTTAAAATTGTTGTTTGGATAAATAATACAGTTTACTTTAGCACATTACAAAGCAGTAAGATTAAAATAAGCTAATAGCCCTTGGGGTAAAGCGTCAAAAGATTATCTAATGACGAGATCCTGCCGCCTTTTTTCGTGTTAACCGCAAAATCTCGCGGAAGCTCATCAGTTGATCTCGTTGTATCTGTGGTATCCTCCGGAAGTGTGCGGATGTTACGTCACCGCCGGAAATAGACGCCCTCTGTGTCACCGTATGTCGTCACCATCGTCACTTGACTAATCACCGCGATTGGGGGGCGGGACTGCTTACAATTTTTTGCTTGTTTTTTGATTATCCTGCGGGTAGTGGACCTTTGATGTGGATGTTTTTTCTGTGAATTTACTTATATTGTTCATTGGTTAACCAAATGAGAGGTCTATGCTGCCGTGACTTATTTTTATGACTACTTCAAAACATATTTTACTTACATATACATATAAATACAATACTGCGGGCATACTTACTATATTAAGTAAGTAAGACGTTACTAAAGCAAATGTTAACATGAGATTGTATTGACCGAATAAGTTTCATTTAAATTAAAAACATCGCACAACATTTGTTACTAACTTTAAAGAAGTTCCACTTTAGCCTACCTCTTAAGTTTTAATATGATGACTTAAGCTAACAGCAGGCGGGAAATGACAGTCATTAAATAATATTCAGTGCGCATACGTGCTTCACTAACAAACGATGTGCCTAGCAAATGATTAAAACAAACAGCTGCTTATGAAATGTAATGGCGATAATCAATCATGGTACACTCAGGATTAAAAATACATATGTTTCAGTTGAAATATATTTTTCAGTTCCTCTTTATCATAAGCTTGAGTTACTTTTTATAAAGATTGTTTTATACATCGATTACAATAATTCGTTTTCAGATAACATACATCTTAATTTCCGCAGCGTATAATATTTTAATAATTCATATTCGCCGAGCTCGAGAACAAAGTCTAATGTTGGACGTAAACATCCACCGAGCCCATATTTACGAGCGCACCAAATACTTAATCAACTGCAGGAAGATGTTAACCATGCGCCGATATTTATCCAATCAAAATATGTTAATTCTAATTCGCTCCCGTTCGCTGCCCAGCGCGGTATTAATTTGCCTTCTCTGCAATTTATTGCCATGTCTTTTCAATTAACTGACAATTCGGTGGCTGCGATTATTTCGCATAAAATGTGCGGGCGACTCCCGCATCCGGCGATTAAGTCTGGCGCATAAATTGTGTTGCGCCTGCGCCGAACCGTGCGTCCTACGCCTTGATTTTCGTTAAATAAAAAATGGAAGGGTTCGCCGCAGTCTGTTTCATCATAAATGCGATCTTATTGTTTGTTTTTGCTTGTCTTCTGCACCTGTCCGTAACCTTTTACTTTTTACTCACTCTGATACCCGTGGCTTTATACTATAGACGGAATGAAAAAAATAAAATATATTTTTATATCTTGAAGATACATTAAATTAATTGCGGGCTTTATTTAGTGGTGATTGAACTTATCAGTTTCCGGAGCGGGTGTTGATTCCTTTGGAGAATGTTAATGATAACGCAAGTCTATGTCACGAATATAATGATAACACTGTCAATTATTGATTTACAGATCCCGCAAGCATCGCCGGTATCGCCAGGCTCGTGCCGGCGACCGGATGCGACACTGGGCACATAATGTGGTTGCTTGATGAGCCCAATCAACCTTATGAAGGTAATTATTTATGCTCAACAACACATATTGAATTTCCATAAACTTACAAAAAACTGTAACACATTTCTCAATTTCAGATTGCGAGCAACTTCTCTGTTTTCGCTACTACAATGGAGAAGATGATGAATGTGTGGCAGAGTCATCCTCACTCCCTCATCGATTTAAAGTCGACCTCAAAAAATTACCTCATCGTCTTAAGGAGGGGATCTCTAGAAAGAGAAGTGGGGATCACGTATCGCCGTTTTCATACAATAATGAGAGCTTTGAAATGAATTCAGAAAATAGTCCAAGAATTGAACGCGTCACTCCCAATCAAGATATTAAGCATTTGAGCGAAGATGTTAATAAATGCTCAATTAGTTCTTTAGATAAGAGCGGGAGCTCGAATCTCGAGCCCGCAAAATGTGATCCTAGTAAATCAATAGTTAGTTATACAAATAGGAAATCTCCTGTAAATAGTGAATCTCCCAGTACGTTTGACTGTAAACCGACATCGTCAGGCGTAAAAAAGAAGTGCCCACCGCCTGTCGACACCGGAGGCGGCCAACCGTTAAATGGTGTTAAGAAAAAAACTAATTTTAATGCAGGTTTGGAATCACCGTCGTCGCCTGATACCGAATATTATAAAATCTGGTCGCCTCAAAATCCTTGCAAAATAATGAAATTTGTTTATGATGTCGAAGGTGCCAATATACCCAGTGATGCCCAAAAGTCGCCTGTTCCGCCTTTACCACCTAGACAGTCACACAAACCTTTAGAGCGAATGCATGCTTTACCACCTGCAGTGCAAAGGCATAGGAAGCCGAAGAAAATAAGCAAACCCGAAGATGCTTTTACCTTTGAATTAATTGATACCGATGAACAATTCTTTACGGATAAAAATATTTCTAATTCATCTGGCTTACAAGGTAACTTGAATGATTTTACTCCCGGCGAATTCTTCTCTGAAAAACATCATCCTCATGCCGCGGTTGCTAATATTAAAGATGGTCAAAACGTAGCTCCATTGGCTACCCCGGAGACTGAGGGCAGTTTATGTGAATCGACATTAGCGTCTTTGAAAGTATCAAAGGCATTAGACGATAAAAAATTAAATATAGTACCTGAAGGCACACCTAGTGTAAGTAGAAAAAACATAATGTTTATAAAAGATATAGGCCCTGATAACTATATAACCACAACTTTTGCAAGAAAAGAGAAAGACTTAGTTGATGGTTTTCATTTAACACCGAATCATGCAAAATCCGAAGAAAAGGCTCAACATACCTTTCTCAGCGATATTAGTAATAGTACTGACTTAGAAGACGATAACAGAAATCAAATTGAAGAAAAAGAAATAACTATCAAAAGCCACAAGCCTCTGACTAGACAAAATTCTGGACGTGCAAATACTCCTACTATGATGACAGCGTTTCTGAATTCGTCTCATATAGATGGACCTAGTCGGGAAAGTGGAAGCAATAGTCCAAACGGTGGTAGCTCGTGTAACTCATCGCATTCAACGTCCCCTGTAGAGGAAGATTGTAAAGGAATGCCTAATGTTGGTACTTTATTGATGAACCGTAAATACTCATGTGATAGTTCTACTCCTAGACATTCTAGTTTACCGAGGCACTTATTAAAAAACCTTGGCTGTGAAATTACTCCCAAACATTCCCCGAACCGGACGAACTTTTTAAAAGAGAATCCGGAGAGTCCTGCCCGACCTCACCCACGGGTATTAACCCGAGTGGCAGCCTTGGCGGGGTCGGCCGTACCCCAATGTCCTCCTACACCGACGCATCATGCTCGAAGGCCACGCCCTCTCCCTCCTCCGGATTTACACCCGCCACCGATACAGAGTATTGAGAATCGGCATGACACGTTTGAAATGGTGGAATTTACTAATGAGTTACGAACGTCGGAGATAAGATCTCCAAACTTAGAATTTATGAATAGTAATCACTTTACAATAGTACACGCAGGGCCACCTGATGATGTTGTGTTGAGGAGGCCTCACCATGAAGAAGATAATAATGATGACAATGACAATGCCGTAGCTTCACCGACACCTCTAAGACATATGGCCGGAATAAGACTTCCTTCTATACCCGAAAGAGCATCGCGGCAGATGGCACTAACTGGAGATTTCCCTGCTAATATGATTGGTGGGATAATTGAATGTGAAGAACCGTTGCCTCCAGGTATACTCCTTTCCAAATGTATATTTACATATGCTAGGTTTTTTGTGTTTATGAGAAAATTTTGTTTTCAGGATGGGAAGCGCGTATGGATAGCCACGGCAGGGTGTTTTACATCGACCACATCAATCGGACGACCACATGGCAGAGACCGTCAGCTAATGGAAGCTCCCCAAGGTCACCGGCTCCAGAAATTCAGAGAAGGCAGCTAGATAGAAGGTATAAGGAGTAATTACATTTTTGTTTCATTAGATTATGTTGATTTTTAATTAATAAAAATTAATTAAAAAATTAGTTAATTTAAAAATTTACATAAACAAACAAACGAACACAAAAACCTAAGGCCTAAAATATATTGGTTGGTTCAGTGTAGAATAAAACTTTTTCTTATGACATCAAAAGTCATATAATGTTTTAGTTTACATAAAATAGCATAGATGTCGCTAAAACAAAAAACAAAGTAGTCACAGGTTATGTTTGCGTCTACGAGACGCCGTTTATGATTTTTTAAGTATACAGCTTAAACAGTTGCAAATTATTTTTCAGATACCAATCGATCCGTCGCACGATGACGCGAACACAATTAGGCGAAGAGGATCGCTCGTCCCCTCCCCCCGCTGCTTCCCCCCGAGATCCCCCTCCGCCGCCCGCACCCCACCCCGCCGCTGAGTTCCTGGCACGACCGGACTTCTACTCTATACTCCATATGAATGCCGTAAGTAAAATCTCGTAATTAACGCGTTACGCTTATTTAGGGAATTATTGCATTGGTATCAAAATGAGCTCATCACTTTGTGTTTTCCGTTGACTATACGCTAAAAGGCTATAGAAATGTTATAGAAAACTACATAATATCAAACTTTTTTTTTAATTAATTTAATAGGAAGCGTCATCTCTCTACAACTGCAACTCGACCCTGAAGCACATGATATCCAAGATTCGTCGAGACACAGCTTCCTTCGATCGGTATCAACACAACCGGGATCTTGTCGCTTTGGTTAATATGTTCAGCGAGTCTGACAGAGAGTTACCACTCGGCTGGGATACCAAGCTCGACAGAAATGGAAAGGTGAATATAATTTTATTATAAAAACCGTTCAAATTTGGACGTTGGTACAATGGGCAAATGACTACTAAGTGAACTAAGACATAGCCGAGAAAGTATTAAGGATTGTTAAGAGTGACATTTAGTGACACAAACACTTAATTCTTTTTCACATAGTAAACATTAAAACGTTTTCAAGTCTATTCTTACTCAACATATAAAAGACTTAATTATTTTTAAATTTTATCGATCTATTTCGCAAAAAATACTCAACTTACAAATGCATAATTAGTTCCTCGTTTGAACATTGTTTATAATATAGACAAGTAATGAATGTCATCAGTTTTCATTCTAAAGTTAAGAAATCTTGGCGATGAGTCCCAAAAATTAATTAATAACTCATTCGTTTATAATGAGATAGTTAAACGTTCCAATTCACAAGAACATGTGAATTGATATTTTACAATACGCTAGCGCTTCTTCGTGGACCACGTGATGCGTCGTACGACGTTCATCGATCCTCGTTTGCCTCGCGCGCCGCAAGCGGGACCTTTCTCGCCGCTGTTGCCACCGCGTAGGCGTCTGCGCAACTACGAACAGGTGTTGCGGAGTAGTCTAACGTTATCTTTACCTAGGTGCTGTTTGGGCCTGAGCCAATCATACCAGAAACCAAAATTAAAAAAACAAAAAAGAAAAGGATAACGTTGGATTGTATATTAAGTTTGGCAGCATGTTTCTGTTTGCATTGTGTTTATTTTATGCACGAAATTGTATTTGCATTGTGTATATTAAGTTTATGCTATGATTTGTAGTGTTTTTTTACATAAGAGAATGTATTGTATGATTAACAGTACAATTTAGTATTGCATCCCTTACTTATAAAATGTATCGGTCTCATTTTAAAACATGGACTAAGTTTAATGCTTGTAATGGTAATATAGGAAACATTTCAAATCTTACTTATTACAGGTTAGGTTATGTAGCATATACACAATTTTATAAGTAAGGTCTGCTAGGTTATTATTTCGTTTGTATTGCTGAGTAGTTTTGGACTTTAACTTCTTTAAAATCTTAGTAAACCTGTAGTATTGTTTGGTTCACCAATCCGTAATAGATATCTTTTTTCATTTTTGTGGCTGAGTATTTTTTATTTCCATCTCTTTCTTTATTTGACATTAATGTATGTTAAGACCATGTATATCTAACTGTTACAGTGATATTTCTTATATTACATTTCCAGAAATTTACAGTTGTTTTATGCATTTTGTCCCAGATTGTGAGATCGTTTAAGGATTAATTTCTTTTCGTTTTGACGTATGTTTATGTCATTTAATATTTTTCTGCGCAGGCGCCGACTCCACCTCCGCGGCCGCCGATTACGTCTTCAGACACGTATACGCACCAAACTCAAGAGATTCCTGTTGCGTATAATGATAAGGTGAGAGTAAATTAATTAGGAATACTCAGGTATTTGACCCTGGAGCCAAATTATTCTCATAGAGATTCTTTTGTACAACCGAATATTCGAAAATGTTCTTTTTACAGGTGGTCGCGTTTCTCAGACAACCGAATATAATGTCAATACTACGGGAGCGATGTGGCGGGTGTAACAATTCGCTACGGGATAAAGTCAATACAGTCAGAGTTGAGGGAGCTACAGCTCTAGCACGATACCAAAATGATGTACAACTTACTTGCTTACTCAGGTAAGTGATTAAATTGAACCCATTTTTTAATTTTAGTTTCCAACCACATAATTAGAAGGAATTGCCTGTGGTAAAATTCTACTAGATCCAGTGCTGCCGCAGTCTATTACTATTTCAAAACATAAGCAAAATCGTCACCCTTTTATCACTTTTTATATTATTAATTGAATGAATTAATTTCTCTTTAAATAAACCACTTTTTAAATCAAAACACTGAAACTTACCGGGGAGTTATAAAAAAGTATTCACTTGTATTTATAACAACGCCACCTAGTTTGAAGGTCCTGAACTTCGGTCTATTGAAAAATGGTTTTGATCACAGTTACTAGATGGCGTTACAATGACCACATTAAACATTTTTATTATAAATAATTGTAATTAATACGAGGCTATCTTTTTTTCCGTACGTGTTCTGGAATCTAGGAATACAGGTTGCATTTTGCAATGCAGTTAAGCTAAAAAAGGACAAATGACGGTTTAATCTATTTTTAGAATATGGAATATGATCCGTTCCCATAGTTAAGTAGTTGTTTAATCCAGTTTAACTTCGTTTCTTGCGTAATACTACTTTTGTTTTATACAGTAGTAGTACTAGTTTATAATTATTATGAGAATTATCTCGTACGGTTGACTGCTATTTAAATGTTTACCTAGGTCTTTCTGTTCAATTTATACGTATACGGGTTTTTACTAACTGAATGTTTATCCTTGCCATTTAGAATAGTTTTATACAATATACATGATGCAAATCTTTGCTTAAAATGCATCTATAAAGGGTGGTTTTAAGCGCACCTCTAGCTCTTTAATACAGCTTTGTGCCAACGTGTTCGTCGTAAACAGTAAGGCTGTATTTTCATGTGCTGAATATTAGAGATATCTCGCCCTTGATCTGCTGTTTTACATTCAGGCCGCCAGAGGCTGGTCCTAGTGCGTAATGACAAATTTCCCGTTATTGTTTATTTATTGTTGACTCTCGTTAACAACGGACGGTCTAAATATTGTATTTTCAACTGCATGTTGTAGTGGCTAACTTTTAAATTGCTCCCAAAATTTATTTAATTGTAACTAAGTTTGTAATTGCTGTGTTTTCCTAAACTTTTGTTCTCAATAGTGTAGATAAATAATTTACTTTTTAATTGGTAATGATTTGTGATCGGCACTCTAAACCTTTTCGAATCCTATATTACGAATACATACATATTCTGCTTTTAGTTTTGTTAGCAAAGTAAAAACTGTTTAAAGAACTTGAATGAAGTTAATTTATGCATAACAATATTCTAAATATCAACACATCTACGGTACATGCGCTGTTGATAATATTTTACGAGCTTCTTTGAACGCAGTCAGACGGTTCTACGAATATAGAGCTTTATGTCCTCGTATTATTTTTCGGCGAAATGATAATTAGTTGTGTCACATAATTTATTACTAATAAAATCTTTAACTCCTCACTTGAAATGTATGTCGAACTCTTGAAAAGAATTTCATGAATATTAATACCATTAATAATAGAAACTAAATAAGTTTATACACTGACTTGAGTGAAGTTTATTACAACAATCAAAATAGTGCTATAAGACTGAATCTTCATAAATAAGACGCAAATACCTATGATTATATATTTATTATAAAGAATCGTTTAAAATATGTCGATCTAATTAGGACCCGACATTGTTAAGTGTTGACGTTATAGTTAATATTTCTAGAATTATTACCATAAATATGGAATATTTATAATATTTGCAAAAAACTGTAATTGTATATTTTTAATTTTTCTGAGAATATACGTTGTTATAGAGAATAATTAATCAATTAAGATGATTTATGTAGCTTTAGCTCTGGTTAGATAAATGATGAAAAAAATACTTTTCGTCTTTGAAGGTCGTTTGTACCTAATGGTTTCACACTATTTTTTTCAAATTCCATGAGCACTCGCAGATATCTATAAAGGGGGGATTTTATCGTAAAAGAAATATTCATTTTGTATAAGGAAGGTAAGATCGTGTGAACCATTCTTAAATACCTATATTTGTTACAAAAAAATCCTGAAAGTTCGATGAACACCTCAATGTTATACGCTGTAAATTTTGTTTCAAAGGTTTTCTTAGTTTCTTAATATTTTCCCTGGTTAAATTCAATAAAGCATTATTCAGGTAGTTTGGTTATAAAGCTTCATTTCCGTTAACTGAATATTCCATTCACATTTTCATGATTGTTATGCAAATTTTTATATATTGTTATTAAAATAATATCAGTTTTATCAGGCCATCGTTGGCCTTGGCCGACTCGTCTGTGCCCAATGAATGTCTGTATATTTAATAGAAACTTATCAGATTTTCCAGTGAGAGGAAATGCAATAATAATTAAAATAATCATTGCATATTATTTGATCTACAAATGTAAATTTAAGGGTATAATTAAAAAAAGTCCGATTGCGGTCTTATAACTAAACTTTGCACTCTTCTTTAACTCTGTGTTGACGAGGCGTTATAATTTAATTCGTATTTTGATGGTTTTTATAATGGATGGATTTTTAAATTATAATCCATGTTTTTGTTATTATCATTCAAAAGCCGGCAGTATATCTGCGTTATAGCCCCTGGAACCTAGGCGTTATGTTTTACCCTTAGCAAAGAGACATGTAATAGAAATAATATTTGTATGGAAACTTGTCACATTTGAAACTGAAAAGGTATATATTACAAAATATACATACGGAAAACTATTTCTTATCTCGTCTAAGTACTTGATACAAAACTATAGGTATATAAGTTCGTTTGAGAGACTTAACTCACACTTATATTTGAATAAGTTCCGCATTTGTTAATACTTTAATATACATGCAATGTAATAAAACGCTCCCCATATTAACAATGTAACACTTATAAATCTCAAACCACTTCCACCTTTCATCGTGACTTCTTGAGCTGTACCAGACGTAACGACTTCACACGAAATTATAACAAAGCAACTCGATTCAGATTGATTTACAATCAAACGTCATCGAAATCTGGTCAATTGATTAACGATAATCTTTATGCCACAGCTATAAGCGGTTGTTTTTAAAGTGTGAGTCATACGGTTTATGTGGAAACTTCCGTGGAAATCATCTCTTTGGATTTCAACTTCGACGGAACAAAGAAATGCGCGTGATGTGCGTGTTTGTGCAAAGTAGTGGGTAGGCTCTAGAATTCTAATGCTACCCTAAAAAATCATACTGATAACTCCATGATATGTAGCCTAGATTTACCAAACAATGTTTTTCTAAGGTGTGTTCAAAACTTTTATATAAGAACCGAGGTTTAACCCGCATCCTGCCCATGCAACTTAATAAACTTTAGCTTTATAATATTGGTATAGACAGACACAAGAATTGAAGACTAAGATTAACTTACTGAGGAAATCTTATTTTTTCGTATGTATTTTTGTAAATTTACAGTAGTTGACCTCTTTTCGTTGTTAATAACAGAATTGGCAACGCCAAGTCAAGCTTGAACAATGGTTTTATGTTTACGAGTTCTTGTCTACTTTTAGCGAATTTAACATCTCGCAAACACGTGTAAAATGATTTATGAGCTTTTTAAACAACCTATTATTCATTTTTAAACAGAGAACTTCTACGACTTTGCCTGTATGTGATTTGTAAAAGGATGTCATTAAACGTTTTGAGGATTTGCTGTTGGAATATGTTAAAATTACCATTTCTTAAACGCTTCACTCCACTTCACACAACACAGTTTAACAGAAAGAGACGAAATAGTATTTGAGATAAAACACAAAAGCAAAACTGGTTTAAGTTTAGCCTGAAACTGAACGTAATATTATTTTTATTACCTGAACATTTTCCATCCAAAACAATAATTATAAATATTCCTTGTGGAGGTCGCTATTTTCGCGCGTCTATTTCCAGTAAATACTGGTGGTTCTTCGCCAAGAGAAACAAATGGCGCTTTATTTACCATTTTAAAATGACTCATAGTAGCTTCATATGATTAATATTTTACGCTTGGTTTACATCACTGGAACCGAGCGTAAAAGCTTGAAACTTGAAGCTTTCTAAGCTCGTGCTAGTGCCTATTTCCCAAAAAACTGGATTGAATAGATTATATTTTTTAAGACTTTAAATGTTTTATAGCATCGTTGTGATGTCCAAGCTTTTAATATAACTTTTAATTTGGTATGAAAATAAAATGGTTAACTTAATATAGATAAAATATAAAAGATTTTAAGAGATAGTTCAATATTATTAGGCGATATTTAGAAGTTTAATCAACTTCTAAATATCACTGAGCTGAACATTGTATCACTAACTGTCCCCGACCATTTCTAAGGAATGTCACACCGGATGGCGCTATATCGGGAATGGTATTCTTGAATCAGATATAGTTTGTTAAATCGTTTTTCAGAATTTCATCTCAGATTATTTCACGAAATTATAACAATATTAATGTCTCTGATCACAATTTTTATGATAATAAATGTTTTACATCCTCCGAGAACAAACATCTTTCGTTTCAAATTGCATTCAGTATTTCGATCAACATTTTTTATTTAGGGCGACTGGTGTACTTACTGTACAACATATGCCATTGTATCATCTTATTTTTTATATTGATCCCTTAATCGTTCGTTGTTTGAACCCGTTAGTGAAGCAAAAACTCGTATTCATGTAAAATGTTCCCACACCGTCAATACATTCTCAAAATCACTGTACGATTGAAAAAGATTGACACAAAACGAACGTTTCTAAGTAGATCAGAATTGGCATAAGTTTCAAAAGGCTCTAAGATAAGCGCTGTTTTTGTAAAGCTTGAATTTGCTTTGTATGCGTTTATTTTTGTGGTACAACATACGGTGTACCAAGCTTTCGTTGGCTGCCATGTAGCAATACCAAATAATTTTATTTAATTAATTGCATAAGTTGTGAGTTAAATGGTATAAGTTAATTTTGTTTTTAAGTTATCCCACGGAAACTCTTGAATTTTCCGAGATGAAAAGTATTTATAATGTTGCCCGTTGTTCCTCCCACCAAGCCTTATAATCTACCAACATGTAAAATTTCATTTCAAGAAAAAACAGAAAAACATACAAACTGAAAAAAAAGCTGTTCCTTCTCTTCCTGACTCTGTTTTTAGCGTTTATTTTTCACTGTATAGAAATTCGACCTTTACAGTTTTAATATATGTAAGTCTAAATTTCATTACAGTATAATAAACAATGTTAAAATTGTGAGAGTATTTTGTGTTAAATTTAGAAAAAAAACATGAAGAAATACAATAAGTCCACATGAATTTGATACACGCTCTAACGCTAGATGCGTTATTTTTTTTCGAGTAACGGTACGCGGTCGAATACAATAACGCAGGTAGACGCGGCTGCGCTTGCGCACCCGTTGATATACGTTCCGATTATAATAATCGCAGTTACAGTTTTTTTTCTTTTTGAAGTAAATAGTTGTTTTTTAATATTGTTGGTATTTAAATGAAGCTTTATGTACTTGATTATTATTAGTTACTAGTTATATTAAAAAACAAGTTCAATGGTTGCTGCTTAAAAGCGAATGCCCAAAGTAATATAATAAAATGCAACAAAGAGACCCTTTCCCTTCTAAGTAAGGTGTAATTAGTTGACATCGTTATTTGTAAAGACTCCTTTGTCTTTAGTGAAAGTAAAAGTTGAACTAATATTGCGATAACTATTTTCGCTGTTTAAATAAGGACATTTTGTGGGTCCAGAATGGCATTTTACGGTACTAATGTATCAAAAAGCATATACATGGTTAATTTTGATAACTGTACAGTCTCACTAACATAAATATCTGTATACAAAAGCCCTTTACCAGTTACCTTGCCTATCCTCGAGGTAATGCGTCTTTATTCTTCGCAATACTCCTCAAATTGCCATGTGCTATCAGCAGTTATATAGTCAGTTTTATTAATCGTGGGCTTGGTTTTGAGCGTAATGACTGTTTTGTCATAAAAAGATTGGGGATTTAAGAAATTCGTTTTATAAATACCTAAATTATGTGGTTATTGGAGTTCCCTAGCCAATACTAGGTCAGTCAAACATTAGTCTTTAGAACCTTTCATTCACTTTACTTAATACCTAAATTTAACTCAATTTAAAGTCTAATTGAATTTATACAAATAACATAGAGCTCGTTTGAGCCCACATAATTTGTTATAGCTAGTACTTGGGTTTCATTTATTGCATCCTGTTTAAATTTTAACGATTTAATTCTTCAATTGAAAGTGTGATGCCTAATGAGGATGCGTTCTCCATTTTCTGAATTGCGTATTTCTAATATATGAGCGTTTTTATCGCCAATTTGAGCGTACCGTGAGAAAATTTATAAAAAAATATTAAAAAAATGTTTACGCATTAAGGAAGACTATTCAATATAATTGAAAATTAAAAATTAATACCGTAACACTTAGTTTTACGAAATATAACTTTTCCATGTCATGAATGTACGGATGGTAATTTAATATAATGTTGTCTATGTAAGAGTTAATACTTCGACTTCAAATATTTATTTTGTTTATTTTAATAAATATTTATTGTATCAAACAAACTTGCCTGGATTTAATCGAAAAATGAATGTTGTACAGATGAAGTTCCTATATATAATAGTTTTTTATGTTTTACATTATAAAGAGTTCCTTATTATGTCTTAAATATATATGTTATATTCAGTATAAATTATATTATATAATATAGGCAAGTTGAATACCAATCTGTGATATAATAGGAGCCTAAAAGACTTTCCATGTACCCATTCATATCTGTGTCAGTAGATGCAATCTGTATGAAAATAGAATGAATTTGTATGTATTTATACACTCCCGATTTCACAGCGAGTTACATAACATTCGTAGATTTAGGTCATGAGGGTCTCAGATCCCCATAAGATGGGATCACACGTGCGCGCACGCATTGTTCTACGCTATTTGACTAACAATGAAGGCTGTTTAATTTCTGTATGAATCAATATGGTGTCAAATTATTTAAATAACTTTTTGGTGCCTCGTAATAGGCAGCGTCGTTTTTTAGATCTTAGTCGTCTGCAATTGTTTATCACGGTCGTCGTATATTTAGACTAGACTTCGAAGAAATTCGACAGTAAGTTATACCAGAGAAGTTCTTATATACGAAGAATAATGATCGGAATGCATGACCTAATAATTTTTGTTTCAAACCTATGCTAAGATTTATTGAATCGATTTTCAAAGTTATATATTTGAAATATACTTAAAAATAGAATTCGTAAATTTCATTATTTAAGCTAGATTACAATTTCGTCTATGTCTGATAAACTGTTTACATGGCGAGGGATAACAAGATGAGTATATATGTATCGCTAAAATAGTACAATTCAATTCAAATACAGATACTAAATAAAAAATAAAATATAAATAAGTTAACGACGAATGCGTTAGTAATATTTTTATACGCAAATGCATAAAACGTAAAATCGTTGCGTGATTCGTACGTACAGTGTTCGTGCTTTTCTTTGTTTCATTTCAGAAACGAGGTAATTCCTAATTCACAATATAACCACGCCCTCGATTATAGAATTATTCAGTATTTTTATAAACAATAGTCAAGTTCATGGGCTGTTTACAATTCTAGTGCTATTAGCTATTAGTTCTGTTTAGTGTAGAAGCTATAAGTCAAGCGACACTCACTCATTGTTTCTGGTTGTATAGTATACTTATTTGGGACTTTAATACAATTACTACTGAAACAAAACACGAACGACTTTGTGTCAGTTTATTTTCAACGGACATTGTACCATTGACCAACTATAATAACGTATTTTTACCATTATATAATTAAATTTCATAGATGCGATTCACAAAAGTACTCGCGCGAGTTACTGTCTATAATGTAGTGATTTATTGTCATCGGACGTGCTGCGTGATGATAATTTAAAATATGATTTGTTTTATTGTCGTTCTACTGACACGCAGGTATTATTAAAACATTAAGGTGTATTATGAGGTATTAATTTTCCATGAGATCTGGCTTAAGTCGTTGAATTTCTTATTTGTTGATAAGAATTTTATAAAGGTGCTTCTCTTCAACAAACTAACAAAGATTTAGAGACTATAAGTACTTCATACTGACCTACCATACTTAGCCTTAAATTGTTTAATGCAAAATAGAGAAATATTTACTTGCGTCGCTTATAAGGGCATTATGTCATTGATCAAGTTTCATAATTATATGCTAGTCTAAAGTAAGTGTGAATCATAAATTATGATCTCACGATAGTTAGTGCAGTAATGCGATATTGCTTAGATCTCCGCAAACAAGGTAAATATGGAACAAATAATACGTTCAGATATCGATAGGATTATCGAACCCGAGATGTCGGTGACTTAAAATTAATCGTATTGTATGGTAAAAATATTTGATTACATCAATTAGAATCCTAAGTCTCCGAAAGTGATTTTTGTAAAATCTGATATTAATAAAAACGAGAAATTTCCTAAAACTAAGCTCGTTTCGGTCCATGAAGAATGGATGATATTTTTCCATACGCAATTTAACACCCGCTCGTGAAATGGCGATCGAAAAATCGACGGCATGTGACAGACTCAGAATGCTATCAAGAAAACTAACTTGTCTATTAAAATAATGATCACGAAGAAGATAATCTGTGGCAAGATTACTTGTGTGTTTTTTATTAGGCATAAGGTAACGTGTGTGCGGATACATTATAAAGACTTAAAAGTTGATGACGTGTCGTAAGCTCCATAAATGAATAGTGACGTATTTAATAAGTATATGGAAACAATGTAGACGACACTAAGTTTTCCACTAACGGAATTATCTGTTCGATTGAACTCGTAATTTCCATCGCCATAGGAGACTTCTAAGTTGATTTAACTTTCCACAACATTTTCTTCTAGATAATAGGAACGGAAAATGCTGTTTATAAATTTTATGTATGTTTTAAGGACTTGAATGATTAATTTAATTTATCTTATAATTAAACTTTTGGACGTTATATGGGCGCTAGCAATAAATGCACAAAGTAAATGACTTATGTGTTTTATCAGTTCCGAAAGTGCTTTCTCTCCAAATAAATTGAAATACATTAATCTACACAACGAAATTAATCAATCAAAATAAAATTTAACACTTCTGCTCTATTACTATCGGTACTTTCTTGAATATCTCAAGTCAATAACAGGAAGGCGTATTATCTTCATATTTTGGTATTAGTTTAATAAAATATACATTTTTCAAAATAATGGAAACCTTTAGTGTCGCTCGGATTTTTGTATAAACAATTAGGTTTTTATAATAGCAAATTTAATCATCCAAAATATACACACGCTTCGATTTTGACATCCAGTAAGTGTTGCTGCTTCTAGGGACGTAGGACATTGACACGAAGACACGCAAAAAGGTCTACGTAAGAACGGTGTTTGCGTGCCAAACGCATTCGCGTGTCAGAAGATATTTGATGCCCATGGGCTCCTTCTGAGCAAAATTTAAATTTATTATTTTAAAAAAATATTTTGAGAGATTAAGTATCAAAAGTTTAATGATGTTCATGAAATTGTATATCGTATTTTATAAAATCAGTAATATACATTGATATTTAAACCTAAAGTTTAACTTACATAACAAAACAATCCACCTATTGTATTAAAAACAGCAATGAATGCATAAATCAAAGCAATTATCGGGCAATGAATCAGAGATTCCACCCCCGTAGTGGCGTAGATTAGACATCACCGTAGTACGGTCAGTGTCGTTTCAACCACGGTACAGAGCGCACGAATCCACTCCTCACGCATTTAATTTATATTGTAATGACGGGCGCAGGTAGTCCGGTAGTGTTCTCTGAAGGATTATGACGTTTGAATTGTGCAGTGTTCCCTTGGAAACAGTCAAGATTAACTCGTACGAGGAGTTCGAGCGCGCGGTGACACCCCGAGGGGTGCGCCGACGCCAGTTCGTCAAGGGTTTGAAGAAGACCATGGGTGTTATTTCAAAGACATTTGGCATAGTTTTCAGTCTGTAAGTTTTAGATTACGTCTTTTTATTTTACTTTGTCTAATTGAAAATTGGGAATAGGAAATGGTTTAAACTATTTTTGATGTTGTTCCCGCTCTACATTTGAGCCTTAAGCTCTTTCTATAAACGCGCACGATTTATGAGATTTCCATTGCAACACTGCCGGAATAGTCTAATTTAAATGATATATACTCCTTAATATAAACAATAAACATTTGCATTCACAAGTGTAACGAATACAGTAATCTAAACGATTTATCAAGCGGAAATAAAGGTTAGCTTCTAAAATTGCGCAAGCGCATCTATTCGCACGCAGCACTTTCCTTCGCAATACTCCCGTCATTCATAAGCTCCACACTACTCTCACGCGATTCTCTTCAATTACACTTATGCAAATATTACGATATTACGCCATAATTTGGGCCTCCTGCCTATTGTCTCCCACTGTAATTACATTCCCAGCAATTCAAAACACTGCTTTCTCCTCATATTTTATCAAGGAATGAGGTCAGTAAATGAGAACCGTTTTAGTCTTCAAAGAGAAGGAAATTGAAATCCAATATTGCAGTTAATAGAAATCAATTAAAAACTCTTTTATTGGATTTATAACATCGTTTTGTTAAGATGTTCTATTTATCTTATGATTTATGTCCAGTTAAAGTTTGTACAAAGATTAATGTGAATGTTATCTCACGGTTTAGTAACCAGAGGTCTATTGTCCTCTTTAGATAGCGTGCTGATTGCAGCTTATAATTACGATGTAATTACGAGAGGTTACACCAACCCTTATTATGTTGTTATTCGTATCCGCTTCTTACCGTCTCTGTCGATTTAAAGGTTTTGAAAAAAAAAATTTTTTTAACCCCCGGGGAATTTTTTCCAAAAATTTTTTTTGTTTTTATTTTTTTTTTTTTTCCCCCCCCGGTTTTTTTTTCTTTTTTCCCCCCCCCCCCCCCTTTTTTTTTTTTTTTTTTTTTTTTTGTTTTTTTTTTTTTTTTTAAAAAGGGTTTTTTTTTTTTTTTTTTTTTTTTTTTTTTTTTTTTTTTTTTTTTTTTTTTCCCCACCCCACCCCCCCCCCCCCCCCATTTTTTTTTTTTTTTTTTTTTTTTTTTTTTTCCCCCCCTTTTTTTTTTTTTTCCCCCCCCTTTTTTTTTTTTTTTTTTTTTTTTTTTTTTTTTTTTTTTTTTTTTTTTTTTTTTTTCCCCCCCGGGGTTTTTTTTTTTTTTTTTTTTGGGGGGGGGGGGGGGGGGGGGGTTTTTTATAAAAAAAAAACCCCCCCCCCCCCCCCCCCCCCCCGGTTTTTAATTTATTTTTTTTTCCCCCCCCCCGGGGGGGGGGTTTTTTTTTTTTTTTTTTGGGGGGGGGTTTTTTCCCCCCCCCTCCCCCCCCCCCCCCCGGCCGGGGGGGTTTTTTTTTTTTTTTTTTTTTTTTTTTTTTTTTTTCCCCTTTTTTTTTTTTTTTTTTTTTTTTTTTTTTTTTTTTTTTTTTTTTTTGGGTGGGGTTGTTTTTTTTTTTTTTTTTTTTTTTTTTTTTTTTTTTTTTTTTTTTTTTTTTTTTTTTTTTTTTTTTTTTTTTTTTTTTTTTTTTTTTTTTTTCAAAATGTCAACCAGCAATTAATTACATCGCTCCCCCCCTTTTTACCCATTTTTAAAAAGTGTTGTTATTCGTATCCGGAACTATCAATTTTTTGTTTGTCGCCATCCTGTGACGGCAAATTGTTGTAAGTAGATAACAAATATTTAGCCTTTTTTTTACGTTTTTAAGAGTGATTTACTACGAAATTAAAACCGTAAATCGATCGTGACGATTCGTGTCCCTAGGCCGTTTGTATCGGTGTAACTCGTAAAATCGTAATGGTTCGAACGTAATCTTAATCTAACTTCGATATGGGAACTGTCGATTGACGACACTCGGTTTATTTTTGGTCAGTCTGGTATTTTAACTTATACTTTATATGTAATGGTTATATTATAACTTAAAAGAGTGTTTAAGGTTTCGATTTTAGTTTTCAACATAAATTTTTGTCAGCAGAAAATATTGATATATTATATATTTACCGGACATACATAAGTATTTCATTAAATAAACATAGGGCCTAGTAAAAAACCTAATTGATAAAAAGTGCACAGAGTCCACACCTTTTTGTTAATCCCGATAATTATCATAGGGTGTACTTCATACAGGCAAAAAGTAACAGCCTACCGTACTGTGACGGCAAATAAGTTATCTAATACTGAATAATAATTATTATCTATATTAATTTATTAAAGCTGAAAGGTTTATTTCTTTAGTTGGACGTGCTAATCAGGAACTACTGATTCGAAATTGGTTATGCGCGTGTTTACTTGTTCACGGGACTTTAATTAACGCGGTAGAAACTTACTCGATCAGCTGGATGGCTGATTTAAAAAAAAACAATGAAGCATTCTTCTGCTCTGTTTGATTCAGCTCGAAGGTTGTATAATTTGTTATGATGGATCAATCCCTAAAGTACATTACATTGCGTGTGCACAGTGTATCAGATACAATTATTGATCCGTAACGAATTCATTCTTAATTAGATATTTTTAGTTGTTTAGAGATCTTGACATGTTAATATATTAGTTTATTTAATAGAACTAATAAATATATTTAAAATTGATGTCTACTGTTTTATTCGTGTTCAAGGTAAAAAAGATAATATCACTCGTGGTGTAGTTTGTGAGACTATCCTAATGATCATGGCAATGCCAATCTGCCAAGTGTCAAGTTTTTATTAACTAGTATTATCCCCCATTAAATTCCGAAGACAGAGAATGAAGTCCCGTCAACTGGAACGTGTATGACCTGATTACTTATCCAAGGAAAACCGCTTTGCGGCCTATGCTCTAAGCTTTACATGTTTTCATAACACTACAACATTTTAAGGGGATTTATGTTTCATGACTATATATTCTGATTTACAGAAATAGTATGAACTAAGATTGTTCAATATTAATTGCGCACTCAGATTGGAAATCATTAGGTTCTGGTTTTCATTTATATAAAATCAACAATTCGAAGCATTATATAGGCTGATTGTCAAGTAAAACACACTTATAATGTAATCACCGGTCACAGATTATCCTTAAACGTTTTACGTTGTTCTCTAAGAGATTTTTGTAATCGGTCGTTGCCATTTTAAACTTTGATAATCTTATTTACATGTGTGTACCTTTTCGCCTTCGGGTACTTCCCGTTTGTGCAATTTTTTTGCATGGAAATAATTATTAATTTCATCATTTCTCGTTTCTATTGGTCGAAAAGGTTTTGTTTTATGTGAACCTCAAGTAAACCGAAATATGTGCCAAAAAAAGAAATAGAAATTTGACTATAGGTATCTAACTATTCATAAACGTCCTCGATTAATAAATTGCAATATTATTTTTAATTGAAAATTATATGGGGCCTTTAAAACACTAATGTGTTATAATGATAGAGTTCGATCCAAAATTTAATTAAGGATGCACCGAACGGTTAAATAATAAAGTGAGATATGTAATTTGTAAAATTTTACGAAGCATATCTTATATAAAAAAAAATTGTCTAACCTTTTGTTTTTCCTTGAATATTTATGTTATCTTCTGCTGTTGTTTGAAACTGAACTTGAAGATATTTTCTCACGGAAGGAAAAAGCTAATATATTTAATATAATTACAAAAATCAACTCTGATGCAACTTCATATTCGAGTTTTGATGAATTTGTGAGATAACAGATGGAGGCTAGTTGCAGATGCAATGAGAATACTTGTGAGGATCCTATGAACATATGAAATGGTCATTTGTATGAAAATGAAAACCATTTCACATAGTGGAGTACTCTTATTAAAACTTGGTTACGTTAAAATTATGTACACCACAACTTAATCCCTAACTGACATTGTTATAGGACACATGAGCAGCAGAGAAATCCGCACTTTGCTCTATATTCTAGTTTGATCTCAACACTCAATACTATTCACAACTGTTATAAATCGTTTTCGAATACAAGAAACCGTTCAATCACGTTAGCGTAAACAATGTCAGAGCCAAGGTTTGTACAAATTATCATTACAAAGCAAATGCAAAGTGAATATTACTTCGCCGGAATTGGTCAATTACTTCCCTTGTATGTGTATTTACTATTTACATAAACAATACATAGATAGGACAATTTTTAAATAAGTCTCCTCGTTCTGTGATCTGGTCGTTTAACGTACAATGTCAGCATAATGAAGGGATATAATATAAACACAGGCCATTTATTAAGGTCATTATAGAATGGATTTAGTAAAAGACCATAGGCGGGTTTAATGAACTAATCAGTCTTGTGTGAAAACTTAGTATTTCCACATACAAATCTTATCTAATAACTTGTTTTTGTTACGAGTAATGCGTAAATCAACGATAGAAAGTAAAAATACGTACTCATTTATCCGCACTAATAAAACATACGAAAGTTATGATACGCTTTCATGGATAAATCAGTGGTGTGTTTTTAATTTCTCGCGAAAAGCTCAGACGAGCTCACCTCGAGCGAGATCTTTTGTTATATAAGGCACGAACGCAACTGGGGTTAATTGAAATCTATTACTTAGTAATAGATAAATAAAATTACTTTATCAAGTTACTATGGTGATACGTATTACATAAACATATGAATCACGTTTATATGGCAGGATACAACGGTAAAGGGATCTCCAGTCAACCCTGACTCCCCTGTACTGCAGGGTACGTGAAGGTGCTTAATTAAAGGAAACTTTTTCACAAAAAAGTGCAAAGGGTGAATTTGTAATTTTGTACATTCGTAAGTGTTTTTGAGTCATTTCCTCGTTTATAAACAATATCATTATATATGACTTAATTTAATAGATTAATTGAAACTTTTTAAATTACTTGTTTGTAGTCATCGTGTCCCAAATAATAAATAAACTGTAAACTTAAAAATAAGGGACAGAAATGAGTAGCTGCATTAAACAAAATAAAATATATAAATATTTAAGCGACTTTGTACGCCAGTATTGTAATAACTTGGTCCACGTAATATTTCAGTTCAACATTGAAATTTCGAATGATTTATTAGATAGTCTTTAATAGTTTTCGATTAGAATCGCAGTACGAAGATTATCTATGTTTTCCGGTTAACCAAGGATGACTTTAGGAAATAAAAAAAATTGTTATTTCTTCTAAGCATCGAAAGTAATTTTAATCAATTTTTTTATTTAAAGCTAGTACGTAGCTGAAACATTATTCATTTTTTATATCAAATGAGCATTCATTGATAAACACAAGTAACGCAGCCCATGAACAATATAGCTTCCGACGTTTTGAAAGTGCTTTGCGCGTCCTACTATTATGTAAAATACTGTGTTTATAAAAGTTGATAGTAAAATCCAAAATATTGTAAAATTGAATTGAATATCCAATGAACACTAATATAATTAAGCTGCAGTTAAAACCTAGTTACCCTAACAAAACAGCTGTGTTTACTAACTTCATAACAGACCACAAACTATACCAAAACTAATTACGTAATTAAAATTATGAGAAGCGCTTAGCTGTTATACAAATTAAATAATATTTCAGGCGTCAAGGTCTAAATTGAGTAAGGCAGCCATACAATGCGTTCTTTTGTTTTCGTGTTAGCGACGCCAGAGGAAGTAATTTGTAACGAAATTAAGCACGTATTCGCTTCGATTTTGGCTGAGGTCGGAGCAATGCCACCTGTTACATAAGTTAGTATAATACATTCTACCTCTTAAATTTTGTTTTTTACTACCTTTATTAGAACCATTAAATTGCGTGATATTGGGCCGACACATAAACATGTATAAAGGGTTCAGAATCAATTTGTCCAACGTACGATACAAAAAAGTGGTAGTCAGTTGTTTTTTTTTCTAATTTTGGCCCAGGTTATCCTGTACTTGGTAAACTTAATTCCTCTGTATATATATTATAACACTGAGGTAACAAAACCTAGTCTATACAATATGATCGGATATTACACATTTGTTGTAGTACTCATGTATCAAGAAACTTACATAAAAATAAAATCAAATAATAATATAAAAATCTACCAAAAAATTCCATAGAACTTTTAAACACTCCACTATACTTTCAAAATTTTATAATAAGGTTGGAATTATAATATCACTACAAAGCCAGGGCCAGGCAATTATTAGTATTATTAGTGATTATTATCTGCCTTAATCGCGGGAAGAAATCTACTCGGATCCCTGTTATTATAGGAAAAAATATACGACTACTTGATAGATACTAGACAACCATAGATATTTGATACATGAGTTGAACAAAAGTTTATTCTTAACATAAACTCGCGTTATATCTATTATTTGTGTGCTTTAACCTCTGTTTATTATACAATCTGAATTACACTTAACCGTTTAATTTTTCGATTATAAAGTCAAAGAACGATGCGTTTTTTTTTCACAATCTACTCGGTGTAGAACGTTAATCGTTATCGTTCCAATATCCATTTATTAAAATGTTAATTTGTATAAACTCGCCAACATCTGTTGGTAGAGTTCTTACAATAGATGTACCTGATAAAGGGTTTTCGTCCGTTACAATTTTACATAATAATTGCACAGGTGTTGTCAAGTACGTTTTATTTTAATTTCCGGATTCATGTAACATTTGGCAAATACGTTTGTGGCGAAATTGTCTTTTGCGTGTTTCGCATCAATGCAGTTTCCTGTTTGTTTGTACCTTTTTAAAGTCATTTAATTGTAATAAAACTTACAATAACTGTCTAAGTAATAAATAGTGGCTATAATATTGTTTTTCTCTTATGTGTGTATGTTTGATAGCATATTTACATACTTATATATAGGTAATCTTTCTACAAAACATGGAATTTTCAAAATAAAAAGTATTCGTGACAGACAGAGGCGGACGAAAATCTTCAAGCGTCAATCGACAAGTCGAAGACCCTTGTAAGTGAACACCTGTTGTCTGAAAATAATACCAAACAAATATGTATCTAAAGTTAAAAGGAACAGAATTTAATTCTTCATACCTGTATGGGTTGTAAGATGCGTGCGCGAAGCCCGAGGCTCATAGCGCGTGCGCCTTGAGGGAATGCCTCCTATGGTCATTAGTTTTTGGAAATTGGGGCCATCTCAATGATATATGACTGGGATGTGTCGGATGCTTTTGTAATGACTACGGTGAATGTATTATTATGAGTGATTTTAACGAATTTGAATTTTACTTTAATTTTTTAAACGCACGTACTAATTTTTAGTAATTTAGATTTCCCATATTATCTATACGAAGCTGTTTCTTAACTTGATGGCCATAATGTATAATGAAACTATTCAAACGAATTCGTTTACTTTACTAAGAAAACCTAAACAGCCTAAAAAATTGGTTTTGCGAATATTTAATTTCACGAAAATTTAATTGGCAATACGTATTGCGAATTTCTAAGACGATTGTCCGATTGTTATTCAAACATCGGTGGCCATTATCATACCCAAAACAGTTAACTGCGTACCCCTATATCGTCATGATAATAGCTCCATAATCCTTCGTTGTAGTCGCTATAATTTCAAGGCTGCCCTATTTAGGGGTCAAATTATATTCGAAGAATCATTGTTATTGGTTTATACGTGCCCCGAAATGTTTGGTTTGCAATTGCAAAGTTAAAATCAGGTCAAAAGATGTTTTTATTACATTAATATCTAATAAAAAGTGTGAGAAGTAAGTCGAGTAAGGTAATCTAAATAAAGCTAATCTAAGGCAAAGCTTTTATTTTGTATTTAAACTTAGTTAATTTAAAAAAAAATTAAGTAATTCATTCTCTGTCGTCTTTATCTGTCTTATTGTCTTTATATTGTTATGAAACTGACATTTTGGTACTTTAGTTGGAAAAATAAGTCTGATTTATTGGTCTATTAATAGATAGTTTTTATTTACCAGTTTCCGCCTTTAATTGCGAAATATTATCTAGATTCTAGACTATAGTCTACATAATTAGTAAATAGTTACTAAGTGTAGTTAAGCTTTTAATAAAAATCTTTTTGATCTTAGTTTGACAAAAAAGCAAGAACTATTTGTTTTTGATCTGAATAGCATATAAAATATTTATTAATATAGATACAAACATATCTTTATTAGTATAAATTACTAAATTTATTTTACACAGGAATAGTAACAATATTGAATGTCCATAATGAAATGGCAAAAGCTCTTTGATTTCACAATCGTTCGTTAGAAGTTTAATAAGAACGGATACATTTATAGTAACTGTGACATCGAACATTAATATTATGTATTTATTACCTAGTAATACATTACTTAACATTTCAGTAACTTTTTATTAATTTGGCTTATATTTATTTATTCAGTTACATACGTTTACAAGGTATTATTCCGCAATAATATTGGTCCTTCTGCTCCGGATTTCCGCTGTAATAAAAATGTGTTATTCGGCGAATCAGCACATTATGATCTTTTAATTTTACATCACAGTCGCACCTTTTACAGAATGTGCTAGCATATGTTGTTATTGAACAATAATAACCGAAAAAATGTAACACAAAAACAAATTATTTGTTTCAACTGAATAAAATAATATCGCGTAGACGCATGTGTATAATGGAGTCCAACAATTGTCTTAATTCTTTATGCTCTGTTAACATACACTTTCACAGACTGTGATCATCTCGGTTAAGGTTACGGCTACATACAATTGATTATAATGTTTTACATTAGTTAAATGTTCTAACTCTTATATTTTTACAAGTAAGTAATAAGTAATTAGTGAAAATCAGATTGCTCCGAAATTGAACTACTTCTCGAATTTACGTTGAGTAAATGGTCCCAGCAATATAATTTAAATTTAAAACCAGTCGACCTAATAGTTTGGCCGATTCCAAAATTCGTGGAGCGTTCGAAGTTATAAAAAAATGTTTTTCTTCTCGCTCTTCGCTAACAAGTACCATCTCTTTTCAGCCTATTCGAACAGGAGATCATGAGCTACGTGCCAGCGTCAGGATGTAGTTCCAGTGTTGTTCCTTCTCCTGTGGCGTCACCAGCAGCCGCGAGGAGTACCAGGGCCCCCGCGCCACAGAGGAGAGACTTTGAGGCAAAGTTACGCGCTTTCTACCGGAAGTTAGAAAGCAAGGGGTATGGACAGGGCCCAGGAAAACTAAAGTGAGTGATTTCCATTATTTCAATATAACTTAATATAATATAATACATACAAATCTTAATTACTTGTAAGAATACAAAATACTTTCATAATTGTTAAGTCGTGAAGTATTTAATATTACAGGAAAAATAACAGTTTTAACGTTATTTTATTTATAATTACAGTTACTGCACGACTGCCGACGACAATTTTTCTTTTCCCTTACATTTACACATTACGAAAAATAATCTACAGCTGTAGAGATATAGACAATGTAATCAAATGAATTTACTATTAACACCTACATTCCAGACTACACATTCGCCGGGAACACCTACTAGAAGACGCGTTCAGGCGAATTATGTCATGTAGCAAAAAGGAATTGCAGAAGGGAAAATTGTGTGTCATTTGGGACGGCGAAGAAGGCCTGGACTATGGCGGACCAAGTCGCGAGTTCTTCTTTTTGCTATCAAGAGAGCTTTTTAATCCCTACTATGGCTTATTTGAGTATTCCGCCAACGATACCTACACCGTACACGTGTCACCGATGTCGGCGTTTGTTGATAATCATCATGAATGGTAAGATATTAGAGGCTTGGTTCCTTGGAAAGCTAGCGGTTATAAAATTTATTCGTTCGTGCGGTTAAATAAATATGAAATTATGAAACGACTTCGCTACGGTCTTTGAAATAAGACTGCTTGTCAATCAGTCAGTTAGCAGATATTGGACACTCGCTTTTTTAAAAAATAGACAATTTTCAAAACCATAATTAACGTAAAACTACGTTTATAGAATATATTGTTGCTGAGTAAAATACGAAATATTTTTTCATAGTTTCAAAGCTGGCTCTTTGATGTATATTTATTATTACAACACCTTTATAATATTGGAAAAAAATGTATTGTTTACTAATCAATGTTTGTCTTGGGTAAACAGCAATTATGTAAAAATATTAGCATTACTTAACACTAACAAAGGATGCTGAGAACAATTGTTACAATAATGGACAATAATTAATTATGTCGACATATTAAGTAATTACTTGCAAATTTATCCTTAGAAAGAACTCTTTGTGCACGGAAGGAATGATAATTTTTGTTTAGTAGATATATCTAATGAAATATAAACGTTGATTACATTAGCTGTTACTATATTAAACTGTTTTTCTATCAACCAAAATATATTTTTCATGTAGGTAATTTATACATAATTTACCAATAATATATCATAAGTAAATTTGTATAAGCATTATTTTACGAAACTAAAAGCATACATTTAAGATAATACATACCGATTATTCACGTTGACTATTAAACTATCGTGGAGGCGAAACATTACAAAGATTAATCAAATAACCTTTTTGTAGAAGTGGACACAATTTTATTCTAAGCATATTTTAAGCGGTCAATGCACCATTCAGTAAGGATATAATTGTCATTAATTCACTCACTTCCGCTGATTGTGCTTTTGTTAAAATATAAACAATGAAACCTTACAACAGCGACATCTATTAGTGTCGTTGCTGAATTGAAAACTTTAAATGACTATCAGTGACTTCGATAAAGCTTTCTTCATCTTGTTTTATAATAATAAATACAAAATTTACACAGACTTACGTATTGAAATTTTGAACAATCTACTGAAATCAACAAATTCTATCGGTACGATCATAATGACAAATATCATATTCATTTATAAATCTAAAATATACTCGTATTAGGTAAATTCACGCGGTTTTGTACATGTTTTCTTAAAGTCAGATTCTATAATAATATCATTAAATTAAATGCTGCTTAACCTACATATGTACAATATTGTAAATTACTCCTTAAATATCTAACGGTAACTTATGACGTCACCATTCACTTAAAGTATTTAGTCGGAAAGTGCACTCTATTTGTTGTTTGATGCAAAGAAAACAATGTCTTTATCATCCCAGCTATCATTAAAACCACAAACGACATCCTTAAATATTCGCTTCTTTCTAAAAAACTTTTTTCATTGTTATGCTAGAATCACCCCAACAACTGGCATTAGTCATACTGCATATAAAGATGATATATATCAAGTGCGTTAATATATATACAATTTTATACTTACAATTAAGGTATACTATCATAGCAATATGTTAACCTATTAACAAATACAAAATAAAGTTATGTTACACCGGAATACGCTTATACGTCCCAAAATGATCAAGTTACAATATCTAGTTTCTCAAATAATGGCGCGTTTACGTTTTTTGTTCCGTCACCCGATGCCCATGTAATTGTATATTATTTGTAACTTCATATAAAATTACTTATTACAATGCGGATACAAATTATAAAATAAGGGCTTTATCAAAAAAATTATTAAACTAAAATAGCCAAAATAATCGACCAATTTACCTGACTAGATATATTTGCGTCTGTAATTTTGCAGTCCTACTAAGAGAAATTAGTATTCTATTAAAGAAAAAAATAAGACTGTAAACATGTTTAAGAACTCACAGTTGAAAAATGAAAAATATAATTATTGAAAAAACTAGTTTTGTAGTAAACAAAACGTTTTATGTTCTCATGCAATTTCTATATAAAATTAAAAAAAAAAAGCATGCATTTAATTTTGCTGCAAGATATTTTCGCCCAGATTTTTTTTGTCGGATATTTTAACTTAATTTGAAAAGATGTGAATTTAATATGTAAATATTATTCAAAATGCATTATATTGTACAGGTTCCGATTCTCCGGCCGCGTCTTAGGCCTAGCACTCGTCCATGGTTTCCTCCTAGAAGCGTGGTTCACGCGTGCGTTGTATCGGGCACTGTTACGACTTCCACCAGCTCTTGAAGATGTGGATGCCTTGGATGCACAGTTTGCTGTTTCGTTGCGGTGGCTACAGGTCAGTCATAATCTGCCTACGTTTAGTTATCGAAAAACCAACGGAAGCCTACTCAAATTTGTAAAAAAAATTACAGATAAACTATTTTATATATTTGTGTTTAGGGGCTTTTATCAGGAAGTGGTATCAAATTTATTTATGTTTCTTCTTTAAAATCTCCTAAGATCTGGTATTTTTACACAAGTTAAGTTTTTAACAACTTTTCAAGAAAAAATACGAAAGTAAGCGTATACTAATATAATTATAAAACATGTTTTGTAAACACAATTTGAGGGATTTTTATATTCATTATACAAAATTGTTTAATTTAAATACCAATGTCGATGATACATGGAAAATGTTGTTTAACAAATTAATAATGTCCAAACTGTTTACAAAATGATGTAAGGTTACGATATATAAATTATAATTTGGCAGACGGCACGTTGTGTCTCATCGCTGGAACTCACTTTCGCGGTGTCGGAGCGACTTGCAGATGGAAGGGTATTAGAAAGAGAGTTAAAACCTGGCGGAAGAGATATAGCAGTCACAGAACGGAACAAAAAAGAGTACTTGGAGAAACTGGTGCGATGGAGAGTGGAAAGGGGAGTGGCGGAACAGAGCGAGTGGCTTGTCAGGGGATTCCATGAGGTAAGATTTTTTACACTAGACCCTTCTCCGATCTTTGGTTTTTGGGCTCCTAGTAAATGTATTAGATTAATCGTTTTTGAAAAATTAAGCTGCTTAATAATGCAAACGCCGAAATTGAATATTTAACAGATAATTTTTCTAAATGACTTATTTCTTAATTAGCCTTTTAAGTGAATATACTGTTTTTCCAAGATTCTAACACGATTCCGAAACATATTTTCAAAGATCACAATATTATGATAATAGATTCGGAATTACGAATGAAGTGTATAAGAACCAAAGAGAATTGGTTCAATTATTACATTTTCTAAATATGGTATAATATCCAGGTGGTAGACCCACGTCTTGTGGGCGCATTTGATGCCAGAGAACTGGAACTGGTGATCGCAGGCGCGCCAGAATTGGATGTAGCAGATTGGAGAAACAACACTGAATACAGAGGAGGATACCATGACGCACACCCTGTCATTGTCTGGTTCTGGCAGGCCATTGACAGGTACTTATTTACCAATAGTTTCTTACTTAAGAACAGGTTGGCCAATGACATCAGATAGGCCGTTTTTAGTTGCCAAAAAAAATTACAGGCGCAAACTTTTAAACACTCACACCGAAGAACTTGTATGTTACGTGACGAGACTTATAATAAATTCAAATACCATTATATTAGGCGGTCTACTATATGTTTAAAAAGTATTTAACTTAAATTTTTGTACGTAAAACTGGTAACCGACAGAGGGCGCATCATCGTTCGACCGATATTTATGTATTTAAAAAAAAACAAATGTTGCTTAAATTAAAAATTCATCCCGAACAAAAATAGATCGATTAAGGAAAAGTCCCATTCAAAACTTGGTTTGCTGATTTTTTTCGCATAGACGGAAATGTTCATTTTTTTTGTTCTTATATGTATAATAGTAACATAAATAAAGGTATAAGTAATTCTGTTCTGGTGGTGTATTTACTTCATGTCAAAAATCATTCTGTTTAGGTTAAGTTGAAGAAATGATTCTTTAATTAATGCCTGGTAATTAATTACTGGATAAAAAACTCAATATAAATATGGATGTCTGCTAGGTAAACAAGTTTTAAAATTATGTTAATTACGTTAGTCCGTTAAGGTCGCGAATATAATTAACCAGAAAAGCTACTCTATAACGAAATTGAAACTAATTATTACAATATTACTACATAAGTGTTTTATTTAAACATAAGGTAAAATAATTAATTTAATAGACATGCTTAAGCTTTTCTTTCCACTGTTTTATTTCAATTTTCAAATAGACCATAACTATTCACTATTAGTTGTAAATGAGAAGTATTTAATACTTTCCGCAATCCTTTAACTATTTTTATAAATAAAGAATCGTTATTTAATTATTACTTGCTTTATACATCAAGGTCTTTGAATTTATGTTGGGTCATTTATGACACACATTGTGGTTAGTGATAAGATAATATTTTTTTAAAACCATGTGACAATGTTATGATAGTGAAATTTTTTGATGTAATGTATGATTTTTATATATTATTCTACTTCTTATTAAAGTACAGATACTATTAATGACAATAAAAAAAAACTATAATATATGTATTTAGGTTAGGTTGGTAGTTAATAAGTTTTATAGGTTATATGTGCCAGGAAATAATGTAAATAAAATTAATGTGCTTTACAGATTTTCAAATGAACAACGTCTTCGTCTTGTCCAATTCGTGACTGGGACTTCATCCATACCTTACGAAGGATTTTCTGCTTTGCGAGGATCAACTGGGCCCAGACGGTTCTGCATTGAGCGGTGGGGAAGAGTGGAGTCTCTACCAAGAGCTCACACCTGCTTCAACCGCCTAGATCTGCCACCATACCCTACACCCCAGTTACTACATGAGAAACTACTTCTAGCTGTTGAAGAAACTAATACTTTTGGAATTGAATAAATGTCAAAAAGTTATTATTTGTAGGCTACTGATAACATCAGTCTGAAATATTAGTCAATGAGGTAAGAAAATATTAGCCCTCATTTATGTATGATGATAATGATAGTAACCTCGATATAGTGTTGATGCACTCAATATCTATTATCTAAATATAACATGCTGTCATATAAAACCTATAGTAATATGAAGGCCACTTATCTGTCAAGGTCTGTACTTTAATGCTTTTATTTGTAAGAATTGTATTGTGGCTGTGAAAAAGGCCTCCAGGCCAAGTTTAGTTTTTAGGTATGCTTTATGTCACTAATTTATAACATGAGCAAAAAATTATTTATCAGCATTATTCAACATTAATCTACCAAAATATTACTTTAATTATTGTTAAGAATTGTGTTAACATGAATACTAAGGGTTTATGAAAATTATTGGCTAAGACAAAGAAGCTATAAATTTCTTTATTAACATCCATTTCCTAGTCAACTAAATATAAAAAGTATAAAAATTGGCAACAAAATAGTAAGTATTGTATTGCTTTCATTGTAGATATTCTAATTGATGTAATAGAAAAAGAATGAGAATATGTGGATTTTGTGATTATCGCTAATTATTATTGATGTTCCTCATTTATTTATAGAATGTACAGAACACAGAATTCCTCTTTGGTAATGGATAATGTTTATAAAAAAATAGCATTTCCTGAGAACCTTATTGTAAATATATTATTTATTGCTTGTATGTATGATATTTGTAGGTGTAAAGTATGTTTCATTTTAGTAAGTTAATAGTTCTTTATGTTAAATATTTAAACTACCTTGAGTATTGTTTTATGTAAAAAATTCTATGTAACTTGTTTTTGTGTGAAAGTGATAAAATGTGTCAATATACCTACTATATTAATTCATGAATATGTTTTATTCCACCTCATCCCAATATATCCATTTCCATTTACTTGGGTAGAAAGATAGTTTCAAAATTCTAATTGTGTCTACTAGTAAACATACAGGTATTTATTAAAATTCATTCTATAAAAAAACATCTCAAATAGATGTAAGTGGCCAAAAGAACTAGGAACATAATCTGAATATTATAATCCCATATAGATAATGAATTTTTATAAGGTTTCAGAATTTATTTTAGCCCATAAAATTTGAGCTTAGTCATCATAAAGAAATAATTTACAGTAGGGGGAGGAAGGTTCAATAGAATCCTATTTGATATTTAAGAGTAAAGAAAATTCAATATTTCACACTTACAATCTGTTTATTTTTCATAGAAGTTTGTGTAACAACAAAAATCAACCTTGTTATTTAAAGACCTTATCTTTTATAAATTTTAAGACTATTTACAGATTAAGTTTGCATTATTTTGAAACACAAACTCACGACAAAATGCAACAAGGGTTATTTTCACAAATACTCTAATCTAAGTTGTGACGGAGTTAATTCAATATAGCATGTCTCAGTCAAGAGTTTAAAATCTTATTCATACAACTTATAAAAAAGTTAAAACCATAAGCTGATGCGATTACAATAAAAAGCTACTGTTATACTTTATGAATCTTAATGCATTACCGTCGTGATCGCTGAAAAAGAAACAACCTCCCCCTCATCACTACCCGAATGTGTTAAGTCAATTCCCATCACTAAAATTTATACTCTCGAATCTTAGCAAGGTTCATTGTCAACACTAAGGCTAAAATTCAATGTAATATAATACACATTGTAAATATTTTGTATATTTACTTCAAAAAAATAACAGTACAGTAATTTGTATCTCTATGTATTCTGAGTAAGGGGAGTAAAGGCTCACTGTTAGTAGTCTAGCTGAGAGAGGGGAAATCCTTGCTGTCATCTACCTTCGGCGGCGCCACCTGCGAGCGCGCAGTGGGCCGGGGCTCTTCGACCGGGACCTCGTCGCGTGGCGGCCCGCGCCCGCCTCTGCCGCGGCCACCCCGGCCGCGTCCGCGACCGCCTGGGGCGCCACGCCGCGTGCCATCGCTGAACGTGAACTCGATCCCCAGAAGTCGCTTCTGACGACCCACGCGCTGCGGATAGTCAGAAATGTCGTACTCCTCGTCGCTCTCGTCCTCCTCGCCGCCTTCCTTCTTCTTCTCCAGCAACACCAGATTCTTCCACTGGCTCAGATCCTCACCCTCGCCGGCCTTACGCAAGTTGTACTGAGGCGCGGTGCGCTGAGCGTTTCGCAGCGCCTTGTATTCGTCCAGCGTCAGCTCACGAGGCTCCTCCTCGGCTGTCACCGCACGCTCTGGCTCGGGAAGCTGGCCGTCCCCGGCACCGACTGCCGGCACCTCAACAGGCTTCTCTTCCCCGACATCACCGTCGGATCCGGTTTTGTTCAAATCCTCCAAGTCGTCTTTGATAGTGCCCCAGTTGTGAGGGCCTCCACCTTCACGCTTGTCGACTGGCTTAACACCTGTTTTGTCAGAGCCAGACCGCCTGTCAAACTCACGTTTTCCCCTGTTGTCGAAACCAGGCCTGGGACCACGTTGTCCTTCGCGGGGCTCACGAGGAGGCCGTGGGCCGCGGCGCTCACCTCCTTCAGGATTGTCATTGTAGTTGCGACGCTCAAAATTAGGTTTGCGATCTCCAAACTCCCGACGAGGGGGCCTAGCTCCTTCTTTGCCTTCTACGGCACCGTTCTGAGGACGATCTTCGCGACGGCGAGGTGGACGTTCCGCATTGCGGTCGTTGCTTCGCGCCGGCCCCTTAGGTTTTTGTTGGTCTCCACTTTTATTTTCTTGAGACTTCACATTTTGAGTTTCCTTAATACCTTTCCTCACGACGACATTGCCGCTCTTAGGTTTGGCCTCAGGTTTGCCCTTATTTTCTTTTTCGGCCTCTTTGGTCTTCTTTTTCTGCTCTTTCGCTTGCTCTCGCGCTTTTAACGCATCCAAAGGATCGGTCTCATCGTCCAAGAAAAGAGCATATCTATTCACAATACCCACACCGTAGGAATTCTCCATTGTGATGGAGTAGATATTTTAACTACACAAAAACTGGATGTGGGTGGATTAATTTAACACACTTAGAAAGACGGCATTTTGCTGTTTATTGATTTATTAATATGGCGGACAAACTATCACACTGTACGCCATATGACGGCAGCTATAGAGAAAAGAATGAAAATGGCCGCAAACTGAATGTTGCCAGCTTATTAAAATTAAATTCCTATATAAATTAAAATTTAAGACAAAGTTCACCAAGAAAAAGAAAATAACAAAAAATATTTTTTTGTGTAAAGAAACATAATATAACCTCTGAAAGGTGAAAGTAACGATTTTAATTTAAAAAACGTGTTGTAAATTCTTTATTGAATGCAACAGTCTTTCGATATCAATTTGTTCATTCGTGCGCTTCGATCGTCTACTTTAAATAAAGAAGTAAAAGATGGAAGCGATTCTTCCACGAGAGTTCACTTTGAATCAAGTAAAAGAAATATTTTAATATTGCGAACACTACTCCAAGGGTGGAAAAAGTAAGATTTTGAAAAAATGCCAGTTTCTTCTCGCAAAGTATTTTTCAATCAATGATAAGGAATAGTCGCGTTGATACAAAAGTCATTTACAAAAATCAATATCTTATTCTGAATTTAATTTTAGTATAGTATTAGAATTGGAATTTAATTTTAGAAAATATATTTAGTAGCCGTTTTCAACACTTTCATTTAAATGTACATTTAATCTTTATCATGGCATCTCAATATATTACACTCAGTTAAGTTGCCTGAAAAATCTTATTACAACTAGCATGGTTCGGAACTACCTACTATAAAGATGCATATTATAGACGCATATTGTTTTACAGCATAATTCAGTCTATAATTCTCCCGACAAAAAAAATACTGTTAACAAATGGCAATATTTTATATACATAGATAATACCAGTCCAGCGCATTATCACAGATAATAAAGTGTAAACATTATTCAAAATATTTGCCACAGGGTACTTAGAATCTATATATTGTATTAATTACTGCTTATGACCTTAACCATAACCATAACCTTCAAACATTTTTTAATCTTTCTATTTTCTGTATGAATGGAGGTTCGACAATAATCACACGTAGACCAATTGAATGCGCAGTACGTATAAGGATTTCATCATGACAAAAAGTAAATTAAAAAAAATCGATTTTGAATTGATAATATTTTAATATATTGAAAAATAATACATTCAATGTATAAATTCAAATATAAAAATATTATTGTTTTTCTTGTTACATCAAATATGAACTATACTATTTAATTTATCACTCCACAAAGAAAACTTCACTTACAAACTCCTTTTTTGCTGCCACCCCCACTTCCAACCGATCCTAAACATGTATCCATCAGTAAACCACATACTAAATATGGATCACAGTCACCGGCTGGTCTTCTATCTTCCATAAACCCCTTACCCTTTTCTTTAATATTCCTTCCCAAGCGAATCGAAGCTTTTCTATTTGCAATTCCCCAAGAGAATTTATCAAAGGGTGCCGTTTCAAATTTTCCTGATAAACGCATTCTATTACTTTGTTCATCATGTTGATAGTTTTTCATGTGCTTCATATGATTTTTTTCCAGCCTTTTAATACATTCTTCGATAAAAGCATAGCCTCCATCAGATCTCATTCTTTTTGTACTAAAGTTGTGATGCATTCCGACACCAGGATGCTTTGGGCCCATTGGCTTTGGATGATATGTTACTACAACCCCATAATCTTCAGATACTCTTGACATTATATATCGAGACATCCACATATCATCAGGGGCTTTTATGCCAATTGTGGTTCCAATCTGCCATTCCCAACAAGCGAACATTACTTCTGCATTAGTTCCTTCAAAATCGCATCCTGCATAAAGACAAGCTTTCGTGTGAGCTTCTGAAACGTCTCTACCTGCAATATATTTCGCACCGACTCCACAATAAGAAAATTCATAATTAACTGCAGGAAAGCCACCGCCTTTTGGCCAGCCTAAGCCCCATCCATCAACATCTAACATTGTATATTCCTGTTCCAATCCAAACCATGGTTCTTCAGCTTTGTGAAATTCACAGAGGTCATTACAAAACTTTCTGTGGTTTGTTTTTGCTGCTGAACCATCACCCATATATACTTCCGCCAAGACGAGGACATGTGGTTCTAGTCGAAAGGGATCTCTATACACGGCACATGCTTTGAGATTAGTATCAGAATTTGCAGTTGTGGCTTGTCCAGTTGAGCTTCCATCAAAAGCCCAACCTGGTGCGGCATCGGCACTGTATGGAGTACAATTAAGAATTCTATCCTTGCATCTCATGTTAATGCCCGATCCATCTATCCAGCAATAGGTTGCGAGAACCTTATTACATGGCATAGGGAGGCGCATATACCTGTCCATTACTTTTTTACTCATTATATGATTTATAGACTGCTTGAGCATATTTCGGTTTGAAGATATGCAGACATTTTTAAATCTTTGTAAAATAGGACTCCGAGTTATGCATTGAATTAAAGATTCCATAATTAACTTTTAATTTTTTTGAAACATTAATAATATTACAAATATTTTGAAAAAAAACGATATTTCACAGAAATTTTATGTTTAAATGTTCTAAAAACTTTACTTCTGTCTAAAAATTTAAATGTCATAAATATTCTATTTTCGAAAAATATTTCATTCTTCAATTGTATTGAACAGCCAGAGTAGTAGAGTTTTATGCAAACCTTTGTTAAGGCAATTCTATGCATATTTCACCAAGGAGAGCGCATACCCTATATGGATCACAATCACCAGCAGGTCGCCTATCTTCGAGAAATCCTTTTTTGTTTGCAACAACATTTCTTTGTAATCTAACAGATGCTCCACGATCTGCGATAGCCCATCTACATGAATCATACGCTGCAGTCTCAAAGTTACCTGTTAATCTTTTTTTGTTTTGTTCTCCATCCATTAGACCATAATTTTTAATGAGTTTAGGATGTCTTTCACATAAAATATTACACATTTTTTCAATTTCTGTTAAACCTCCATCAACGCGCATTTTTTTAATACTAAAGTTATGATGGCATCCAATACCTGGCTGGTCTTTTCCCATTGGTTTTGGGTGATAACTAATAATGATTCCAAAATGCTCTGCTACTCTGTTCAATATATATCGCCCAAGCCATAGATCATCGGCAGCTTTAATTCCTAAAGTCGTGCCAACTTGAAACTCCCATGAACCTTTCATAACTTCAGCATTCGATCCTGTAAAATCCATGCCAGCATAAATGCAAGCTCTTGCATGACACTCTACGATTTCTCTGCCAGCAACGTGCTCTCCAACGCCACAATAAGAATAATGAGATTTTATTGTGGGATATCCTCTGCATTTAGGCCAACCAATAGGCCACATATCAAAATCAAACATTGTATACTCCTGTTCTATACCAAACCAAGGTTCTTTGTCTGATATTTTACTTAGTACTTTTGCACAATTAGCTCTATGATTAGTAGCGGTTGGTGTACCATCACCATAATAAGTTTCGCAAAGCACTATTATGTGTGGAGCTTTACGAAATGGATCGCGATATACTGCGGATGGTATTAATATTGTGTCGGAATCTTCAGGTTTAGCTTGTCCAGTAGAACTACCGTCAAAAGACCACTTTGGGACCGAAGAAAGTTCGCAGGGGAGTTCTTCCAACACTCTATCCTTTGAGCGCATAGTAATGCCACTGCCATCAATCCATACATAGGTTGCTAATATTTTCTCTTTTGGCAAAGGTAAAGACAAAAAATGATTGTAGTATGAATCCAACGGAGTTGTTATCTTTTGATAACCATTAGAATAATTAACAAGATTTATTTGACGAAGAGAACTTACTCTCTTATTTTGAAGTTTTAAAAATTTTATTCCAGAAGTATATAACTTAAACATTTTTGTGGACGTGGTAAGTAATTGAAATAAAATAAAGTTACATATGATCATTTTTTTAAAATCCAGTAGGTTTTAAATTCACAGAACAGAAACTGGTAAGGTCGTTTCAATCCATAAATGGCTTCAGTGATATGCTGTGTGAATTTTTTTTAATATCTTGAAATCATTTATTTAAAGTCATTCTTAAACATTTCATCATGATTTATACCCAAATTGAAAATTTAAAGATATCGCTCATATCATTTTACTACACTAGAGCAACAAAAACGTAATTGATACGAATTCATATATAAACTCTTTAAGGTATTATATTCATTTCTGTAATATTGGCCATGCTTCGTTACAAAGCTATTGTGTTAGTGTATTAAGTATGATATTCGTACGTTTTTATGGGACAGTGCACTACGACTGAAGTCTCAATTTAATGATCTTTGTTTTCTGGAACCCCTCAACTCATATCGGTTAAGAAATGTCGAACTGTAGTTTTGAAATAAGTTTCGACTCTGAAGCTAGCTCTTAAACTATACTATAGATAATCACTTATAATTCTACTAAAAATAAAAATAAAACGATAAAACTATATCTTATATGTATAATATATATAATACTGTAGTCACCACTGCGGCATAGAACTTTTTTTTTCATTTTCTTGTACCTAACAACAAACATCAAAAACTAACAATCAGCAGATGGCACCTGTTCAGATTTTTATTGCCATTTCCCACACACAAACACACTTTGGCTCATGGCTATGTACTTCTTTATTATTTTAACCTTCTTTCGTCTAAAAAACTCTATAATATTTTGTTAAAAAATGTCGCTACGGATGTGTGCTATGCTTTCATGCAAAGCCTACGGAATTTTGAATTCTATATAAAATTTCAATTTCATTACCGGTTTAAGTATTTGAAAAAACAGAATTATTAGAGCATAAATGACCACTAAAAATGGGTGCATATTAAAAGTTTATGGTACAAATTGTTTGTAGAAAAAAGTTTTCGCGAATTACATAAATAATATTAAATTCACGGTACAAGAAAGGCTCCATGATACAAAAATAATTTTTCTTCTTATTATACTCAAATAATATTACTTTCCTAATTTCAGATAACCTTGATTTCATTTAGAATATTGAGTGTTTTAATTCTTTAAGATTCTAGCTCCCAGTTCCTAAAGCATATTATATAATAAGAAATGTCAATTCTTAACTGTCATTGGCAAGCATCTAAAACATTTAAGAATTAGCTTAAGAGCTCTGTGGACCCCAATTTGAATTAATATTAGCCAATAGCCGGTGCGTATAAAATTAAAAATATAAAGAATTTATGAAATACGGATAGACTAGAGTATTATTGTTAAGTACAAGCTTTTTTCATACTAAAATGCATATGTCTAATTACATACGTTATTAAATAAAAACTAATATTTAAGTAGTAGTCTTTTATTAGTTCATTATTTATTAGACATTTATTTGCTGTTCTAAAAATTTCATGAGAAAAGGCGAAAACATTTTATGCTCTCATCTCATCGCTGTTAAAGTCAATCGATATGGAAACGTAAGTTATTAACTAATAAGTATATAATAATTAAAGACCCGCCTTGGTCATCATAGAGGCCACGGTATTTGATTTTTGATTGAATTAGTTATTTTGACTTATCATTTTAAATCATCTTTCTACAAGTTCTTTTTAAGCACGAATAGATTTTTTAAACTCCTTTATGCGTATCTCTATATCTTATATGAAAGCCATTATAGCCAAAATAGTAAACCATAATTGTAATAAAAATTGATAATTTATTTGGTCCTGTTTGTGCAACATGTGCTGCATAGCTTATAAACCTCCTGAATAAATTAAAAATCCAAAACTATATATAACTAACAAAACAAAAGGATTATTAAGTATTAGCACATTAATCCAAACAAAGAACAACAATGTTGAACTTAAATACTCTCTAATAATAATATCTTAAATAGTAAATTTCAAACTTAATCAAAGCTATATGCAACATATACATATAAATATATATAAATACAACTTATATATTTTGTTTTTACGTTCAAGTAAAATGTTTAACTGATGTATCAGGATTTGTTATCATTATATATGTATTTTTATTCCAGTATAAATGCAAATATTGCATTTCTATCAAACTTTGAAGTGATGCAAATATTACAGCAATTGAAAGATAATACGCAAAAAAAGCACAAGAGAGAAGCATCACTAGCGACTGTAACTTATGAGGTACTTTTTCTGTTAAATGTATAACCAAACTAGTTTATATACCCTTTACAAGTCCAATAATTTTTTTACTAATAGGATTAGAACACAAGGTCATTGTAAATGAAAACATTATTTACAGGAAAAATAATCACAAAATCTTAAATGAAGTGTTTAAATCTTCTTAAAAACCCAACATCCAATGTTTAATTACTATTAAAAATGGTATATTATGATATCAAACTATAATATTACCATGTTAATTTTATTTCAATTGAACTAAAATGCGATCAGTTTTTTCAGATCAGTTTGTTTTCTACAATTCTTGGTATAAAAATTATTGGAAGATTTAATGCTTTTATAATTATTTACTTAGAAACTCAATAAAAAATAATTATTGATGTTTGTTTTTAATCTGTTGCACTGTACTAAAGATGTTTTTACAGACCGTCAGATATTTACAAGATACAGAATGTCAACAGCAAAGTTGTGAAAAAATTAAGAAGTTCTTGGAATGTATGAAGTCATTTAAATTGACTAAATTAGAAAAATTAATGATGGTCAATACACCACCTAGGACAGAACTTGAAATACAATTAGTAAGTAATATTTAACATAAGTTAATTTAAATATTTCACATACAATATTCAGTTTTCTGTAAGCACCATTAAGATTATTAAAATAAACTATTTATTGTAATGCCCAAGTAACATTCTGTATGTCCATTACATTCAGTGTATAGTGTGTTTTTAGTACATGTTGAGGGTTGCCCTACTGTACTTGTATAATTTTCTCATATTTTACAGATAGTCCAAGAGAGTGAAGAGCGCCTATCCGAAAACAATGTAAAACAAATTATTGATATAGTCAATGAAATCTTTCCACAAAGAAATATTTAATAAATTGGAAACAATATGATTTATTTTATTTTTACAACTATAGGGTGTATGTAATTGGTCGACAACATTCTATTCTTTATAATATACCAATACAACTTAGGGACCTTCAAGAAAAGAGCGAATCGCCACCTTTAAGGTCGGCAACGCACTTGTGAGGCATTGTGAGTGTTCATGGGCGGCGGTATCATTAAGATAAGGTGAGGCTGCTGCTCGTCTGCCCCCTATATATGTATAAATCATATATAAAAAAATATTTTTTAAATATAATATTTGAGCTGGTGAACTGAAAGTAAAGCAATTTAATTGAAATGAATCAGCTGAATTCTAATAATTCATCAATTTCTCAAAAACAATTAATAATGAATAGCATCAACTGATGACAAATATTAAAAGCATTAACAACTAACGATAGCTTAGAGCCTAAGGTTAGACCAAAGTTGGAAACTAAAAAATAATTTTAGGATACAATGTGAATTTATTCAATGGTCATACTAGTACTTTATTCATTTATACTCAGATGCCATCTATGAAGAAATCTGTCAATCATTATGATAGACATACACTATAGGCTTACAGGTGTCACTACAATTATGTTGGCATAGTAACCAGGTATATAAATAATTATTTTGACCACGTACATAAATCAATAAAATGACGTTCACAAATACATTATATATATTTAAATATTGTTTATATGAACAATTTGGTTTATTAAAAATTAAAAGTACTCTATTGCTGAAAGCGTCCTCTAGTAACGTTTAAGGGAACTTACATAAATTCAAACGGAAAAACTTGACATTCGCTTAAAACTTACGACAATGTTGCCAGTTATTGACCATTTATATAAGTTCAGGGTAATTTTTACAAGTATAGGGCATAAAATCAGTGTACTAAATATTCTATTCTATATATTTTTCATAATTATTGATTTTGTATCAAAGAATTTTTAAATTGATGTTTAGTTTAATTTGATTTGATAAGTATCGTACAGTGAAGCTTGTATATTTTTTTTTTTTTTAATTTTTATAAAAATAGAACATTTTTTTAAATAAAAATCAACCAAATATTAAGGATATCCAAAATCATTTAATGCACATCTCAATAGTTAAGGCGCTATGCTGATAGAATACTTGAGTATATATATATAAAGGTAAAGTAAAAATATTTAATGCTTTTTCTTTACCAGTAGGTTGCAACACTCATGGTCGCTAGGAGACGGGAGTTTGCGAGTTGCGAGTTGCGACTTGCTTTCTTGGCAGAAACGTGTACGGCGAAGTGCGATCGACTCGTCGATGCGCAGCTGTCTTGCCGCGTTTGTAATTTAATTTAAAGTTTTCGAGATACGCGTGTGTAAATAAACAGTTTGTTTTATTTCTTTAAAAATATGAAGTGATGCAAATGTTTGTTTCAACGTGTTGATTTACGTATAGCTCGAGCCTTCGCACAGTAACCGCTTCTCGCAATGACAACGGAGAGCATTCAGTTACTTTTTGAGAAACCGGAGGCATTTGAAATGTTTCTTATGGCCTAATTGATGCCTTTGTAACGTATTTAAGTGTATTCTTTTGTAATAAGGACTATATAGTGTTCGTTGGTGACATTACAAGTTTCCGTTCGTCAGTCGTCTACACGTTCAAAATGAGTGTTTTGAGTGGTATAACCAAAGCAGACTTCAAAACGGCTAGTGATGGACTGTTGGAGCTGTCAGAAGAAAAGCTCCGCAATATCATGAGGTCGGAGCCCATAACAGATACTTATCATGTGGAACAGACTCCGTTTGCAAGGTCAGTAGCCACAAGTTATCACCTATCAATCTTAATGCCTTATCTCTTTTACTCAAGGTGACAAGTTTCTCGTCGAATTTTACAAATAGTACAACACAAAATGATGAGCAATACAAAAATCATGCCCAGTCAATTGAAATTTATATATGCTGTTAGAGTTATTTAGTTAGAGTATAGTGAATGTTGAAGATTATGAAAAAAAAACTGTAGTAATTTTTGAAATTATATTTTAATGTTTAGGTGTTAGCAGAACTAAGATAAAAATGACTGATGGCCTAGGAGTTTACCTTGATAATTTTAAGATAAGATTTTACTTCTCACAGATAACAATGTTTATAATTAGTAAACTGTTCCTGATATACTATGATATACTATATTCATTTTATACATTGTGTCCCATATTTTAAATTTTATAGCTTACATTTCTTTGTTTTTAACAGTGATCTTATATGGATCACTGACTTTTCAAAATCATGATAAATGTATTGAATATAGTTAAAGTTATTTAATTTCAGGTGTATTTATTATTATTTTATGTTATTTATTTAATTTAGAAATTTTCACCATTCACCTGATAAATTTTTTGTTGAATATATCACACTGTTTACTAGAAATAGTATGCAAAATTTCCTATGTTTCATTTCAACCTAGTTTTCTTATAATAAACATTCATCATAACATACCTCTCAGCATATTATAATGATTGTTTATTATAAGAAATCATTTTGAAATGCCTTTCAAATCCATTTTAACACATCCATAAATATTACTTCAAAATAAGAGGATAAAATAACCATTGCCAAACTTTACATTGAAGTATTATTTCTGAAATTTGTAAGTATTCTTTGTGAATAAATACATTCAAATCAACAGTTTTATTATAATTTTTAGTATGGGTTGTTACAATCACTTTTCAATTTTACCAGAGAAAAATATATTAAATTTATCATCGGTTAATTACTTTTCTGTATTATTCAACCATGGTTAGTAAAAATAGTACAGCTAATGGGATTGGAAAACATACTCTATTTTATCACTTAAGGAGAAGAATAATATTATAGTATTGTGTTTGAATCAGGAACAGATGATAATCTTTTATCCAAATGTTGCCTGCATCCAAAGAAAGTACTACATAATATAATAGAGCAGATTCAGTTCTTGTATCTAATATGGAAGCAAGATAAACTAAGTAACATGTACAAGTTTAACAACTTTTCCCCTTATTCAAAGCAGTGCACTGCTTTGGTGCGGTACACCACTGCAGTGGTGCGGTCACTAGTAGGTCACCCCATTGAATTAAATACTTTCGTACTTTGTAACAATAGCTCAATTTCAATGAATTATTGTTTCAAGTTGTTAATTTTTGTAAAAAAAAAGATACAAATACTAGTTCTATTTTGTCATTTTTATTTATATACTGCACAAATTTCTGTTAAATTCTTTCTCTTACATCACAAGTAGCTGTTTTATTTTTATTTTAATTTTTTTCGTTCGAAAAAAATAAATAAATAAATCAAATACGAAATGGTTTTCTACAATGTTTTTACAAATATCTAAGAATTTATGAAAATTAACGGAAAAACGGGGGCAAGACAAAAAGCGATCAATATTATATATCATATTCAAATAAAAGTGAAGGGAAAACATAATATCAGCCAATCATTAATGATTAATGATTTCGAAAGTAAACGTTTTAGAATTCATTAATATCATTACCATAAATTGGCTACAATCCATTAGATAGGGTACTAACTTGACCATCCTGCATCTAAAATTTAGTTTTGCATTAAACTCAGAGTAGTTAGTCATCTAGCATTAGGTTAACAATTTTAACATAAGTTTAATAAACTAAAAATTTAAAATAATTATTAGAGGTAATAATTGTTTAAGATATATATAATACCTATAATATATATAATATCTTTAAGAATCATCACAGACAGATGTGTGTGATGATTTCATTCTGTGTAAAATTCTTATTAGGTTACTTCACTTAAATGTATTGTTTTCCTGTATTTACTAATTCAATTAGTAACCTTTTTTAATTAATCCTGTTTCTCAATGCTTGGAAAATGTGATTTTATATTTTTTTTATCTAAAGTAAGAGAAGAGGCGCAGAACCTATATTTTTGGAATATACAGTCCGTACAGTCTGACCTTTTTGTCACTTTCGTTTCCTTTCAGTATAGGAAACGAAAGTGAAGAACTGCAGGTGATAAATCATGAAATGAAGTTGTTATTTGATTATAGTATCGAATATAATCGATTGTAAATCTATCCGACACGAAACAATGATACACGGTTTCTAATGCGGATTTCTTGTTTTATTGCTTACAAATCTATAATAATTCTACAGTACATTGAAGGCTTGCATCTACTATTGAAGCGATTTTTCCCTTTTAAATATTTTTGTTAAAGAGCAAATCGAATCTCTATAAAGGAGTCAAGGTTATTTTTATTAGTTAGTACAATGGTTTGTACAGTTTTTATCATTATAACTAGTTATTGTTTAATAGTGTATATTATCGAGGTTTTTTATATGTACCTTCTGGCTTTACGTATCGAAAGTGTTAAAAGATAACATATCTTTTAGATAATTTGCGGTACATGTTTACTGTGTATAATATAAAAGTATTTTGTCGCATGTACGAGTGTTATGCGATAAAAATGTTTTGTTAAATTTTAAACAATTAAAACTTACATTATTGTATGTAATGAAATATGATATCGTGGAAAAGGTTATAATGGATGTTTTCAATTTCAGTTTTTTTCTGTTAATATAGTTTTTGAATATATAAATGTCAATACTTATATCTGTAAGGGTCATTAAGTAAAAAGAATGTATTCGATCGAGCGAGGGCAGTAACGGCACACGTAATAGAACAAGTCTTAACACTATACATAGCCACTTGTCGTCAATCAACGCACCATGTTTTGTTTTCGACCTTTCAAGAAATGACTCATTGGTTTTTATCCATACAATAACGTTCGCAAAGGCGTTATACTAGCGATATGGCATTGACATTGGTATGATGTATTTAATGTCGTTTTAGAGAAGTTATTGTTACACCTAGACAAATTGGTCTAGAGCCGTATTAACCTTGCGTCAGCCTGGCACTCTGCCGTTTGAATCCTATCTTTCTAGATAGATAGAACTAAAAGAAAATACAGTGCACATTGAACATTATTAACCTAGAGAATTTCCTATATTTTAATACGATTTGTGGGAGCATTGACACTTTTGTGGAACGACGGGATAATATTTAATTAGGCTTCTGTTTACTAACTCTTTAACTAGCACAATAATATTTGATCAATATGTATATAATATTTACGTGATACTAAAAATTGCTAACAGATATTATTTTTCAAATCACTATGAATCGTATTTTTTGATCTTAGTAATATGATCTGGGCGACGACAACATCGGTGTCTGTTCATCCCAATTACTAAAAATGTATGACGTATTTTACAAGCAGGTGTATTAGGTATAAAACTGTTGTTATGTATACAACTAAATATGTATTTTTACATAATAAACAATTGTCCAGAAATAAATAAATGTAATTACGTTCTCCACATTGAATTATGAAGTACAAAGCGGTCTATATGTTTTAACATCTATATTTTATCTATTTATTATATACTCAAAACCAAACGTTGACTTTGATTTTGTGCCACGTGCATTATTATATGAGAAGCATTTACGGAACTTTAATAAGTCATTGTTCTTAGTGTTTGGTGCCGTTAATTATCTCGCCTTGTTTTATTGCTAGCAGTGTTTCGATAAGATAAAATAATACATTTGATATTGTGCTTCTTTATAATTGAACTTACGTTTCACCATACGAAACGATTAATTACAGACGTGTCAGGAAATACATCTCTATCTAAGATTAATCATGCGAACATCGGTACTGTTTTTAAATAAAATTGAAAACGTCTTTATTGCATCCGCAGAATTTACAGTCGATAGGATAATCTGGTGCTACAGGCAACTGTTAAAGTGAAATTCATTTCATCGTTAGATCCTCCGCTTTCGGAAGGGATCGTTTATTGGTAATTTCGCGTTGCTCGAGGCACACGGTAGCAGATTTTGTGCTCGTGTAATCTGTGGCTTTCTACATTCGAACAAGTTTCGCTTTCATCTCGTAATGGAATGAGTATAAATTATTAGTGTGTGCTAATCTTGCGTCAAGTAAAGGGTCACGTGGAAACCGCAAAATTGTTTTTTATTCGTTCCTAATAAGGATTTTTACAGATCAAAGAAATATCATTTTAGAATTGGCGTCGGATACGACACGCGCCCCGGATTCACGTTTGGGATTCCTCAGAGACTATCCGCGCTAATATCTTATTCGTGTCATTAGCGCGAAATGCCAGGGCTTTGGCAGCTGGCGTCCGCCCCGGCCGTGTCGTTCTCATGCGGCCGATGCACCGCTTTGGCCCGCTCCAACTAAATTCGGGACCGTTGCATCACGCATCACTTTCAGTTTCGTTTGTCACTCGCCTATTTTAGATAATGTCGATTATTAGAACGCTGCTTTTAGCCATGCCGCTGGTTTGAAAACTCACTGTGATGACTAACACCGATGGCATGAGGAAAAGTCCACGTCAATTTAGGTACTATATTCGACCTCCTGTTGCCTATTCGGCTGGCCGATCGTAGCTAAAAGAGGTCAGAATAAGGTAAGTTATATTTCAAAGTCAACGAGCGCGAGAACAGATTCTTGATCTGCAGTTATCTCGACTTTGCGGAAAGAAACTCGATCTGTATGGAGCGGTGTACGCGAGGTCGCCGCGTCCGTTCGCCCGCCGTTTTATCTACAAAACCGAAGAAGAACTTTTTCAACCGCTATAATTAAAGGACAAATCTTTTTATTGCACATTTTCTAACTTCCTGTTGTAAAGTATTATGATTAAATTCTAGTTAAGGCTCTGTGGATTATGCATAGCGTGAGTCCTGGAATAATCAAGGGTTCCCTCCCCATCCAAGGCCGCCCGGTGTGCAAATGTTCACCTGCTCTAAAACGCGGTTACGCGGCCGACTTGTGCAACCAGCGCTGCAAAGATACGTGGGCGATTTGCCGAATGAGAACAATCGCTTCTCATTGATGGAATGCGGTCCTCTGGTTACCAAACTGTATATATAAAACAAGCCAATGTCAAGATGGCTACCATAATGAGTTTCGATTACCTGTATGATAATAGGATAGACGCCGGCATTGCATATTCGTGTCGTGTTCGCGTAGGCGCCTAGATTTTCTGACACGGGTTGGGCTATTCGCATAATATATTACATTGGTAATGCGTAGCATGGCGAAAGTCTAGTCGACCTTCGGCGCCTAGATATTGGCGGCAGCAAGTACCACAGGTCTAAAACACCTGATATTGAAGAAATTGTGATAAAGATATGTCAACGTTGAGTACAAATAAATGTGTCACTGAGTGGACTCGACCGCCGATCGCACGTTTCCGATTACATTCAGCAGATATGGACGTGTCACTTATTTATGATCCTTGTTATCATAGGATCAAAATTGTAAATTGTCTGCGCTGACAGCCATCGGATGGAATTTCTTTGGATTTAGAAGTACGGTTGAAGAAATATTCCATTCGATGTTATCATGTTAGGCGCGTGTATATTACTTTATCTTAAGTTGATATTTTTAAAATAATGTAGAAAAATCTGCATTCACCTCTAGATACTGCAAATGTCATAATTCACAGTGATTGTTTTTTAACGAGATTATGTCGGTTAAATTGGATAAGGATACTGTTGACCCAGAATATAAACGGAATGTCGAATCCGTTCAGGTATGATTCACTGTGTTATGAAAATATCATAAATGATGTAACACTGACCTATCCTCTCCCGAATTCCAAGAACTGAAACCATGTTCGGTTACGCTTTTAGTTTAAATACAGAAATAAAGGTTATTTTAAAGTAATTTTAAAGTTTTTATCCATATATAATACAAAACCATTTCTTTAATAATTAAACATAAAATTCATGTTTAATATATGTCACTCTGCTCTATAGCTGATCAGTTGGCGCCTATATCACAGCTGCGTTATCTCAATTTGCGAATTAACATGAGTATTGTATGATGGAGCGAGAGGGTGAGGTGATATTGACGTCTCTATTTCATTGTTTGCACACTTGATGGATAGGGTTCGGTTCGCCGTCTAAATTGTTTACACTCTCTTTCCCAACCTTGCTGTGAGTTCAGTGACATTGTAACAAACAGTCTAATTGTGCGTATCCGGAGCGCTGCAAGACCTAGGACATCGTATGGCACACGCATCCTCAATGTTTACATAATGCTGTTTATAGCTCCCCAATGTGAACACCCGCTGATGAAACTCTAAACAAAAATAGCTACAGAAAACGGCGACAGAATTGATCCCTACCCTAATTTTAACAAATACATACGTCGTCTGTGATGTATCTTATGGCCGTTACGTATTGGCCGTAAACGACTGCCTTACTCCAGCGTTCTTAGAGGATTTATTGAGCTTAGACCGGTGCTGTGTAAATATAATTAAAGAGGCCATTTATCAGCTCGGCGGAAGAGGGCTTGCTATTACCGCTGTAAATCTCGTAAGGGCCTAGGAAGACTCAATTTTCTAAGAATTGGAATGTCATAGCTTAAAGCTGGGTCGAAATCGTTAGAACCTCCGGGCCACAACAAGGTAGTTGATATTTTGGGCGGAATACATCTACCATCTACTTAACAGGAAATGAGTCGTGCATTTTCTCCATACCAAGGTGTTCCCAGATTTCATCGTGGATATTATCTTTCTAAAAAATTCCGTACGTTACTAATATAGGATTATACTTTAATTTACCTTTATAATTGATTATAAGAAATTAACACACATGACCGAACAAATTAACACACATATTTAATTTCAAAAATGTATTCGAAACGTTAAATCTCTTTTTAGTTTAACGAATTTAGAATTCTCTATAAATAATTTGTGCAATTGAAATATATCATTGCTTATATTCCGCTTAGAGAGCGCAATAATAATGAACACCGTCCTTTAATAGGCCCAACATTGTTCGAAGTGTCGTAATACAATCCTCCCGAACACAATACTTATTTTTCATGACGTCAAAAGTTGTGTTAACTATTGCAACTGGAAAGTTTAATGCGCATCTATTTTTAGTGTTATTATTTCATAGTTTTATAAATACATTTGCGTTATATACAAACTCACGTTTCCCTGTGAATTTATTTGTTGGCCAGAACTAAAAGGATTAAGGGTGGTCAATTGTGCCGACAATGTATTAGCATAAACCGTGCAATACAGTACCGCCCCCCAGTACGGAACCATTCGTGCCTCTGGCTGGCTGAGAAGAATTTAAATTATAGTTTCACCATGATATAAATATAACTAAAAGGAAAGCTTAAAATTACAAAGGAATTGTTTTATTACTATGCTCCTTTCTGATTAATATTTAGAATCGTTCCCCACACACACCATTGGATGTCCAATCAGTCTAACCACTTATTTAAACGTCGGTAAAATACAGTAATAGTGTTATATTTCATAATATGACACAACGTTTTTCGACCTAAACCTTATGTTCTTTTAAATTTTATGAATATATTCGCACTTTTCGATTTTTTTCTATTCTATCGCAGCTATTGTGATCTATCCATCAAAGTCCGCTCTCTTTGTCCTGTCCATCTTTGTATCGTTTGGAGCAAAAAATAATATAAATCTATTTGGATGACGTAATTGGTAACAAATCTACCGACTCCTAATGCTGAGTCAGTGTCGCCTTGGTGCTAAGCTAGATACGATTTCATTAACCTTTTTCTTATGACTAACCCTATTTGCATAGTCAGTGCTGTATAATTCTTATGTTCTTCCGTTTGGGCGTTGTAGTATTGGGTCAACGTCCTATATGGTTTGAAAAATGCATAGAGAATTGATGAAGCGACGATAATGTAAAAAGATCATTAGTGAATGGCTGTCGTGTCTCTGTCTCATCATTCTAGCACATTTCAGGCCGTGCCTCTTCCTTAGCTTTTACTACTGAATGAAATTTGATACTGTTTTCATTGATTTAATTAATTCTAACTTCAACGGAAACTTAAGAAAGATTTTGGGTTTAGGATCGTTTTAGAGATAGGTAAACGAAATTAGATTACAAAAATATCCTTAGTATTTTAAGTTCCATTTGATTTGGGCTGCATGTTGTGGTGCGCACCCGTTCTTTTCTATGGGCGCACGCGCTCCAAATGAAGTGTGTCGCGTAGACATCTGTGCGATAGATTCAATGCTCTAATGTACACCGGAAGCTATCAATTTAGATAGTGCGCCGGATTGCCGCAGAGACTGTAGGATGCAACTATTACTTGAAGGAAGCTGTGATTTATGACCTTCATTGTTTTGTGTTAGCGATCTCATACATCCTTCTTATTAAGTTATGAAATCCTCTAATAATGTCACGAGGTAATTTTTATACCTTTAATAAATTACACTCACGTTCCATAAACTTCTGAACATTAAATATACTTTGTATTTACGTATTTACAATGGCAGTGGTGGCTGACGTCATCGCTACTGTTTGATAGATCGTCAACAGTCGATATGGGTTTGTAATTACGAGCTGTGGGAGATGTAACATCTGCTTTATTCTCCGCAATACTTTAACGCCCCTTGGGAAAATGATTTGTCAGTAAACACATCGTTTTAAATTAAATAATGTCGTTACAAAAATAAACTTATCGCAAGGCTTCAAGTTATCTGTTATAGGTGGTGAGCTTTAAGAATATGTAATATTTAAAGTCGTTCCGATTAGTCATAGTACTTTTATCACAATTTTTAATAACTCGTTACGAATTAGATTTTATATTATATCAGACAGATATTACGGTATCTTTTTCATTAGTTCACAACTATTGTTGGTTTAAGATCAATCATGTGCAATAATCCTCTCAAAAATGCTTTCAAAATGAACACTTTCACGTCGAGCTGTGCCGAAGTATTGTTTATGAAAAGGGGGTCAGAAGAAAGCGACTGCGGGTTGGACTGGTCATTCAGCGATATCGGAGAGGTCACGGCCATTATGTGCTCGAACCTCTGGCAAAGTCAAGCGATCATGGAGTGGCTACCGTCATGCTTTTTGTATGGATTCCGTGACGATAATGCAACGTGGATTTCTCTTTGGTTTTTTTAGCTAATTGCACGCTGTATTTGACACTCATTCGTGTTTTATTATGAGACGACACGTATAAGTTGAAGTTAAAATGTCTTTAATTAAGATATGTAATTTTTAATTGTAAATGTGAAGTTATTTGTAGTATGATGCGCCTCAGTTTTCACCTGTTGCCGAGTATGTCGTTAACATGAGGTTATATTCTGTTTATTATCGTGAAAATTCTACCTCTGTATGTGGGATGAGTATGTGTATGCAAGTCAAATCAGGAATGCGTTTGCGCAGCATGTTCGGTCCGGCACGTCTTGTTTCTCCGCGAACGGTCTTTGTTTAAGTGTACCATCGGCGCAAGGTCGTTTCTTTCTCGATACGCTTCTATCTAAAGGATTTTAATAAAGTACGTATATGTGGTATATATTACTTTATTTGCGGTATATCGAAAAGGAAGAAACTGTTCCCTCTTTTTTTTTTTTAATTTAAAAAGTTAAATAAAATAATTTCTAGCCCGTTCTAGAACTATTGATGTAGATTACAATTTGGTTTGGATAAATTTTTGTTTATTTTTCACCGATATGGACTCTTAACTCGACGATCCCTCTCACGTTTTAAACGAAAGCCAGTTACTAGAAAGCAGTAATTTATGAAATTAATACTTTATTTATAAACCCAGTGTTTCTACTTATTTTAAAAGGGAAATTAAGTGTCAGTAAGTAAATACAGTCTGCGGAGACTTCCCACTCTCACCTCACTTCAATTAACATAAACGGTTTCAAGTTAATCTCTGGGATAATAGCTTTGATACTTTTATAGTAATATTAACCTTATCAGGTTGTGCCATGTGTCAATCAGCCAAATACGAAAAGCACCCTTCATTCGCTTCTCGTTCATATGGCCCTTGAACCTTTTTGTTGGTATCAAATTAAAGTTATCCATACTTGTACAATCACGAGTACTATGGCAGTATAATTATTCGTGTTCAAGATTTCAAAGTGCTACATATAGTTAGGTAACAAGGTAAACCCCATAACAACATCAGTTAAACAATAAAAACTATTTTAACTTGTTTATTCATATTTGTGTTAAACCGAAAGAGTAAGTATGCAATATTATGAACGAATGCCAAGTGTCTCAAGTTCGCAAAGGCGCGTAAAACCGTTGCCCTTACACCCTTATGAATAGAAATGGGTGCTTTCAGATTCCCTGTGTACCTATGCACTACTGTATACAGTACTTCCCATATGAAAGCTTTAGATTCAAATCCGCTGGTAGGATGTACAGAACTTTTCGTTTTCTGCTTCAGTTTCATAAGAGTATTCCAATTTAGTTATTAAACCTTAGGATTGTAACAGAATCAAAAAGTCGTTTTATCTAGGTATTGAATAGAGTTCTCGTATAACAGAGTTATAGTGCTTTTATGATTAATATTAATTCGAAGATGTTAAACCGCTTATCGATAATTGGAGTACTATTCGTCTCACGCCTCATCAAGGATTTGCATAATACGACAAATGTAATCTCTGACTGTTTTAATATATTCTTATTATTGATTGAGCGTTAATTAAAATGTCATTTCGTGTTAAGGATGCCGTGTTGGAATAGTCTGTTCGAAGTTTTATTATTTTCTAGATGGGTCCGGTCTGGGTTTTATCTAAAAAAAAACACTACAATCTTACAACTTAATTTTTTAAATTACCATTATTTTATTTAATCGTTAATGCTATCATTGGTGATTAGTAGTAGATAAAGGCAAAACATTATAAATTGTTTAAAGATATGACAATGTTATTCCAAGAAAATATGTGTATTTTTATAAAACCAATTAAACTAATTGTATTAATAATAACCACTCGAAGGGTACCTATATGTACATTGCTTATAAAATAAAACCAAAGAAGTAAGCAACACGAATCGATTTTATCGTTGTATAAATTAAATCGAGTGTCTGACATTTAAAACTGGATTGTTTTGAAAGGACTCGCGAAAGTAAATTTGTATTACATTCTATTAAGCGTAGTCTTCCCGTTTCCACACGGGTGTGTTAAATTGTTAAATCCTTTTCTATTCTCATACGATGTGTGTGGCAAGCATACATTTTTAAAATTCCACAAACACAAAATTATCGTGTTACCTCCAGCGTAGCTCAAAATCTTTATTTGTCAATGCGCCATTTATATATCGTTATTCACTTGTTTTTAATTTTAACAAGATCGTCACGTTTGATCGAACGTGTTAATATTCTGTTTTCGATTGCTTATCTTAATTATTTTATATGTTTCAATTATGTTTCGCGTCTTTACAAAACTAATCATCTTTTGTAATGTATGGTTCTTTGCGACGGTGTCAATTCTTACAGATAATGTGTAAAATAATTTAAGATGTTAATTGTAAAGTTAAAAGGCACTTCCTTATTTCATGGAATTTAATAAAAGTCGATAATTCATATTCACAATAATTGGCGAAGATAGTCGAAAAGGATTATATAAATAATTAATTTATTACTTACATAAAACGTGGTGAATCGCGCGTAATGAGTTTCCAGTTTCGGCAAGAAATAGCCTGTCAATATATTCAGTTGTTAATATTGGAAACATCATTAATTACAACATTCCTCTATCTACCGTGGATGAGAGGTTAATTGATAATTTAATGGAGTGGCACTAAGGAAGGGTCCCGGCGTCCTCTTATAACGAACACGTCGGAATGCTCACAAAACACTTGCGAATATTCACCGGCAAATTAATATTTCAAGAACATCTCCGAATTTTATTGAATTAAAACTGCATAAATTTTAAGCTTTCGTTCGAGTTTTTGCTTACTTGCTTTAATTATTAATGAATTTATGTTGAACAATACTCGTTGGAGGATCGAACCCATGTTGCTCGCGAGTTTTTGTACCATAATTGGGACGCAGCCAATTACTTACACATCGCACAATGCAAATGTACGACCAGCGCAGATCAACGATAAAGAAGAATGGGCTCACGGCGTATTTAATACAGTGATCATTACCAGTGTTTGTTCGTACAGTTATACGGAACACATTTGCTGAAGATCCGTTTGACGGTAACTATTCGCTCCGTGATTTCGACCCGACGACCTTTATTTAAAAGCTTGGAATATCCTATCACCATTTTTGCGTGAGCTGCGAGAACGGCTTAAATATTTCCCGACTCGGCTATAGAAAGGGATCATGCATAAATGGACGTGTAACCTAGTGGGGTGCCCGTTAGTCTTGACTTGTAGAGGTCATCGACAGGTGGCGATTTGCAATTGACGAGCGTGGTTTTCCTATTTTGGATGTGCATTGTTGAAGTTGAAGATATAGCCGTGTCCCGTTGTGAACCTGTCCCCGCCGTCTTCACTTCCCAGTTAAACAGGTTCTGACATCGACTGCCCGTGCCTCTAATGAAGATTGTTTTGACGTACCACTTGATGTCTTGTGTTCTCGCTAATGAGACGTGTTCCGTTACTCACTGTTCTCTTTTGTTATTTCAGTTAATGTTGGCGAAATTTTTAACTGCACATAAAAGCCTTGTGTTCGATAGGCCATTTACCTGTCAAAATATGAATACAACGAAACTCCTGATTGTTTTGACACCTTATGATGATTTACACAATCAATCATAGGAGGTAATTTCACGGAAGAATGTCTCGGAACGATATAAAATATCATGTCATAACTTTTTGATGGGAAAATTGATTCTTAATAATATATTCAGTAAAAAGAAGCCAAAAATGTACAAGAGAAATGTTTCAGATAATTTGCGTACGAGATAAACACGCTGAGGTGAGGTGTCTTCTGAAATTGCTTGTTCGCTTGGCCTTGTGGAAGCCCACATTTGTCTAGCCTTAATGTTTCCTTAAGTGTGATAATGGATTACACAATCGCATTAAGCTGTTTAACGGTGCATTATTTAATACATTAGTGAATGAAGGTGAAGTTTAATTATGATTTTTAACTGGAACCATATAATAAGCATGGATGATTCGAGTTTGTGTTGAAAATTGACATAAATTACTAGTTGCGCGTCCTTTAAGCGCCATAGTGGTTTAATACCTACTAGTTTGTATTTAATGAGTTTTCTCATCATTAACCGAGTAAAATATGAAGTTGGTGCGATGTTATGTAGAAATAACACAGTCACGAGGTGCAGATGACATGATTCATGGTGCACGGCTGACAACGAAACACTTGTGCTCTAGGAACGCGCTCTGTCAATACATTTTGTTTATATTCCTGAGACTACATGCCTCGAATGCGATTGTGTCATGATGATAATATTTATAGATAATATTTTATATAAAATCTTACTAAATCATATGAACTTAGTATATCCAGCTGGTGGATGTAGGTTGAGATAGGATCCTGCTTTTTCTTTTACCGGTTAAATTGTTTCTTAGTTATTGGGACCTATGCGTGCTATGTATTCACAATAACCACAGAAATTTAACACCCACCCACCCACTGAAGATATATGGGTCCTCACTAGTGTTGCTACTAGGTACATTAATCAGTTTCGCTGTCCAGGGAATATATGAAATACACATATGCTTATTTATTACATTTGCAGATAGATTGAAGTCTTAGAGCTGTATATAAATTGCACTTGTTCCCAGTGGTTGCAACCCAATATTAAATGGTCAACTGATTATGATAATAGTTGACCATTGTGCCGCATTCCAATAGTAATGACCAGTGTTTGTTATTAAAACATAAAACCACTTGGTTTATCGCTAGATAAGGGTCTAATAACTTGAAATGACGTGATTGTGTATTTATTTACCTTTGATTTTGTTTCGCAAATGCCACATTTCCCCCACAAACATTATTTCTTTAAGGAAGGTCCATATTAATTAAAATCCAAGAGTTATTTTAAACCAAATATTGAATAATTAGTGCCGCCGATAATGAAGTACCTTCGTAGTCACGTACGGTTTGATGTAAGACTAGCAAAATAGAAAGTATCCCGCCTTAGATGTCCAATTATGTCCGTTTACGATACTTTACAATAACTTAATTACAATTGAGAGATCGGCATCAATTGCACCGCTACTTGTTAATTGAATGGATTTTCTACACGTACCATCACTCTAGTTCTATAATTGACGTATTGGCAAGTGTCGGACCGAATTCGGTCGCTTACCGTTAATTCTGTTCGTTATCGTGCACGCAATTTATTCGCGACGTTACTGGGTCCCTTACGGTACCGTTTGCTCATATATATCACTGGGAAGCACGATAGCCCTGTCACGCATGAGACGACCTAATTTTTTGACAGTGGAGGGATTAATCGTGACCCCTAAACGAAAGTCGCTCTAACATTGTCAAAATTACAAAGTTACACAATACTTTGATTTAAGGAAGCGTTTCTAGTACGTGATTTTGATAGTTTTTATTCATTTATTCAGTTATTTTCCACTTTCATCCAATCATTTCTCATACTTATCAAAAAATATAATTTTCAAGTGCTTATATAAAAACGAAAAAGGTTTCTCATTGACGTTATTGTAACTATAATATTTGGTGAGTATTATCATTAAATCTTATTACGTATTGTTAAGTACTAAGAGCATTAGTATTCAATCGTCGTGTCTACAAAGGTCACAAAGACAAACGGAAATATCCAATCGCAAGTTACTTTCAAGTTGCGTCACATGTCATTTCCCCGTAAGTTTCCCATCACAGTTTTTGCAGCTCTAGGTAAAAATGTGCTTAATGCACTTAACCTTAGTGGGATCTGATGTATAGCAACTGGCGTCTTTAATTGCGGAAGGCTTCTTATCTTTAGTGTTGCAAGATTCAAAATCATTTTTAACGTTCTCAACCATGTCGAAAGCTTTATTCAAGACAGTTACTACGGCATTGATATATTTCATTCTGTTTGTTAATCCGATTTGTTGGAGTATTTATTGCTTAATTACCTTAAACGGTGTCGGGTTTCGCTCGTCAACAAAGGGGCTCTTTGTTCATAGTAAAGGTTATAGGTGAGAATATTGCGCCGAGATATCCTGATTTGTAAGGATATATGATACGACCATCAACGGTGACAAAACCTACACTAATTATTACAGTGATAAATTTTACTATATATTTTATCCTTCCTACTATAATATTTACTTTTTGAAAATGATAAATATAAAAGTAGTTTTAAGTGAAGTATAATAATCCTTAAAAAGTTAATTCTTTAAATTTTTCATGCTATCATCGTGCTACGATGTCTGGAAGTATAATTTTTTTTAAAGAGTTGATAGAGCTGAGCTGATCTTCTCCAACATAATAGATGCCTAAGAAGCTAATATAAAATGAAAAATTGTAGTTAAGCTTTATTGAAAAATAACTATCTGCAATATACTGATCGACAAGGCTAGTTAATGTAATTTTTTAATTTCATCTGAAATTCCAGTTTGAATTTCAAGAAATGAGTTACCGAAATCTCAACCGTTTTAATTATACACTCACGAGTGCACTTTATGCACGATTACAGCGTCGCGGCGCCGGCGCAAGCCTCGACTGCATTTGACCTAATTTGATGCGCACCCGATATTTGCTTACGTGACGTAATGTGCCATATATTTAGCGTGAGCTAATAATGTCTTTAGTCTTTTCCTAATAATAGATGATACTTAAAATAATCTGATAAACAGACATAGTAGTAGCAACCGATGTTTTTGTTGCTTTTTAGTTTTATGTATGTTCTGAAAAATCATCGTTGAACGATGTCTCGAAACATGTACCGTACGTATTTTTAATGTTTTTTGGTTCTTCTTTCTGTGAGATTTATTTAAAAAAATTTAGTAACCTGCCTTTAACATATCTATATCTCAATATAATCTGTGATATAACGAGCATATCTGCAAGACTCGATAGATTACACTGTATCTCTCTATTAAATGCAACATTCTGTCGATTACCAACATAAAATCCTACCTATTTTTGCGTTGTAAAATTTGTTCAAGTACAGTCAATTGATTTTAATTAAAGAACAGACAATAGTTAATTACAGTGGCTAATGAACAATAAATCATTGTATAATGAGCGGTTATTTACTTAGCCACTGGTCAGCGCAAGGACGACATTATCATGTCGACGTGTGTCAACTGTCAAAAGTAACGCGGTGGTCACGACAGCTTTCCAATGCGCACGAGTGACTCGTGTAGAAACATGAGTCTGTTGAAGGATTGCAACGTTTTAATTGGCTAGTGTTATCTAATTGTCAGAACCTGTCAATGTCAGTGTGAACTTGAAACAAATCTCGCAATAGGGAATAATGCAGCCTAGAACCTAGAGGTAACATTATAAGAGATATTTTTAATTCCCTTAACAGGCCTGCATCACATCCATAGGTTAATGCGTGTTCCTGACCCGCATATTCATTTGCCCCACTATCCCTTACTTAAATATTTATTGCCCACGTTAATAAGCATTTCAAGCAGTCGCAAAACGATTTTTAAATTATGTTTAATTTTTATACTTGATCATAAATTTGCCAGTAGTTTAAATTATTTACACAATCACGAGGCAGTTATTAAAGGTGCCAAGGTCGTTCATAATGGCCTAATTGAAAGCACTTAACTTGTCTGTCACAGAAACTATTCAAATAATTAAATACGTGTCATAATAATTATTTAGATACTATCGTTTGTGACGAAATTTAAATCCAGTGTTGCGATTAACATTTCTTAGATAAAGCTCTTATCTGTTTAATTTTAAATCGAAGTATTGACGCTATTGACCTTTGAGATTCGATGATTGTTATTAAAATTAATTGGGTGTTTAATAAATCCTATTCTTCACACCCTTGACCGACGTTGAAACATTTTGCAACCGATTACTCGTTACAATGAATCGAATCGCATTTCGATTTCTGCGGTCAGCGAGATAATCGATGATTGCTAAATCTAGCCCTTCCAAGATCCTGGATCAATTATCATTCTATTGTAAGAGTATGTCTGAGGTGCGACAGCCCGAGGTCTAATAAATCCCGCTCGACTTCATTGTGTATCGATATAATTACAACTAAATTGCGTAATCAACATAAAATATTGTCTTAATACTTATAGTAATTTTTAAAACTAAAAGTTTAAACTTATACAGTGTTATAAAGGTTATTTACGGATGACGATGTGATAGACTACGGTAACCCGATCCAGTAATTGAGATTCCAAAGAGGTTGACAATTCTCGTGTCCCAGTTTCGTGATGCTGCCCATCTGCTCTATGGCTAATTTGTATTTATTAACTGTGATTGGCTCGCGGGTCAGCCTGCCAATCGACATGCTCTCAATTGCTTACCGTTATTTGTTTATTAGTTTATTCTAGCAGGATGTACACCAGTCACGAGTAATATTGGAGACACTCCTGTGAGAAATTCTATACGTGGGGCAGACTAAAAGTTTCCGATATAAATAAAAAAAAAAAATTGTTGATACTTAAAAACTATACTAATAATTATTTATTTTTATTTGTTACAGGTAATTTTTATCCTGGTTTTATCCATCATCTTAATTACACAAAATAAGTAAAGGTTTGTACTGGTTTTTTTTTTTGTTTATTTGAGTACAACAAATATTACCATTCTGGAAAATAATTCAACGAGCTTTGCCGAACTTTATGTGGCTATTTTAATATATACAATTTTATAACGCCACAAAAGCTACAGTTGAATTCTGATCAGTATTACTCACCTCGACACGTGTGCATCACAATAGCTTGAAGTATTCTCAGAATTATCGCTTAAGATTACTGTTAATTGACTTGCATACCGTCACACCACTTTCGCTAAATCTTGCAGCGTTCATATAATTGGACGCGGTCGTTTTTGGCGTGTCAAGTTTGTGTAAAGTTATATAGCTTAGTAAACCGTCAAAGTTAATCGGTTGTTAATGAGCGTACAAAGATAGCGGTGAGGTGTTCCTTTGTAATTTTAATTTCGCTCCATTTCTTTGTTTTTTTTTTGTAAAAATTATCTTAATTTTTTTGCTCGAGGTAACTGTTAAGCTAGGTTAAAGAATAAAACTATAAACCCCAAGTAGTTTTTGAATGTCGTGATGAAATAAATAAATATAAATTTGAACTGTGTTTTACAAATAAAATCTTAAAGTTTTTCTTCTTTTGTATAATAAACATTATATAACCTTTAATTTTAAAAAAACGTTGGTACACGGAAGTTATTATGACTTTGAAAACGACCTTTTGACGTTAGAGGTACGAAAATTGTGCTTGACCTTAAACCGAAATGTCAAAATTGGTTGTGTCATATGTAAATAATTAAACTGAGCCACGATACTACACAATTACGATTGTTTTCTTTACATTCAGATTGTTAATAATTAGTTACCTTTGTAAGCATAGCAAGATATGTGTTATATAACTCTTTTATTATATATTACTTAACTTATTACATATATATGTATGTATATGAAATTTTCTTTGGTATTATTTTATGTTTCAGCAACGATAGCTAAAAATTAACCTTATTCCTTTGTTAAAAATACACATATTTTACACGACGCGTAGTACAAAGTACACACAGTCCTCTACATCGGTGGGGATTTATTCATAACACGAGTCGTATGTTTATAATAGTAGCCTATAAAGTTTCTGAGTAAAATTATAATTACTGACTACTTATAATTATTATAATACCGCAATTTCGCAAATGAGTGAAATACTGGCCGTACACCTCGCCTATAAATAGAAACTCAGTATCGAATGAAATTCACGACATAAATGTGGATGATCCCAGTATATTGTAGGGTTTTACGATCCTCGATTACTAATCCGATAGAATAATCGCGTCTCACACGCTTACCTAATATAATAGTTCTAAGCGCTCCCAAGGTTCTATTCAACAATGTATTGTTGTAATATTGTGCTTGAGTGTTTTATCAAGCCACGTTTGTTTTTCGGTATTCTATTCATTTAAAACATCATATTTTTTTTGTTTTTAGTACATATATTTTGTTGTACTAGTTGTCTATGCGTTTGTATAGGAATGCAACCACTATTTATAGTTATGTAAAATGCAGAAGTTGAAACAGTTTGCGATGACGTCTACTTTGAGCCCATATGGCTTGCGATTATTTGTTAAAAGTTACTAAATCATTAACATAAGTAGTTTTAAATAAATTATCCCTAAAAACTAGCTCTTGTTTTTACATATAAATTCTTGAATTCACTGCATAATTTCAAAATTTCTAACCAGCTAAAGTCTATCTGAACTCGTATTGTACCCGTGTTCGCCATGACAGAGTTTCGTGTTTAATTACGATGGCAATTATGCAAGTCAATACGCAATGTTGCGGTAGTATTTATTTGATTCGTAAGTTTGTGGCGGTGGGCGGCTGGCGCCCAGACTGCCTACTCAACGATTGCCTATCGATCTCGAATTAATAACGATTTGTTTGCAAATTGGTTAAATTGATTCTGTTGAATTATAACAGCGGAGTTATAATCGTATTTAGATTGCTACATTTGCTGATATATCGTCTTTATCAGGCTTTCCTGAATCAGGATTTTCTAGTTTCGATGGCATTTTTTGTTTCGGGTAGTCACTTCCCTAATATCTAACACAGATACGGAGAAATGAACAGTAAAGCATAGTAGCATGCAATTGTAATCGCCCCATGCCCCAGACACTTGCGTGTTACAGGTTCATAAATATCGATCTTCAATTAGTAGACATAACTATCGATTTTGAGTTACTAGCTTGATATACTTTATTTCATTGCAAAACCCTTATAACATTGGACGCATAGATTGTTTGAAATTATAGATAATGTTCATTCACAATTTTGTTGAGTTTACAAGATTTATATGATGCAGGTCATATGTCGGTGTTTATGAAACTTGTTATTGGCTCTTTCTTTGTCGAAAGTGCTCGTGACTTGGCGATAAATGGACACGATGCTGGTGAAAATGTTATAAGTATAGTAGTTTTGTGTTGCTGACTTGTGAGTTGATATCTGAAATCAAACTGATTTTTGAACGTATTTTTATTATTTTGTCTTTCACCGTAAATTATTTATTTTATTGTGATTCTTGTTTGAATATCTGCATGAATGATTTAAATTTAATTACCAATTACTACCGTTTTAGCGGCTTACTTTTAAATGTGCATGTTTATGATATTGGTTCCTGTTAGCTTTAAGCTTATCATCGAGATAGTCGCTCTTGAGTCGTCACATGTGACACGCATTAACTATTGTAAACACGGCTTAGCCTTATCTTGAAATCGGCTGTCAAACGTGACGTCACGCACTTTCGCGCCAACCGGAAAGTCGCGCGCGCAGGAAAGGTGAATGTCAAGGGCCCAGTCCATAATGTATTCGTGTTCTTGTTGTGCGATTTAGACCAATATATAAGTTTTTTTTAGTAAATAATATTAAATTTAAGGCCAATACGTGACTCCATTTGCAAAAGTACGGCGATAATTTTTGAACCCTATTCTGAAAAAAAAGCGGTTTTTTCAGTTAAGATTGTAGTTCAGGTTAGGCAGAATTTCAATAATAATAAAAATGGATTTCTTCATTAAAACCAAACAAAATGTTGTCCCAATGTTTTAAGCAATTTACAAACTCCGAGATCAATTATTAAGTATTGTACATATTCACAGATTAAGCGTTCTGTGACTCAAAAGAAAGAATATCTATATCTACCGTATGAATTATTCAACAAGTGTGTTTGATATGTAGGAAGACTCAGTTTTATGTGTTTAAGTTTTAATTTACTACTTCAGTTATAATTTTATTAAACAGTTAATTTGTATCCCCCCATTAACGTCTTATTACATAAGCATGACTCCCTCGCATGACACAAACAGGCCCAACTAGCTACATAGGAAACGATTAGAAAATGTACTATCACTTTCTCTGACATTGAAATGTCTGATACCATTCTGTTATGCACATGCGCAGCTCCTGATTGTAGCTTTAAATAAGACAGTGGCCACTCTCACCTCTGACTATTTTTAAATTACTACTGTATTTTAGTCGTGTGAGGCTATGTGTTGTTGAACAAACTTACCCTAGTAGTGTATTCACAGATAGTATAGTTTTATATCCATCTGATATAATACCTTTTGAATTAAAGTATTCATATAAATTACGTTTCACGCTCCTATAAGTTTTACATATACTTTTGAACAGATTATTCGTAGATGTAAAAGACATCAGTGGACGTTACTGTGGGAAAAATAAGTATCTAATAGGTCGAGGTAGATCAAACATCAAATGATCCCGTGTACGGGACAAATATTTGATGAAGTTGCCCAATGTTTGAACAAATATTAGTTCTACACTTGACACTTGGCGATGTATGAAATTATCGTGTATTAAATAAAACCATAGACATTTATTGAGTTTAAGTAAAACAAGTGTGCTATTTCTTATGCTGGTCATCGACCAATGATATAAAATGAAGATTTTATTAGTTACAAAATTGGTAACCTAGTACAGAGAGTTAGAGCTCTGTAAAATAAGGTTACGAAAAATATTTGTATGAAGAAACCAAAAGCGATGTAAAATACTCGTATTAGCGGAGCGAGAAATTATTACTTATTTACATAACCACAGAAAGTGTTACAATCGAGTTTTCCATAGCTCATTTTTGATGCGTTTTTCCATCTCGTTAGCTGCTAACACGTTTTTCGCGTGACTTGTATTTATGGTATAGAAAGAAATATTACATTGTAATGATGTTTCTGTTATGTTGGCATACACGATTTTAATTTATCTATTTAGAAAAAAACCGTAAATTCTCAGTATCCCGGACTTGCATTTGGACGCAACTACCCAAAAATATGATCTATAGAAAACGTTACCGAATGTCACTTTGATTATTTTCAAATCAAAATTTTTGAATGATATAAAAATTAACAACTATAAATCGCTGTAATAGTTTGCGTGATATAGACCAATTCATATTACTTAAAACAACATATGATAATGATAAAAAGTATATAAAACACTATCATTTTATGTAATGATTGTCAACTTCATGAAGTGATCAATTCTGCTATGACATACAAAAATAAAAAAGTCACGGGAAGACGATATTTTTGGCTGGAGCACAAACCATAGAGAGGAAGTTTCACTCCAATACCAGGAGCGAAGCATCCAGTTTCTATAAAAGTACAGTACGTGAGTAAAAAGTCTTTATAAGTGTAATTAAGGCGAGATGTAAAACGTCTCGGTCGATCGCGTTGCCGTGACACCAAAGCGAGGATTTGCATACCGTTCACTTCGCTGTTGTGCTGTGCGATTTGTTTAGGGCTGGCAATGTTTATATAGTAATGCAACAATACATTTAGTAATTTGTACTTTTATTATTTCAACTACCCACCGCATTGTATATGGACCGACATATTTCTAATAATCTCTTTTCCGGCCGCCTTTGGCTGTAGGTACCACCCTGTATTAGTAATAGGAATCGAATGCGAGTCGTAAGTGGTCACAGGGATTTGTATTGGCGTAAAAGTAAAGAAAGAGCTTTTATCGTGTTTATGAATGAATGTTATTATGTTTGTATCAGCCCTTATTTAATTGTAAATGATTATGTGACCGACCATTTTAATTGGTGGCGCTATTTATCAACTTATAAAAACTTAGAACATTATGTTACAATGGCCTTACATTGCGGATAAATAAGGACTGTTATTGTATGACTACAGCCTGTTTTAAATACGCCTGTTTAGGATAAACATAGCTTGAATAGTTTATCTAGGAATTATAAGTCCACTTTGCAGTCATTTATCACCGGTTCTGTGTGAATTTATTAATATTTTATTCTCAATTGTATTTCATGCGCAGTTGATCAGAATTATGTAGTGTGTTCGTGTTAGATATATTATGCAATGTATAAACAAACAATATAAGATAACGTATATTTTATCTTTAAATTAATAATATAGTAACGATCTTCATAAACATTGTAATAGTTTTTAATTGATTAAATATTAACTTAATTAATCTTGTGGCCGCTATTAGATAAACTAACATTTCAAAACATGATGTAATTTCTTATTAATATCAGCACTAAATGTATGTATCCATACTTATATATATTTAAATCTGCACTAATTAACAAACCCAAACCTACTGTGTCATACGACCATTCCTTCATTTACATAACACTCGAAAGATTATATACAGACACTAATTTTGCATCACCTGACACTCGAATCTCTAAGTATCTCATTTCGCGTTAACCTTAATTACACCTCGGCAGATAAGATAGCTCTAAACATTAAACTGGGTTTGATGGCTCAATGATTTTGTAACTGTATTTGTTATAAAAACTACGATTTGGATTAGGACGGGTGTACGCGTTTTGGTGTAGCAAAAGTTGTTTGAATCACTTCAAATAGAATATTCTTTTATGACGCTAAAAACAGCGTATGGCAGGTATGTTGATTAGATTGTTACGTTTGCATAGTAGGAATACAAAAAAGCTACGACAAGTGATTTCCTGAAATTCGAGTCCGTGGTTTCAACATAGGACAGGCTATAAAGATAACATATTATAGTTTATATTACTGTTTTCTTATGTATTTATACATTAGTAAAAGAAAATTTTTGCATTTTCTGTATAGATTTACAAAACTAGTAACATATATCATAGTGTTTTTTTTATGAGGAGTAATTATGCGTAATCCCGTGGAAGCTATGTTAATCGCACAAATTTACAAAAACCGCTGATTGTTGGCAGCTGAACAATGATGGGAGTTTTTATACGTGTGTACAGAGCCTAATAGTATGTAAATAATTGGCATTGTTTGGTATGTTTTTTGTCGTCATCCATAAATGTGAACATAAGTATAGGATAAACGACTTTAGCATAATGGACATTTTTCTGTTTTCCTAAAATCGAGTACAAAACAGTATTGTATTGTCAGATTAATTCCTATTTGTAGTGATAACAACACTTAATATAAGAAAAATAATTACATTATTTATCATTAACATTGCGTACAACATCTTTTATGTCAATACTCTGCGTATACGACATTAGTGCGACTAGAACGATTCAGTATATTTCATTATATATCTTAATGTGTAGCCAAGTGAAGTAGGCTTATGAAACATTGCGTTTGGTCTTATTAGTTCTTGAACTGCAACAATCTGAGCTCACGCAACGTAGGTCGTCACGGTATACAAGCTACCTTAATATATAGTGGAAAAACTCGTATGATTTATAATGGTGACGCTTGCGCTGCCACTTGAAGGTGAAATTCGAGATAGTATCTAATTAATGATTATTGTTTTTCATATACAATCGTTTGATACTTGTTTGTTTTGTAATCAGCTGTGGTTTCCAATAATTGCGTGTAGATGGCGTAGGAACGTATCATTTAACAGTTTCTGATTATACAATATTTGATTTTTTCTATCTGCGTCTGCTGTAAGGCACAAAGATCGTTTGGATTAGTCATTTTCTATTCTTACGGCGTAATACAGGATTTTACGCGATTTTCGGCAACACAAAGCCGTATTATGACACAAAGACCTTTTGTTGTTCTATTTTGTAATTTTTGAATATGTGTTTACGATAGACCATTGAATAATGAATCGAAACGAACATGGTAATTAAAGATTCACCTATATTCACTGTACCTAAAACGGCCATTTAGATTTCATAGATATTGTGCGCAATAAATATGGCTACGTCATCGCTATGTTTAATGTACACTTTAGATAAAGGTAATTAATTGATATGGGAGAATTTTATCGCCAGCGAGATTGCCTAACATACTTGATATTCAAGGTCATTACGAAACTTTACCTAAATACGTTTTTATGTATGTAGATAACGTTGGAATCTTTGGTAAATATGGGGTACTGCATTCTTTACTTTTTACTGTAGTTTAATTGATGCTCTGAACATATGCTATAAATACAATTGTCTGTATATTATCAGTATATTTATTTATCAGTGTTTCATCAGTGATTCTCTTTTTGTTCTCTGTTTGCCTTCCAAAATAAAAAAATGTGTATGTATGATGAGTTATTCTTTACTTTTTTGCTCTTTATTGTAATAGATAATAAACTATTATTTCAGATTAAACTTACCGTTGCTAAACACTAAGAAAAAAGTTCGCGCTTATACGTATATAAGAGAAATGATCGTAAGATATCACATTTCCACAGACATAGTTCCAGGAAGTGTCCGCGTTACGGATGGAAAGGGTCAAAAAGTTCCAATACCTATGTTTGTGATTTTTATGCATTAGTGGGTTAGTGGGAACTAAAAGCGGTTAAGGGTTTCCTGGGTTCTTATGCATATAAACTTTATTAATAATTTTCTTTTCTCGAGAAGCAGCGATCTTTTTTGGGCTAAAAGGATTGAATTGCCGCTGGATAAATCTAACCATATAATATAAATTTCTATATTCATAACAATATAATGTCTACAAATCGAATGATTAAATAAACATTTTAGTAATCAGTATCGAATACGTAAGGTTATCTGGTTTTGCATGTAATTTATATATAAAGGGAAAGTCTGAAATCAAGATAGAAGAGAAAGAGTAAAATAATTCAACTATGTTATTTAAATGTACTCGATCAACTTTCAAAAGCAAGGACGCTTTGAAGCCAACTATTTCAACGTTTGAATTTATTAATATTAAATGATAGTGATTATTCTAACTTTGCAAAGGTCTTGACGGATCCACGGAAAGGTTTAATGAAATACGATGATATATAATATGACGACGATATTATTTTCATAAGTCGCAACATCAGATAAAAACAAAATGTACCGTTATCCATACAACAGTTTTACAAATAGACAAGTACAGAACGCGTTTACCTATAAAAAAGATAAAGGCAATAATACTAATCACATTTTATAGCAATTTGACTTGAAGTATAGTCGATAAGCCAGACAATGATTGCTATTTTAAAACCAGCGCCAAAGAAACACTTATTTGTGGTCCTATCGGGCGTTAGCCTGGCTCAGTTGTGGCCTGGCGGCACGCTAGAGGGATTCAGTCCATTTGTTAGGTACAGTATCGAAAAGAGCTGAAACCTCATACTGAGATTTTGTATTATCATCATAATAGACGATGGATTTCTTCGTTAGATGCTGTATGACTGACTAAACGTAGCTATGTTAAACTTATTGGTAAAAGATTTTTATTTGAATCATTTTAATTAACGTGTTTGTTAAACATTTATTATCAATGCAGTTTCAGTAGTTCAAGTGTCTGAAATGTTCCGCAATTAGGGATACACATAAAATTGAACGAGTAAGGGTATATTTTATCCTAAGTTGGTTAATAGTTATTAAGAATAATCACTGTGTATCCTAAGACTGTGGCAATGTAGTAACAATGGCGCCATCGAGCTTAGCAACGCAGGCGCAGGTTCCGATAACGGCTAGAGGATGTGTTTGTAATGACATGATTTTCTCGGACTTATGGCAATTCCGCTTTTATCTAACCAATTGGCTAAAGTAGCCTATTTTGGACTAACGATATTATTATCAACATTATTTTAAACGTTATTTCGATATGCAATGTCCCTATTGGTATCAGTTTCTTTCACTTCTTCAATATAAATAATTGAAAAAGGAAGCCTCATAAAAATGTCAGTATTAAATACGTTGTCTTACGTTTTACTCTTACTAACACCACTAAAAGCCCATTGATCGGTTGTGGTTTGGAATTTACCTTGATGTACATACATTTTGTTATAATAATTACATATTAATTGATGTTTTACACGGTACAAAGCAGATGCTTGTAATGTTATATTTACTGGTAATTAACAGAACACTTAACTTAAAGGGCAAACATTTGGGGCACGTAACCCATATAAGATCAAAGGTTTTTAATCCTCAGTGTTGCCGTTTTAAGACAGAATGCCTGTAAATTGTGAAAGCACTTAACGTAATGGTTTCGAGGAATATATTGTTCTCCGCATTGGTTACTTCTGCTAATAATAATTATAGATAATGGTGGTTTTTGTGCCCTATACGTGGTAGGAATTAAGTGCTAATGAATTCCGGTTTAAGGACACCTGTTTTTGCTATAGAGTTTAAATCGTATTCGTTTCCATAGCGTTCACTGAAGAGAGTCAATCAGAGATTGTGTAAAAACTATTGTGAATACGTTTTCAGACTGTAATTAAATTTTAGTTGTTGTTTATTTTAATTTATAGTTGAAGTGACTAATGACACTCGTGGTAAAAGAACTTTTATTCAATAAATATTCGCATAGATAAATTTTCTATTAAGTTAGCTAATCATACCGCATGTTATCATGTTTGAGCAAGAATGCAGTTTTAATAACAAGTTATTCTACACCCTGTGTAGGAGCGTCGTGCGCCGGCGCCGGTTCCTCTAATAATAGTTGCATTCCACTCCCCCCACCCTCCCGGGGTTCACCTGCACCTGCCGTACTTTCCTTTTCCGAGACTTTCCCTCAATGACATAATATAGATAGGCATCTATCACGGTAACTGTTATTTTAGCATGGGTCAGAGGTGTAAGCGTTCGTTTAAAATTATTAATAATATAGACTCTCAAAAACTTATCTCCCTTGACGTATAAATAATGCGAGAATCACAGGTGAACAGGTTAGGCCCTGATTATTGTATTATTAACATTTAAAATAGAACAATTAACATTAATAATCTCTTCGACACAAATTACTCATATCACGCTGGAGGTAAGGATTGATTTAAACTTAAACAATCGACCTTCTTTAAAACGTTGATAGTTAAACCAAGGTATGTGTTTGGGTCATTAAAGGGATCACTAGCCGTGAAAGGTAGTGTTGCGGAACTAAGGAAAGGGTCCAGTCGTGAGAAACATATACAAGGGTCAACTTAATATGGACAGTACAAGTATTTCTTATTAATTTTTACACTTGACTACAATAGTAATGCTTTTCATAAGCGCTGGGAAAGTTAATTATTAATTCAAACAAATGCTTACGTTTTATTCTTTATATAAGTTAAGTTTTTAGACAATATTCGTCTAGTCTTATGCAACGCAACATTGGATCGGATAAAAAAAGCAAGAATTAAAACAGGAACTATTCCTTGTTTTGTCCACGTATCCTGAGGGTGTAACATCTGGTCTCGGGTGAGACGAGTATTAATTAGTGGTGAATTCATGCGCCGGAAGTTTTGCTTCCGCCTACGTATATATCTAACTGTGTCCTTTGTTTTCAAATTTATTCAATAGTCATTTGGGCATTGATTTCAATAGTTACTACCTATCTAGATCTCCTACGTCTACTACCTTTCTAAAATAATAGTGGAAAATCCATTATTTTTACTAATTAAGATTTATTTAACATGTTTTGATTGTCGATTTAGGTAAATATACCATTTTGTTCTATAATTTGTTGCCATTTTAATGGTAGCTTCATTATGCCTCTCTATAAAAGTCTTGGTCTTATTAGAAAAACTCCAGTAATTGATTTTAACACTCTTCCCTTATCCAATTTCTTATCACTAAAAAAGTTTTGCAATGCAAGAAAAAGATGGTAATCCTTGGTCGAGGTCCGGAATGTATGGTGGATCATCAAAACTTCTCAACCAAGCTCCTGGAGTTTCTGACGAGTCACTATAGAAGTGTGTGGCCTGGCGTTGTCCTATGAACACACCTCTTTGTTGGCCAATTCTGGCCTTTTGATGCATCCACCATACAGTCCACTCGTCCAAGCGATTACCATCTTTTTCTTCATTGCAAAACTTTATTAGTGATAAGAAATTGGCATCAATGGAAGAGTGTGAAAATCAATTGCTGGAGTTTTTCGCTAATAAGGACCAAGACTTTTATGAGAGAGGCATAATGAAGCTACCATTAAAATGGCAACAAATTATAGAACAAAATGGTGCATATTTGACCTAAATCGGACAATGCAAAACATGTTAAATAAAGTCTTGAAGTTCACGTAAAAATAATGGATTTCTTTTTCCCCAACCTAATATAATCAGTATTTAATAATAATAAATGAACGTAGTGTTATTTTAAATTATCGAGTCTTATTGTATGCTAAAGTTTCATGTGATTTATGGAAAATGGGAAATCACAATGCGGCGCTTTCAAGCCAGCCACACGCCATAAATGGCACAAACTCGTTAAAAGTCCAGTTGTTTGTCAAAGCGCCTTCAACGCGGACAGATAAGAGGCAATAAGGATAGCATTGCGCACGCAAATGGCGACGATCATTATCTAAACGTGCCAATCGCTTACACTTCGCCCGAGGACGCAATTATCACCTCGGAACACCTGTTTGTTCTTCTAGTAACATATTGTAAATCACGCTATCGATTGTCAAGCCTTCCTAAATTGTGTAGTTGTGAGACGAGCATTCGTCTATCATTATACCCTATTTGGAAGAATTCTCAATGTCGGAGCATTCTAAAATTTTTGCTTTCCTACTGCGCATTTTGTTTACATCACCATCGGAGTCAAGGCAAGACGTCAAAGGATCGCGTTGCAACATGAATAAATTTTCGAAATAAGATTTTCTTTTTGTGATGGATTTTAAAACTTTTGAGTGTTTTGATTAAATAATCAATTGTTAAACTATGACCTTTCCCAAATGGCCGATACAGATGATTCACGAATATTTACGTTCACGACAATAGGATCATAAAGAGTTGGCTGTTTGGGCGGTCAGCCAAACCGGCTGCCTGGTTTCCCCAGCATTCCAGGGTCGTTTGTCAGCCGGCGAATCATGCAAATGATATGCAAACACCGTCGTTAGCGCATGCCCTATGGGCTTCGACCTGTGACATGGCTCAATGGACAATGTAGCATAAAATAAGCATCAAATTCACATAATGTCTTTACAGGCTAAAGTGATTTCACGTCTGACTAACTTGGTGATGTTCATATTTAAGTAGAAATTTTGGAGTTTAGTTATGGAACACGTACATACTTTTGAAGTTCAACAACCGCATTATGTTTCTTTAAATGTCTTACCGATTAACATCATGCTTATTTAGGTGAACCACCAAAACTTTGTCAGATGTAGTTTAAGGATCCTTGCCAAATGATATTCTCACAAGAGGAGAGATTGTGAGAAAATCAGAACTAGGTATATGAGCATAGCACGAGTTCAATTTATCAAAGCTGCTGATAAATTTGTCATTATTATGCTCTCCGATTAAAATCTCAATTATAAGCTTAGCCCGACGCCGGAATGTGCCTATTTATACTCAATGAGTAGTACATAGGCTAATAAAATTCTGTAACCAAATCAGTTATAACTTCTGAAATATTGTCGGTGACGTGACGCTGACATGAAGGGTGTGAAGGTTCATGTTTAGACGGAAACATGGCACGTCGGAATCGTGACACTATTTATGAGCTGTTTACTCTTTATAGTCTGTTTGGAGTTCCCATAGTAATATAGTGATGTTCAAACATAGCATAATAATTTACGATAGCAATATACCATTTTACATCCTACTTGATTGACGATGGGAACTAAACCACGACGCTTTTCTGTTGGAATACAATCTATTTCACCACTGAAATTGATTTTATCACTTAGGTCAATAATGAGATAGCCATAATCACTGTAACGATTTTCTATTATTGCACCATATTTCTTTTTTAATAGAAGTTAAATTTCGAGATTGAAATAAAATACCCAACACATGTGTGATAACATCGTAGGTAGAAATACGACATAGGTGTTGTATTTTGTAATAATTTCAATATTTTTGTTTAGATAAGCTTTGATTCGTGCCTGACACTGACCCTAAAAATCAATTGATAAATCTGTTTTGAATTGGAAAACGCCTCCGTTTCTTTGCATGATCGACGTTTAATGTCCCAAGGGAATTAAATGTCAGTTAAAGATAATATTACTAATGTCCTCTGAGTATGTCGCAATATTGTATGACGATGCAGTCTCGTCACAAATAATGGGCGAACTCGGCAAGGTTAAATAGTCAAAGCTTTGGACATCGTAAGATTGACACCGTGAGGACAATATATGCTCTTATCATTTGTATGCTTTAGAATTTAACCGAGACAAGGTTGGACCTAATCAGTGTGAAGATTTGAAAAACTTTATTGTCATATTGATTCAGAGTTAATACAGAGGTCATGGATGTATGTACCGTTTGATTCAAATGATGATTCCAATACATATAAATTGATTATGAATACTAATGAGTTACGACTAAATCTCTTCTTTGGTAATCGTCCCGTTAGACGTGACCTTCGTTTTTGAAGCTGCATCGGCGTTAAGTGATTTCAACTTTATTGGCTTCGAGGATTAAAAAGACATACTTTCGTTATTTAAAAGCCTTGTGATGAAATATATTTTATAAGTATACTAGAGGCATATTGAAAATACTAGTAGTAATACAATTTTCTCATAACTCGTCTCCGTTTTTTGTTAGCGTTTTCTTCAAAAAGGAGGATTGCTTTTTGTTGCGTAACGCGACGAAGTTAACTGCGTATCAACAGTACATGTCCAGGTTCATTTGATAGGCTAAGGTCATTCACCAATGAGCACCAGTGCGCAACGAAACCGAAATATCGTTATGTGATTTCAAGAACCGTGAACTGAAGTTTTCATTTGATAGCACCAATATTGTTATGACGTAACAAGTTTAAATTCAAATTCTATTTATGTATTACTTAAAGACGTAGAAGAGTTACTTATATGGCGAGTGGGGATGCTATTTACGATACGTACTATAAGTATTTCAAGACTTATGGGGTATTAAAGGGAATAGTTGGAATACACCTATGTAATTAATATTCAAAGACATCAGACACACGGCTTATCGCATATTTCCAGTATTTAGGTTTACAAGAAAAAATTTAAAGTTACATATATGATGTAAGGTACATCTGTCTATCTAAGAATGTGTAGTGCCTTTTAGTTATTATTTTTATCAATAGCTATAATTAAAACATCATGTTGTGTGAAATATGAATTCTAATCGACTTTGACCGGACTTAAATGCACAATGAACGTAGGCGTGACTAGAGTTGCTCCAAGTTGATCACCTTCCGTCTCCTTGCTAAATAAACTATGAAAATCACCCACGGCATGACTCAGTACATACAAATATTTCTGATAAGGTCAAGCGTATTGCATATAGCACGTCTATGGAACCGGGACCACAGCTTCCGGAATTGCCGCATTAGGAAATTGAAAGGCATCTTTTATCTGATCAAAAATATCTATTGTTTGCGCCAAGGTTTTACGATAAGGGAGGAGTAGTGAAAGAATCTTTAAGTAATCTTTTGCGCGATTGTATAATCAAAATTAAAAAAACGTTATGAATAATGATTATTAAAATTAAGGATGTATTGTAATAGGCATATTGTATGTATTGCAATATCCATATTATTATTCCGTTAACGTGCTCGTTCGTCATATCACCGTCTTCCTAGAAAGCGATGTGGCCCACTCTTCGTTGGGAAGCAACCGGATATTATGATGACCACGTCTTCATATTGTTTATTTTCACTTTTATTCGACCACCTACAATAACAATTATTATTATTACAATAGTTCTCACATTTGTTAAATAGGTTCTAGGGTGCTTGGCAAAAGTGTTTAGGTTAGGATTGTATTTTGGCGCTTTCTCTAATCCTTCGTACTATACTATAAATGTCTGTTTACGGTAAACTGGTTCGCGGAATAATATACCCCTTCACATAAGTCGTTTTAAACTTAAACCTTATACATCAAGGAGAAGGACAATGACAGCAATCAAGCTTTAAATATATCTTTTTGCATCTCGCTTCTTACATTGTAAAAGCATATTGTCTGACATCTTCACCGCAATGTTCGATGTCGCCATTATCTGTGTTTGAAATTGATGCATTTTATTTCGGCACAAATAATAATCCTTAGTTTAGTTTTATTTTTATCGATCTATTACAAATTACCAAAGTTTCTCCAAGAAGCGAAGCTACGACCTCAGAGGTTTTGACATGGCGGTATCAACTAAGCGCACAGCAGTTAATGCTAATGATGAGTGTAAAATGTCATACTTGAACAATAATTTCTCGATCGATAATGTCGCATCGTGATTCGTGATCGGAGACGACTAAATGATTATGCAAAGGTCTTTGTTTCGTGGATTTCACATTTCCAAATGGCAGGGTTCTACATGCAAATGTATTCCTTATATAATAACTGTAGTATATTAAGTCTCATTGTGTTAGTATGTTTTTATTGATATCCTATATAACGACTACTAAATGTCAATATTTTGATCTATTTAGCTCAACGTCCACTTGAGGCTGACCGGACCACAGCGTAGGGTCGAGCATTTTCTATTTTATTTCCCGCTCCGACTGTATTCGAAGTACATAGTTTAATAGAAAATGTAAAGTGAGTTGCTTTTTCGATATATGATGACCCAAGGTGTTCCGCCTGGTGGAAGCTCAGCTTTACTATGACAATGTGCAGTGTGCACGTTTAGTAATAATCAAGTCAAGTAAAACTTGCTTTAGATGATGATGATTAAGATGATGTCAAGGTTTATTTTCCTTTTCGTTAATATTTATTTTGATATATATATTAGTATTGCTCAAAAAACTTATTGGATTTGACGTAGCATATTCTTAGAGCATAAAATGATAGTATACGCAGCAAGAAAAATTTCAAGGTAAATAAATTCATATTACATTATATCATTATATATATACAAATAAATTCATATCATTCCTACAAATACGAATAGCGAAAAATGTAATTATATTGTACTCACCAGACTTATAGGTCATAAATCAAGTTTTGAAGTAAAGTTGCTAATGTGATATATAAATGCAGAAATAATTTATGTATTATTTTTGAGCTTCAAGTAAATTTAATATTCTATTTATTTATTTACTTGATGATATTTTTAGTATTTAATAAAATAAAAGTCACCTTGAATTTAGTTTATTCCTTAAATCGGTTGAATAAATTATTTAATAGGTCATGCTATTGTTTAAATTTCATTACAGCAAGGGCCAAGGCCAGTTAGTTAGTTCATGACAGATTATTATTTATGAGGATATCTAGATCGATTTATCATTTATTTTTACACTGACAAATTACACTCGACAGCGATTTATATACTAAGCATTTTAAAGGGGTCTAAAGAGATTGTTTAAACTGAAAAATATGCGTTTTAGAAATGAATTCTATGAAAATGAGTTCAATTGTGAAATGGTCTAAATATAGCGGATCAGGGAGGTACTCATCTCCCTTTCTATGCCGAAAAAATTAATAATTCATCTAATTTTGAGTTATATTTATGTGATTAAAAAGAAATACACGATTTTTTTACGATTATCTATTGAATGGTACTTTCAACAAAACCAGGAGTTATTTAGCTTCCAATTCGTGCTGGTAATTCAATTATCCAAACACATGTAAATGTCAGTGTAACATTGGAATAGTTATAGACACTAGATAAACGCTTGCGAAACTCCTGCGCCGCTCTCGGCCAGCCTCTTAGCCAATTGTTGCACTATTTTGCCTGCACGCTTTTGTTATTTAGATATTTCACCTTGGAAATTGAACGGTTTGCGATATTTAATCTTTGCTATTTTAAAAGTTAATATATTTTTTGGCGTTATTTTTTCCATTGGGACTTTTCCATATCGGTTACATCACATTTTTGATTAACTATTTGTTAAAAATTTTAGATCAAGAGTGATATATTATATTTATATATAGTATTTTTCTTTCAAATTATGATTTCAATTTGAAAGAATAAAGTCGTTCAATCTAACAAACAAACGTTTCGACTTAAACGACGATTAGTATAGATTTGACAGAAGTTCTAAAAAAAGAAAAACTTTGAACTATTTGACGAGAAAAAGCTCCGAGGAGGATACTGCAACTGTTGTCAAAATAATCATTTTGACAACATTTATTTATACGCTAAATAGGCAAGCGTACAAAGAAACATTTAAATACGATAAAGTAATGTCATGCATATTTATAAGAATTATCATTTATAAATATGATGGTCTTGAAAGATAAGCAGAAAAATCATCTTCATATGTCCATTATGGTCTTTGTAATATTGTTGAATCACCCAAAGACGTATAAAGTTTCTATTATTATATCTAATTGTTTTTTTTTGTTTTCTCAGGTATGTAGCTGGCTTTTAATGATGCTCAAACAGGACGAACCTTTTGAACCTTGAATTTAGGTATGTATACGTTTATTTGAGGCGAGACTGAAATTTACCCTTAGATCTTTATACTTAACAAAATGATAACAATCCAAGCTCCCGACTCCTGGTTGTTATTCAGGGAGTGTGCTGCATGTCACATTAGTATGCGCCCGCTCACCTCACGAGCGCAGTTTGACGAATGAATCACGGTCGCTCAGTGGGCCGCTAACGTGACGACACGACAACGGTGTCGCACGCGCAAGCCATCGCAGTATTACGATCATCTTATTTAACACTTTTCTTGTATAATTCGTTACATGCTAGTGTTATATGTAGAGTACACTTCTTATTCATATACTTTGTAAATGCAATTTACAAAAAAGATTACATGAATATACTTCAATGTGCGCTAATCTTATAATGTTGCATTGTATAGGTAGTAAATAAAACTAAAAGTCTCGACCAAAGAATTTATATCGTCCCCACAATAAAGGTACTAGTCATTGGATAATAAATAGCGAGACCAAAGCATGACTATGTTAAACATATGTTACATCCATCACGCTCCTTCGCATTAAATCGTCGACGTCCAATGCAGAGACGAGACACAGCAGTCTTTATTGCCAATCGCTCAAACGACTAGTCTATTTAGTTGCTGCCATCTTTTACGACAATCGCTCTCCATTGTGAAGGAACACAACTCACTACAAGATGGAAGAATGTAGCCGCAATTGCGATCCTTTCAATTGACTTAGTTTTATTGCAACCATCTTGCTGATATACTATTTATTAATGTTGGAATGCAATATTGTCTAGAGCCGCGCGTGGCTCGGCCAGATAGGATCCGATGCGTCGGCCGATATGCACGGCATCGAACCGGCATTTACTATCGTTGTGCCTACGTACTAAGTTATCTCCTTCAAACATCTGGGTGAAAAACAGCCCTCAAGAGCAACTTTAAATGTAGACTAAAGTAGCGGTGCCACCGCAAGGCATCACCAACTGGGGCGAACATTACTAATCCCTGTGAATTATTAGATGTCAACAAAGGCCGTGGTTTGCGGTGATCGCTCCAGCCCCATTCCTCCATGAAAAGTACAGTTTCACAGTATTCGAGTTACACATCCGCGGTCGCTAGCATTCGAAACGGACACTGTAATATAATACGGCGAACGACTCTCTCCTTTTATGCAGATGAAAATGCAGAGCGGAACGTTTCCTGATTTACTCAAATTCCCGTATATTGTCGGAAGCCATTGTTGCGGGCTTTCTGTTCTCGATTCGATTCTGTCGCGATGCAGTTCAGAGGGCAACCGTTGTTCCGGCGTCCTCTCACAATGTTAGCGAGAGTTAGTTACCGTAAGTTACGCTTCCGTAGATCGCTATCTCATCTTCATAGATGGAACGTAAATGACTTCCGAGCTACCGCTCAATCTCTAAACCCATCAAATTTCCATGTTTGTTTATCTGACATTGTACGTATTTCGCTTTTAATGAGGATATTTCAGATTAACGCATAGCAATTTTCCTTATATTTGTTTATGGTTATAGCTCGTGGGTTGATTAATTGATGTATTTTTAAATTAAGAACGAATAATTTGTTTAACAAATGAATCAAATTTCGTAGTTGTCGTTTCCTTAGAGATGTTTATAAACTTAAAATAATTATATTATACTGTTTACCTTAATGTGATTCAATTTATGAAGAAATATTTGCAACTGTTCTATGAGATTCTGTGATATTTCAAGTCAAGAGAGCCTCGGGCTAGTTTGCATTATATTAGCCGACCACCCTGACAGCATCAGTTACCGTAGTTTGAAATGGCTAAGCTGTTTATCGAGGCTTTCTTGAATGCTTCCCAGAATATGAGTGATGATTATCATTGAGACCATTAATCATGCCCAGCTTTTTGACACTTCTGGATTTTATTCAGTAATTGTAAATGCAATGTGCAGTTATTAAAATAAATACGAGAGAGTTATCAACGATTGTAGATACATGGCATATTATTTCTATTTCAGTTTAGCTAACAATTCGGATGTCAAAAATAAATTAAAATCTATTATATTTTAGTAATTATACATGCAACTGTCTTATAATCGTTGAGAAATAGATATTAAAGGTCAGTAGTGGGCGGAAACTAGTCTTGCTTGAACTTCTGTTTAATTTCATTACAATATTATATTAAAATCATGTGACTGGATAATTCAATAAAACTGCTCGTCTCAATCTACACTAGCTAAACTTTTCTGTACCATGCCGAAGGTGGGTCATTACATTTTCTATAGTAAGAACAATTATTTTCAAGTGATGGATATTTGCATGAATCTGTCCTGACCCTCTAACCGGGTGCATTGTTCCCACAAATTGAATGGGTCACTTATTAATAGGCGTTCGTTTCGTAAAATGAACTGATCTTTGGAAATTTTGTGTTTTACGATCCATTGTGATTTGTTTTTTGGTGTTTGTTGCTGTTTGGATGTCGTTTTAAACTATAAGTCTTAAATTGTCTTTAGGGAATTTTGTATATATTTTTCGTTTTTGGGTTAGTAATGGCTTGTACAGTCGAGATTTTTTAAAACTGTTCCACGGTTCTCGCTACTTGCTCAACAGTAAAATATAATCTTAGTCACATAAAATATATAACAATTAAAGTTAGAGTTGCATCTACTAGGTTTGTTCGAGGTCAATGCGATTGTATTGAAACAATAGGTTCTACTTAAAGTATTGAGAGCTACGAACGGACGCATTTAATGTGTATGCTTGAGCATCCGTGACCCTGCAGGACGATGTCCATTAATTAATCTATTACACGATTGCGATAGATGAGCGGGTACACTCTGATCTCATGTGTCTCTCTTATTATATTAAGAAACTTGAATGCATTTGGGATGGTCTCATCGGGCTGAGTGTGACAAAAATGCAATATAGTTTTAAAAAATTAAGGATTTACAATTATATACAAATATACAACTAAATTCGAATGACATTAATAACTAGTCCTTCCTATAAAAATGAATTGAGATAAGAGTTCAGCTTTTAAACGCACGCATGGCCTATTTAGCTAAGAGCTTCTCTGATTAATGGGTATTATTTAAGCTTCGTTTAATGAGTGATGGATAGGTGAGATTGATTTAAATTATGAGAATCTATTATCCCACCTTCAACATAACGTTTTTTATATTTGCGCCTATAAAATAAACATTATTAAGGGTTTAAAATACTCACATACTCAAAAGTCATCAATTAACGGTTACTTATACTCGAAATTCTTGTAAAATCAAACACACGTCAAACCACCTCTATTAAGTAAATAAGTCGTTGATAACACCTAATTCATAACGGTTGAGATGACTACAAGAGCATGTTTTCACGCCGTTAACGGTTTAAACGACGGTTAATTAGACAGCGATAAAGTTAACAATTCAGTGTATCTAGACGGAACAGCGTCAGCAATAGATCAGCTCCTAATTGTCTTAATGAGCCGCTTCCCTTCAGCCGGCGCCGGCGCATAGACTTTTACATAAATTGTAGGACATATAATTAAGCTGCAAAGCTATTTAATTACTCTGTATCATTTCTAGACACAATAGTATAGAACAAAACGCGGTTGGTGCATTTATTGGATGTAAGAATGTCATATACTAATAAACTAAACATAATCAAGCACTTAACTATATAACCGTTTTTGACCCTACGTGAAACATTCCATTTAGATCGCATTTCAAGTTATAATTCCATCTACAACTTTCAGTTTAATTTTTTAGTTCATCAAGTATTTAACAGCTCTGTTAATTTGGAAATTTAGAATGTCGTTTTGAATTCTATTTTATTATAGTAAATAAAGCTATGTTATAAAATGAGACAGCTGATGCTGTGAGGTCGTTTATTGGTATGCCCTTGAAAAGCACAATTTTGAACGTTTAGTTGGAAACATCTGCCCAGTGACACATTGCCCTTCGTATGCACTTGAAAACACGACGTGGACTGGTTTCGATAAATCAGGGTGAACTTTTTCGGTTCGATTTGTTTTTGAGTGTGCAGTTTTAGAACATTTTGAATTGGATCTGTTTAAATCAAAACTGCCAAACGATCAAACCATACTTACGGTTTTGTTTTTTTTTTATAAAATTGGTGACAAAGGAGCTTTCGGGGTAGCAGATATAGCAACCGCCCATAGATGTAATTAATAAATCGTTTTTAAAATACACTAAAACATTTTTTAATCATATTTGATTGATCAAAGCGCCTCTTAATCTATTACATTAGCTTCACAGCTCGTCATGGTCATGGTGTTATAAAAGCGTCATCTAAAATACGATAAGACATCTTAACCATGTTGACGATCAATGAGACGGTTTCCGAATGACATACAGAGCTATATTGCCGTAAATTATAGGGAAGCACTTTATGTTGAACCATAGAGCGTTTACGCAGATCTAAGCGTCTCAATTAGCCAATAACGATATCTAACATCTAAAGAGTACATAATTGTAGGTGCGCCCATAATTTATAACGACAGGATAATTCTAAGATAGAGACGTAAAATGCCAGCCTGTCCTCGAAACAGTGAATGTTTCTACTATAGAAATATTTTACTCCCGATTAGAATACAATTACAAGGCCGCGTATTGGTTTTGTTGTATGAATAAGTTGTTACGGTTCGTTGGATAAATTTTAGATTCAATTTAGAAGTGGTCTGGGTCGTTTTTTCGTTTTGGGATTTTTTTATTAAACTTTTCGTGAGGACTTCATTTAATCCATTATGTATAACAAGTCCTTCCTTGTAAGAATTATTTTTATATGTGTCCGAATTGATGCTATAGCGACATAATTTTTTTGTGTTTGTATGACTAATCAAACGATTAACAGTTGTTTTGACTACATAAGGTGATGTTGGTAATTATTACTTATGTAAACATATAGGCAGTTAATAATGACTTTTACAAAAATCATATTGTATACCACAATATCTTAAAACTGCAGCACATCTCTCAGTCTATTGCTTAAATATATGTATTAGTTGGCTATCATCATATTTCATGTCTCAATATAAATTAAAAAGTTATTTGGTCATGCAGGTATTATGAAAATGATTGTGGGAGTCCAAACTATATTTGAATGAACACGTTAGTTTTAACAATGACCAGTTTCTGTATATGGCTTCTTTACATAGTGTAATAATAGACATGGTCATGTTTTATGTCGACAATTAACCATAATAGCAGCTACTTAGAAACTATTAGGCGGCCGATGTCTGTGATTTGAATAATTTACTTTTACTATTACTTTATGACAGGCTAAAATCGATGGTTCTTTAGTTTTATTGGTAGAAAATATCATTTTCAATATCATTATTGATGATTATTTGTCAATATACACTGTGACCGACATATTTTGTAAATAACATAATTAATACATCAACCCACAAAAAATTAACCGATAAAACAAGAATTACAGGTGATCGTAACCCTCTTATATTTATCGATCATGAGTCAAAGGTTATGTGAATATCATTCGACATTATTTGGGTTATGCTAATTTACTGAGTATTTGGCACAGTTTTAAATTGTTTCTCTAAATGACAGATTTGCGGCTGTTTATGCTAAGCCGATTTCCGATTCTACTTCCTCAACAAGGCGTACTAGAGATAAATAAATTTCCTTTTTAGTATTTTTTCAACCATTTGTCTAGAAAAGACTATCTATTAAGGTCCATTTTGAAAAATCAAACGTAAGTCTCAAAACAGTTGCACTTCACTAACAATTGCTAAAGCAAAGTTTGCATTAATGAGTCAGTGTCCTCGTTTACAAGTTATCCGTTAGTTGTTAGCGTTATATCGATTCTTTGCCGAATGTTGTAAACCACTGGCCACTGTCGACCCACTGACACTGATACTTGATGTCAAGTGTCAAGACATTTTGAGTTTACCGCATTTCCATTATCTGGCTGACTTTCCACACAGTTTTAAATTTGAAATAGAATAAAGCGCTTTTAACATATTACATATAATAATACAGTTAATAAATGTACGTAAATTTATCTCGTCAGTAGAGAACTTGGAAAAGTATGTCTTGCAAATGCAAATTGCCCTTGAAAAGTAAACAAATCGGCAAACAAATCTATGTTATAGATTGCTTGTCATAAAACATGACGATTATAGCAATTATGTGGAAAGCCAGTTAATAGAAGTAGTGTGCTGTGGGCGGGTGGGAGTGTCAGCATTTATTCAAAGAGGAAGTGACTTCGCTAATTGCCTGTCGTCTCCAATTTCTACCAGTTTTTTATTCACATATACAACATATCCTGTATAACAAGTTTTCATTGTTAACATTGCTAATATTTTGATTATATATATTAAAAGCAGTTGCGGGACTGTATTTGTAATATACAATAAATAGGCTTTAATTAATTTACAAGACTTTAGAAGTTTAAGTTTTGAGTTTAGAGTTATTAAAAATGTTTAATAAAGTGATGAATTCGCGAATTCAATTTGAATAGTTCAAAACGGACAAAATAAAATCATGGAAAGAATGACAAAGGTGCGGCGTGCCTTTGTGACATTCGAGAACTCGGTGTTAAACAGTTTTTGTATACTTTTTGTACGTGGAACTTATAACTAATTCAGATTTCAGAACGAAAACATTTCGTTGACAATATCGTCTCGTTTGACCAGTATGTTATTTGTTTTCTTAGGGTTGTCAAAATAGCTGAGTTTGTTAAGTCCAGTGTTTCAAATTACTGTAGGTATCGCTTCTGGAAATAAATAAGAGGAGTTTAGAGTATAGGACTATACTTCAAAGTAGCAAATACAGCTACTCTAATATTTTTTATAATTCTCTATAGGCCGATGTCGAAGTCGATCCTGAGAGTGGTGATATTAAGATTACATATAAAATGTGACTATGCCGACCCAAAGTGAGCATGATTCTTGTGCTGAGGGAGATGAAAAATATATGCACATATTTTTCAGTGAGGTAAGAACTAAGAAGTGCTATTTTTAGACTGGACAACCCTACTGGGAAAGTATCTCAGAATGGAGCCCGCATATAAAGATGCCAATTAGCGACTGGACGTCGGTTTGTCTGGCAAAACGTGTTTGAATTTTTATAAGCAACGGTTTCGGTGATTAGTGTGACTCATCGCGGGTCCCGTACGCTAACGAGCGCGAATAATTTGAATAAACCGACCGTTTTTAGACGTTATAACAACTGATTTGCACTACAGAGGCCACAAATGTGTGATTTTCTTGTTTTAATAGTTTGACTATCATAAAAATTTATTTAATACCTATTTTATATCATTCGCCCGATTTCATACCAAAAAATAATTACTCATTTATAGTTGTTATTCAAATTAAGTCAATCCCAAAAATGTTATTGCAACTTCTTTGCAAGTAACGTTAAAAACGTTCATCGCACACAAATCATACAATTCTCATTACAAACACGAAACACGTTTTCATAATCTGTTTCATGTTTCCCAAAACGTATCTGCGGAAAGCTCTCACGACCACCATTCAAATTAATTTCACGCAGTTGCAATTAAAATAACAGTGAACCCACAAATCAGCTGCATCTATTAATTTAACAACATGTAAAACTAGATTTTAGTTTTGCGAATGTTCATCAAATGTGTGAGAATAATGTTTGAGCAAACATTTTATGTGATAAAATCGTTTCGCACGTTTTATAAATGGCTTTGTAAGGTTATAGTTTGTAATATTACGTACGTAATTTAATTTGTTTGACTCTGGTCCTTAATGTGTCATCTGATGATTGTCACTAAATTATATGACTCTCTCTCACCCAAGAAGGTGTTTATATTCATAATTGAAGTTGAGTTAAATAAATTATATCCACGTTAACTAGTCGATTATTAGAATGTTGGTTTACTGCATATTAGTACAATGGTTGAGCATATTCGTCTTTCGATGAAGGATAAGTCTAAGCCGTCCTACTCGCATATTTTGAAAGCGCGCTTGAGCTCCAATATCTCAAGTTTTGGACATTTGAAAGTGTTCAATGTTCATTGATCGACAAATATAAGTTTGCGAAAATGTACCAAAAACGTCGGTGCGATTTGAGAAGCTATTGGCCTCGAAAAGACGCGGAAAGTTGGCGGGTTGTTAATTGGTGCGAAGCAAAAGACATCACAGCCTTTTATAGGCTTGGCATAGGAAAAGTGGAACGGTTCACAGCTTATTTTTGTACTTTGCTACAGACCATTTGAACACTGAAGTATTCTGTAATACTTCAGCGTTCCAGGTCAAACATACAGAAAGGATGTATGTCTGTATGTATGAAGTTTTAATTTCTTCATCGTCATCTTATCGTTGGTAATTATTATTCTACAAATGGAGAATGGAATTAAGATAGACTTAAAGTGCAAATATTACTTTATATGACTTTTCAGAGAGGTTTTGTAGATTGTAGTTTTTGTATTGAATGTGGACCCAAATTTGAAGTTTTGTTTTACATTTTTATAGGACACGGATTATTATACGGATGCGCTTCGGAAATTGGCGATTATAAACTAGGTCAGCCTTTAAAGACAATAACGCGAGCAATATTGTTTTAAAGTATAATAAAACTTTTTTCATCTCATTCATCAGTAGAATGTCACGAATAAGCTTTGTTATGTACTGGCTTACTGAGAAGTACAGTCTCGCACAAAAGAGCATTGTCACATTTTTGCTTGTTCCCACGCTGCAGTAATTATTCCCTCACAGAAATCTAGTCTTTATTTTTACGAAATAGAGGCTAGTCTTATTTGAAAAATATGAGGTTTTGTTGGTTCTATTGCTTTTGATCGTGTCAAAGAATTTGTAGTTACGGTTTTTTGCATAAAAATATTCTTTTGATCGTTTAAATATCGTGCTACTTTTATAAAAGAACGACGACTGTTTAGCGGCATATGCAGTGTATTCATCGGTTTTCCATAGGTAATGTTATAATAGTTTATTGAAACATATGGCTAAAAACAAACACGAGTAACAGCCTTCGTCCCAGTTTCACAACGTTTGTTCTCAGGACCTTATCGCTGAGCACACGATAACACTGTATTGTGAAACTCCGTACTGCATCTAGCTATTTGTTCCATTTCGCTGTATATTGCTCTATGATTTAGATGTTTCTTTGTGAATTAAATATAGTTTAATCAAAAGGATTACTTTTAAGAGAAGTTGAAGAATTTTCCTGTGCCAAATTCAACACAAAACTTTTGTTTAATGAGTTCCTCTCTTTTGAACAAAGTTTATATTTTACATTGTCTTTTATTTGTCCTTTTGCTATTTTAACTGTATAAGAAGAGATGCCAGCTGTGCGCTCCAAGAAATACTTCGCGTAAAGAAAGCCTCCAAATCTTTACTTCCGCATGTCACAGCGGGTTATATAGCGGTAGCCGGGACGTGTGGTTTTATTTATTTGCTTTTCTCAAATATAAGTAGAGGGCAGTGACCCGTTTTTTAGGATACCACCAAATAAATATACTAACACCCACTGAAACCTTATTAAGGAAGCGTATTATTTTTCGTGTTTATTGAGCAGAATAATGGAAATAAATGCTGAAGAATAAGGATTACTTTAACCTATATGAAAGCCATAGAGCATAGAGATTATTAAATTGTAAAAAATTTGCGACCATTACTTTATATTAGGGTGTAGTACAATGCACAAGGCATTTCGACGGTATCAATGTATAAATTATGTAAGGTTTTAAAAATGATGTTATTATTGATTGCCACATTGTGAAATAATGGGTAAAGACCGTGGAAGGCTAATTGCTTCTTAAACACAGCTTAAATTAATTTAAATAGGTGATTTAAGTTTACTGCGTTACGTTTCGACCTTTCGAGGCCGGAGTAATGTCACGTAAATATTGATTGACCTTTTAACATTATCAATATACCTGATATCGGGACAAGTTTGTAGTTTTCTTATGTATTTTGCCAACAATAATTTCCTTTGGAATGGCACTCGGGAGTTGCAAGAACCTATAACGATATGTTGCTATTACTATACTATAATACTATTACACTATGCGAGAAGTTTGTTGATGTTTGGTTGAAGTTTCAGTTTTTAAGTTTCAGGAGTATTGTTTTTGTGATTTTACGACTTAGTTATGTTTGAAATTTTAAACTGAAAACCGGCGCTCCGTCAGCAAGTGATTTTACGAGTGTTTCCTTCCACAGTTAGTTTGTATTTAGCTTTAAAAATTGAAATTTTTTTTTTTGTTTGCAAACTAATATTGTTTAGAGTAGACATTACTTATTGCGTGAAGATAATAGCCCTTAGAGGTTATATATATATCTATATAGGAGAGAGATTGCCCTAAATAGGAAGATAATCTTTTATTTGTTTTCTATTATTATTGGATACTTATAATATTCTATAAAATCACGACAACGACTAACTAAAAGGTAGATCAATATAATATTCACTTTGTTATAAACACTGTGTATTTGTAATTAAGAAATTGCAGTGATACATTTTATCTTGTTAAATTAAAGCAGGAACTGTTTGCATGGCGACAGCTGTCTGCCAACCTTCACAGCTAAATTAAATTATTTGGCAAATTATGGAAAAGTTATAAAGTGTTGAACGAGTCGATTGTGAACTTGATAGCAATAAAATACTTTAGCCTGTTGTTTTATTATTGCCTTATGTTGTGTTTGACATTCGAGTGAGCTTTTCCTGGACATTTATTTACTTTGATAATTCGATATTGGCGCCGGCGATCAACGAAATCGATTCCTAATTGATGTTAATGCACGGAATTGGAAAAGTCACTGAGATTTTACGACTATTTATTTTAATAAGCGCCTCGATTTTCGGTTTATTGTTAAGATTTATCTTTACCACTATAAACTTTTAAAACTTGCTTTTCAATAAAGAAATAATATGCAGAGAACAGGTGGTCGGCGCATTTACGATCTTTTGGTTCAACTTAAAAAATTTAAAGTAATGTACGACATGAAATGTGTAAAGCTTTATTTTTTTAATAAAGCCTTACACATTTTTTAAGTGGAGTTTGTGCTGACGACAATATATCATCATTATCTGCATCGTGTTTACATGCCTATAATTAGCATTCGCTTTGATAAATTGTTCAACATTAACCGCTTATTGAAATAAATGCAGCATCGGAACGTTGTAGCATCGATGCTATCGTTTTATCGTGATGTAATTTATTTAAGTCATAATTTTTCTACTTCAACTTGCGATGATATTTTGTTGCATACTACATATAAAATAGATCAATAATATATCGTTCTATGGAATGAGAAGAGTATATAGAACAGTCTCTATTATGCTGTTTGAAAATAACTTGTTATTTAATTATAAAACTTTATCAAAATATTTTTCAGGGCCATAAATTGTAAAAAGAGATTTGTTTGAATAGTTGATTACGAAAATGAAATAATTGTACTTTTTTGATATCGATTAACTTTAGTAAGAATTTTTATTTGTAAAACTTGACTAAATAGTACATTTATACCGGATTACTAAATAACAAGTTTTTGCTACTGGCAAATTGTGTTTTAATGCAGTCTACATCTGTCAGGAGACAATAGGCTGCCCACGCGCTGACACGCCCCACACGCTGTCAATGTCAAACATGCCTGTCATTGAAAAGTTGTCTGTCATTTCGATGACCTTCGATATATTCGAATTTTGTCATATTACGAAATTAATACATTTTCACAGTGAAGCGTAGCCTGAAAGGGTTTTGAATGTTTTGAAGATTTTTGTTAATGAACTATATTCAATCATTTTCCCCACCTCCTCCATTTTGTGTTATTCTATATACTTTTGAGATGACTCCAAAAATCCATTATTGTTATTCCTGCCCTCACAATTTGTATAAATCGTACTTGTCAAAATACAGATAGCATCTAACATTATCACATATTTGGAGTGCGTGCTTCGTGCAAAACCTCAGACTGAGCAAAAATGACTCATGTTTTCACAATGAGTTTGTTGAACTGTATTCTAAATTCAAAAGATTGTGCCAACGGAAACTACAAATTTGATTAATAGATCTTTAGAGCAGAACACTGCAGTATTTGATTCTCGCTATAAATAAAATATCGATATTAATTTTATTTTTTTAAGTATCCAAGTACTGGGATGTATAGCTAATAACTACAATACTATTACTTGATAATAAATTATAAAAGGTACTGAGTTTTCAAGGCTATTCGGTAAGTAGGTGAAGTACAGTAGGGTGTCGGTTCCGTGTCGCAACCAGGCCAGCTGTTTGATATTTTTTATCGTATACCCACTCTAGGAAATCGTTAGACCGTATTTTTTAAACTTTCCCCTTTTTTGTTCAACAAGCATAGATAGATTCTAGAGTAGTAGTTGCCCATAGTACCTAAGTCTGTGGGAACAGTGCTTATTACGAAAGTTTAAACTTGCAAGTTGTCGTCGTATCATTACTAATATTACAAATCATTGATACAATATTCTTAGAGCAACTTCTAAATATTACCTCGTATGAGATAAAAGATTAGCCAAGACCATTTTCATAAGACCATTAAATTCGGATGAATCTAATTAGACGAAGCTATTTTCGTAGTTAAGATTTTTTTATCTCTTCGCCTACTAGTTATACCTACGTTTTGCTATCGTAGATCTACGCGAGTTATGGGTAGGGTTGTCAAACGTACATTCTTAAATTAATTGTTCCCTATAACATTGAAATGATAGCAAGTAATTTTCTGTGCTCTGATACTGAAAGTTTTTAAATTCACGTGGGTCTTACACTTAGCTGTGTCACTTTCAGAGCCATTAGAAACTCTACATCCTGCACAGTGGCAAGGCTTTGGGTTTATAATGTAACTAATTTTCAGTTCTTATTTTCAATTCAAAGAATAGGAGTATTTATGTTGAAATATCGTTAAAACAAGGTAACAGCTATCTGCATTAAAGGAAACAAACTTGTTTCTTGCTTTGTTATACTGATCTGGAAAGATTTCTTTGATTGGCAGCCCTAACAGGGGCGCACTAATGAGCGTCCTTGCGTGGCGCCTTGTTATGCCACACGATGCGTACTCTACCTAGTTATATTGCATATAAACCAACAAGCTAGACAATTTAGTTTCACAGATGTTATCTATACTGAAATACGCGAGCTAAAGCTTCCGTGCCTTTACATTTTTAAGCATCTAGGCAAAGGGGTGTTTGGCGTAATCATACGTGTCTGCCGTGACGCGGTAGGCCCTGTGAAGACTTGAAATACTATAATAATGGTTTTCACATTGAAACGGTTTTTGGTATATATTTAAAATCAAATTGGTATCCATTAGAGCTATTACAGTGGCGTTAATCAAAGATATTTACCGCGACCGACGACGACATATGCAAATGTGGTTTCACGTTTTAAAATCATTCACGAAGTGTGCGACCCCAATCTCTTGATGTTGTTGAAAAGTCTAGGGAAATTTCGGCTCCGTCTGTGATGCAAATCAGATTTTATCTGAGTTATCGTGTGAAATTTATTTTCATAATCGCACGAAATAGGCAATTTATTATACGCTTATTTGCCTACTGGTTTCGCTTTCTAAGGGAAATACTGGATACCTTTCTGATCTGTAGATAAACAACTTTTGGTGTATAAATTAGTGTTTTCTTGGGGCAGTTTATTAAAATATTATCGACTCATAATCGTGCTACTCCTATACCCTATATTTACAGTCTAGTTGGATGGGTATCCTAACTTTGGCAACACAGAAGTACCAAGATCATATAATACGAAGACACTTAAAATTACTCGAATGTAATAAAAGCCAATAAATGACTAGTGTTTCATAAGTTCATTAGCCACTTGAAAAACTTAATAATATTAAAACATTATAATTGGTTAAATGGGGACTCGATTACGGTTTATCGAAACACAATGGGGCTTTGACCTTGTTGTATAATAATTATCGGCTATAGATATATTAATAAAATGTTTATCTGATTACAACTTAAATGCAGCAATGCGCGGTCCCATTGTGATTGAGATTGAATGGCTCGCGTGCGGGCCACTTCCGGTAGACTTGACCCCAATATAAACTATGGTATTCGCTATTTATTTGTTAAAGATATTGTTAGGTATGGGTTTGTTTTGCTCGCATTAGTAAGACATGTAGCAATTTTTCGATATAGTTACCCTATCATTAGCTCTATTTATGCAAAATATAATTGTTTAAAAAACAAAAGGCATCGAATTGTTTACCTCCTCGTTCGTATTTTTTTAAATTCAGTCAAAAAGAAGACTGATCTCTGATTTTAATGATACCCCAAACAGTCAGCAATTCATTCATAACCCAGTGTACAGTAGGTGAAAAATTGCATTAAATATCAATATCTTTACCATTTATCCAACCCTGCCCTATACCAAATGTTATTTTAAACACGTTCACACGATTTCTGTAAATACGAGCCTCAATGCCATACACCAAAAGGTATTTTCTCGTGAGAATCAATTTCGCGCCTTTACTCGGAAAGGTATCATAAGTACGACTATCTCAAAATTCATCTAAGTAGAATTGTGTTTAATTTATGGGTACTATGACTCATTATTTAAATTTTCTACTTATTTTGGATATTTAGAATACTAGTTATTTGGATAGTAAGTCCTAAGTATGATTTAGTACTTAGAACTTACTATCAAAAATACTACAACTGAAAAACGGTAATCTTCAGGGTGTTCTGGATAAGTATTTTCAGTAGTTATCAGTAACTATATACGAGTAAAAAAAAGTAGCTATAAGAGTTCTTAATAATTTTATACATTCGCTTTTGAATTCATTTGTGACTAACAAGCACTTAAAAATCTTCTAATATTTACGAACGTAATTTTCTTCATACTTCTTTTGACTACGAGTATGTTCTAATAATTAATGTATGAACAATAAAAATGGAGACATTATTTTGTCATACTTGTATGTATTATGCTCAAATGACCGAGAGGAGCGTGTGACAGGCATGAGGTGTGACTAAATGGTCGCGATTTCATTCCATTTGATAAATCGACTGTCGATGCCTGTCAAATGACAATGCACGCTGCGCTTGCGCAACGACAATCCCTTTCGGAATATTAAATCACGAATCGCATTATGTTTAACTGCAATTGCGTATTAATCTCCAGAGGATATTTTTCAAATATTGTAAATTTTATTTAAGGTAAATGTAGCATACTCTAATAAATTAAATCAGATATTTAAGAATATAGGCTTATCCAAATTCCTAAAGCTGCATTTTATAAAGTATAGATTTCCAGGAGTGACAATGAGCTGTTGGGAAGTAAAAAAAATAAAAATTGTCATAGATTTATAACATATCGTGTTTCCATGTCCTCATTTTCATTTAGAACGTATGACGTAGTCCTAATATATGCAGTAGTTTAGTATATACATATGCAAATTAACTTTGTATTAACCTAGATAAAATTAAGATTGAAAGTATTGTCTGTGTTTGTTAAAATCACTGGAACAGTTAGGTTTTGCATTTAGCTTTACGGTACAAGTACCGTATTAAAATAAAATAATACTAAGGAAGCGGATATGAAGGCATAATTGTTATTAGTAATTTGTCTTTCTCATTTCGCATAGCAAAGTTATTTACGTAAAATTAAATTAACAACAAAAAAAAATCACCTCGGAAACAAGTTGATATGGATACGAGAAAAATGTAACAATATATAATATGTTTATCAAGTAAATATAATTTAAGATAACCTCGGAAGAAACCTTTAGGTATTTTCAGTTATTTCATACTTGCTATAAAAATTTATAATTAACGTGAAAAAATTAATAAAGCGCGTAACTGCAAGGTCCGGTCAATATACTACCTTCACGAATCTTGTTATTCCTTAAGACCATGCTTTCAACATTTAACGGGCCGTTTTATTTTTAACGATTGTTCAACTTTAAGTACATTTCCTTGTTAGTGTTTACTGTTAACACGTAATAGACATCAGGATAAAATATCGTCATCTTAGCCTAAATAAGTACTGTATGTCTACACTCTCGTAGGTGTACCATAATGGCGCTCTTTGCGAAATTGTGTCGATATTTTGAAAAGGTTTTACGGCTCTTTTGCAAGCCTTTGTTCACGACGTAGATCGCTCATGTTAGATAAGGATAAATACTTGATGTAACTGGTGCTTATATTAATTGGATAATATTTAGGTAGAAATATGAGAAGGGAAATTTGTCTCCGCAATAATTGATGGCGGATTCGGACCGTCAAATTTCCGAAAATCATCCGCGACGCAGAATTGTATGTTTGAAGCAATCTTTTTGTGGAGCCCATAAACGCTTGGGCGATATGCGATTCACTACGCCAACGTAAAATTATAATGCTAATTGGTTTTCTTTGTTTCAGGTAAATAATTGCTGTATGCTTTTACAGTAAGTTAGATTTAAGATTTATTATATTTGATTTTTTAAAATATAAATTTGTCTTTCACCATCACATCATATCAACACCGCAATTAATTATACCAATAATAATTACCAAGAGATTGACAGTCTTTATCTAAGTAATAAGCGGCAGAATTCATTTTAATTTGCATATGCAAGATATTACGCCAGTAAAATATTCATCGTTTGATCCAATCATCGTTAACATTAATTCTAGCAATTAAACGTAATTTTATAATATTTCTTGAATCAATTCATTAGTGTATTGGTTGGGCCGGAGGGTATAAGACTGGCCCATGGCATGCATTAGCAGTCAGGCGCGGTCCATTAGACCCTGAGGACTATATAAATATTCTGAATATTAATGAGACGCGTGATGGAAATATGTATTGCGGTTTGAAATAACTTACATAACGCTTATAGAGTACTTTTAATCGACCCTAAAATAAGGATATACCGCTAGTGTATGAACAAATTTAAAATTTAAGGTAGATTCGCCCCATTAAGCTATAGTTGTGCTCTATTATGCTAAGACAACGCATAACAAATATACGTATACCATTTCCGTTTGGCTGAAGCCGGTTACTGAATTAAGTTGTACTTTATCGACAATATTTTAATATCACAACGTTGCAGCCGATAAGAATCTTGATTGAGATATCTAGTTGTTCAAAAATAAGTTTCAGTAATAAATAATCTAAATGTTTAAATCAATTTTATTGAAAATATGAAAGTATGAATACGCTGATTTTTCGCATACATATTTATGAATTTTTTAATAAATGCACTCCGGTGAGCTTTTAACAAATAACAGTATTATTGTTACAAGCCTTATAAAGTACTTGCTTGCTGAATTGTTAATTATTCCCTGTCGATATCTAGTATCAATAACCAATACGCATGATTATGCAACCGCGGCCTTGCAGCGGGACGCGGGGTCCCGAAGGCCGATGCGAGCCTCCAACAACCCTTTTTATTGCGCCAGCGCACCCAACAGGTTCCACAGGTTATTTGCACTGATAGTATAGACAGGTATTGTGGAATTTTTCTAAGGCTATAGGAATAGCGATGTAATAGGAAATGCTGGCGTTACAAGTTCCATTGTGATTTATGTTTTAATTTACGCAGGTCGTCAGCCTCTGGGTAGACTGGTGTTATAAGGTTAGGCAATTGTTTCATTAGTAAAGTTTAGATTAACTATTATATACGTGAATTGCACCCGCACAATGTGCAAATATATAGTTAATAGGTATTTATATGAGCTTTTTAGTCAATGTTGTACGCGAAAATTATTGCACATGAACTACCTGTTAAATGAGAACACGAAAATTGGTATGAGCCTGCATATTATATATCCATTATGCAATGATTGCAAATGTTAACAGTAATTGCAATAATACCTATGCGAACTTAAATGCTGCTTTGTCTCACTCGTGGACGTTATTTCGTAACAGATCCATCAAATCAAACACTTCCAAAATAAATACTATATTTCAAATGTTGCAACTTGCACCTAATAATCTGTCGTCGTGGTGCGCTTGCGTCACTCGATCACGAATTGAATACGTATGCAAAACGCTGCAATAGTGAAAAGTATAGTTTAAATTATATTTGTTTCATGACGAGTACGGATATCTGCAATATCAGAAAATAGACGATAATCTTTTTGTTTCGATGTTGTTGTTGAGCGGACAGAAAACAAAAATCCATTTTGTCATATCATACATGAACTCTTATACGAGTAACTATTTCCTATTTTCCTATTTTTTTCTATTTACGAGTAACGAATAGCTATTTCGATAATTTACCGGATATAATTTAATTGGTTATTATTGGTTTTATTCGATGAATATCAGGGTTTCTTTGTCCTTGACCTTAGACGTTATCTGACGAAATTCTTTCCGTGTACTATGGCGCAAACTCGCAATTACGTTGTTTGAAAACTCGATATTGAAATCGAGACTGCAGTTACGTGGTAGGCTTGCTGATCTGAATACATGAGATACTCTTGGGTGTGTTTTCGTTTCTCCAAAGTTAGATACACAATAATTAAGCCTATAATTTAGATAGCAGAAATTTAATAGTACATAATGGCCATTTGCAGTAGTTGATTGCTACTGTAAAATTACTTCCATAAAACCTTGATAGTGTAATTTTCCCATAAAAAGTGACATTCCGATCTCATAGACTATAGAACAATAACCATTACAACGGAATTACAGCGATGCACTCAGCAGCGATTGCTTAATACGATGCAACTACGTGAGACTGCACGTAATTCATATTTAAGTGGTAAAAGTGTATTTAAATACGATAACGTCAATTGCGAAACGTTTTCCTTTGGTGTGGAAATAAAGTGAAGATTAATGGATTTGTTCTCGTGCGATTTATTGAGATATCGGTGCTTTATCGAGCACTGGGTTATGGAGTCAATCGCTCCCACTTTTGAGCTCTTTCAGAAGACTGATTGTGAACGACTGCTCGATCTTGTGCACCTTAATTTAACAAAAACAGATGTTCATCATGAATTTTATAAAAGATTTAAAAATAATATATGCTATTGAACCTACGATTTGTTTACAATTTTTGTTCAATCCAAGGATACTATAGCACCTTTGATACAATATAATCTATTCCAAATCGCAACATTGATTGTATCGTTGGGAAACAAATGATCACCGGATTATGTCGATTCCTAATCGCTAAGCTTTTGTGTGTTTCGCAATATATACTAGAAACGTAAGATTCAGCCATCTTTCTTTGTTGCTTCAAGGAATTGCAAAATTTTGCATACATCGACAGTTGTTGTGTGTAGTAGTTCACACATTTAATCCCTTTTTCATATAAAAGTCAGTTTAAATGTTTTTTTAACATCATGTTAACAAATGTTAAGCTTTTACGGATCGAGATAGATTTATATCTAGTAAAATGGTTCAAATAATGAGATTTTTTTATGAACTAGGGGCTACTATTAATATTACTACTTCTAATAGTGTGACTACACATACTATGTGTGTTTTATCTATGGTTAAGGACTTTGTTCTACCTATGTGTATTCTTTCTGACCACTCTGTAGAGTGACACTATTATGTACTTGAATTTGAACTTAATATTTTCGAAAGTCAAGTTCCGCTTCTCTTATTTTATAGCAATTTGTTAAGATGTGTGACGTTGCGTCAGCGATAATGCATCGAGATGACATAATGGGATGCATTCCGCATTGTTCCGATATCTCTTACGAGAACATTTATTGTGAGAAATCGAAATTGGAAAGCGTAAAAATTATGTCCTGCTTACAACTGATGGTAATACCTTATACGACTCAAAATCTTCGTAATGGGTATGCGGTGCGTATTATTTAGTACATTGTAAAACTGTTTTTGTCTTGATTTGATGATATTCTGAACAGAACCAGGTTATATCCAGAACGGGTAGACTGTGACTGTTATACTATATGAGCCTTCCTTACCTATCGTTATATATACTGATTCACTTTAAGCGAAACGCAGGATTTCACGTGTGTTAAGACGGTTGTGTCTTACACAAGCGTCATATAGTAATATTTTAACCAGACTAAACTTCATATGTAACTCGTTTGAGTTCTAACTTTACGATATTTCTAATAAATACGAGCGGTTCGTTTTGGTCGATCGAATAACTAGTTCACCTCCCCACATCGAGGGCGGTCCTTTGATCCTTTACGTGGAATCGCATTAAAATTCGCTCAGCACCCATCAATCTTACCCGAGGTGTAACTTAATTTTAACAGGTATCTGTTAGAGATATTAGGAATTAGTTCTAATGGGAAGCTAAATTTAGTCAATTTTATGGAATTTGGATGTTTTAAGGTTAGTACGTATTAAAAGCAACTATAGTCGTAGAAAAAAGTACTAAACGCTTTTCAGAAAGATTAAAAAAAATATAAATGTTTAAATAATTGTTTTTTTTAGTTTGTTATAAAAACTAAAATGGTAAGTATAAATTAGATTTAAAAATAATTCGTTTAGTGATACTATTATTATTAAAAATACTTTTGACAAGTAATATCGTATTACTAAAACCGATACGTTTTCCTAACACAAATGTCCTGTGTTTGTCGGGAACGCGGCCTTCATCCAGGCTATTTATAGCGCTTCGCCCTTGAGGGCTGCCTGCGAACAGGATTTATCGCCGACAGAGTCCAGACTGTTTAGAAAAAAAGTTGTATTGAAATAGAATTTATTACGTTGGGATTACAATATTGTGGTTTGTGAAAAGATATCTATGGAGTAAAGAAAACAAAGAAGAAATTGCTCAACAGACATTGATTCAGTTGTATTTCTGGCATAGTTATATATACTTAAGCAAGCCCCGTTCTCAATAACTCATCAATACAAAAGTAATTTGACAAATTGTACCAGTAGCAAGCAAGTAGTTTATTAATTATTAATAACCTTACCTTGACTTACTTAATTATTACCATAAAAACCCTTAATAGGCGATAGGGTGTAAACTTAAACGTTTTATGTACAACTACCTAAATTGTCGTTTAACGCTCGTGAGTAATTCATAAATCTGTAAAAGGCAACGTCGCAGAACAATCTGTGGGCGACGCGATAAATAAAATTTTAATCAATTTACATAAATAATATCTATCGCGGTAATATACGTAACGATATATCTTTAATGGACCTATTAATTGCATAGTATGTCAACGGTGGGTGGAAATATATTCAACATTGTTCTACATCAAAGCTTAACCGACCGTTAGGATTTTCTGGTTTTGAATATAGCATACAAAAACGTAAAACGTCTTCGATTTAAAGAACATCGATGCGACTGTCGCACAACGACTGCACGCCCAAAATAATCGTAATATATATAATATAAATAATATTATTATATAGTCAAGGGAGATAACAAATCTTTATAACCATATACGGATAATACTCGGTTTAAACTATCTAGCGAATACTCGGTAGGTAAACAGTGGGGTGAAAATTTCTGCGGCAAATATTCAACAGATTGCAAAGTTCCATTTGTATTATGCTGCTCGTTCGTCCGCCATTTAAAGATTTATATAACAAACAAAGGAGAGAAAATAAGCGGCGGATACTAAATGCAGTGTATTCTATGTACACAGTGCACACAATGCTAAGGGATGCTACGTTATCGTAACTAGTACATCACTTAGTTAATAGTGATGTCCCTGACATCGTATTTAAAATTTTGTAATGTTTATGTGCGTTGTTTTATGACTATATTATGGTTTAATGGCGTATTATATTTATATTTCACAGAGCGTATAACAAATATTGAAACCCGGTCCTGTGTTCTTTTCCCAGCTCTATTATAATTCTTCGTATTATACGTAAAAGTCAATCGCAATTACCCAAATGCAATATTATGTCCGTCACGTATGGCTACTACTATAAATAATATGCCACGTGAAAAATTGAATTCAATTGAAACGAAGCTATTACAATGAATTCAATAGCAAAATAAATATTAAAAATATTATATGTCCGCAAAATTTCAGTAGAATTATCTTAGTATTTATAGTTTTAATTTTACAAATCTATAACAGCACTACCCTGAAGCCATTGGGCGCCACAGCGGCGCCTACGTCACGTGTGCATCACACATCCCTTAATGTCTATTTCGCAAACTTATCTAATGCTGTCGCGTGCCACACTCTCCGTGTCGCGTGGCTCTTACAGTTAATGCAGGACCCTCCAACTAATGACAGAGCTTTCAAATTTTATATTCCGTTGGTCAAATTCTGTATTTGAAATAGTTGTAGAAATTGCACAGAATATTAATTTACGGATAGTTTCTCTATATGTGTATTAATATAAAAGTAAGGGATGTTTTTTTCAGAAAAATTTTGAATTTCTTAAATTATTGAAGGTTAAAAGTACTCTATTTATGAGACGTTTTTATTTGGTTTAAATTTAGAGATACCATTACTTACTAATAAAGACAAAAAAGGGTATGACTAAGTAAGTTTATAAAACATAAAAATAACATCAAATGAGCCTACAACAGCCCGTTAGCCCTGCTTAAAAAAAATTAAATTATACAAAACGACCGTAGTACCGTTGCGTTGCATCCGAATTCGCCACAACTCGCTAACTAAACAACCCGTGGGCGGCTCCTTGAGTTATGACGGAAGATTTGGTATTAAGGTCTTTATGTCAAGGACTGCTGTATTGACGTTATTGATTAAAATCTTACCATTTAAATGGCCAGGAGATAGTGGGCGTAAAATTTTATTATATTTTGTGTAGCCTTCTGTCTGCAGCATGTGTACTCTCTTTCAGTTTTACTAATATTTACAAGTAGTTTAGTGCAAACTACAAAATAAAATAAGACTATTAACATTCAATAAAGGCATTCATTAAATTCTCCGAGAAAAGCTATTAGATTTTGGATTCGCCGCAAATCAGTGTTGTGACCTGGCCACAAAAAAGCAGTGTATGAAAGATATTCTCACCTTTCCCATGTTGTTGGACATACGGATTTAGCAAGGTGAACTATAATATCTATATGCACACGAGATATTTACATGTTAATAATCACAGGTTGGACTTTGAACAGCGTATGACATTTGGTCTCAAGTAACCTGACCTTTGATTCTATTCTCGACTGTGGTTAACAGCAACATAAACTAGAGTTAGAAAATTACTCGACATTTCGCCTGCATTGCCCCCCTTAGCAATGTCTCTTTAGTCGCGTGTATTGTCAAATATAACCAACGTTTTACTGCGCATTGATTAACTGAATGAAGCATTGTAAATATATCGGTGAGTTACTCGATAGAAGATATCACTCGATATGTATTTATTAAAAAAATCTTTATACTAATCACGATTTAGTAGAAGGATTTTTTTTGCAAGCCTTTTTTCATAACGTCTTTAATAGTAGTCCGAAAGTATTTGCAACTTGCTCGATTGTTCTGTCTTTTGTAACAGGACATTTTTAACAGGACAGGATTATCGATTCAAACATTTTCATTGTCCATATTATAATATTGAAAATGTTTGTTTATAAGTTACACTGTAAACTTTACTCTGTTAGTAATATTCTATGAACCGATTAGAGAAGTGGCATTTTGAAATCTTGTTAGGAATAAAATAGTATGTTTAGGTGATAAGTAAACATAAATCGTATATCTAAATTGGATATGCGGTCTAGCATTTACTATCCAACACTTAAATTAATTGTTTATCCTACAAGCGACTATAGCACTTACGCTGCTATATATATGCTGTTGAATGATTGATTATTGGCATTTGATAAATCATTAATATTTAATTAATACTCCAAAGCTGATGTTATGTTTTTGGGGCTTTTATGGCTGTCTTAATTACTCTTGTTTCATAGAAAAAAACCGAATGAACTAATCATAATAATTGTAGCGATTAAAAGTATTTGGTTCGATGTAAATCGATTTAAAGATGTATGTAGGTTTTTTGTAAGGTTTTTGGTGTAAATAGTTCGTGTTTCCAGATTTTGTTGTTGCACAAGATAGAAGCCTTAAAATGACAAAACATAGACTTTTGAAATTATATTATAGGTATTCAAATATTTGATGGGTATTGCTCATGTGTATAATGATTACTAATTGAGAAACTATAGCTGCCCTATTTTACTAACTAATTCTGTATTTATTTATCATAATCTAAGCCCACAACTTATTGTATATTCCACCCATTTTCATGACCGATATCCTATCTGATAGTTTTAGACTCAGAATACTTGTACCAACCTTTTTTACCTAACCAAATTTTTGTACCAACTTGTTTTGGCACCACAAAATATTAAAATGGCCTAAAATCGAATAAGCCTGTAAAAAAGGAAATGAAGTAAATGAAGTTGCTTGTATTTAATTCTTCTTGTTCGTTGGGCATATGTGACATTTTATGTGCTTTCTCCAGACCACTCTGCTGTTTCCGCTATAAAATTTATTCAGATTCCTAACTGTATAAAGCCCGTTTAGATGCCCGATGTAAACAAATGGATGATAAAAATTCTACTTGTGGTGTTATATGACGCCGGCTGTTTACGTAACCATGGCGACGGAATGTTGTGGAATTTTGTAGTTCAAACGATATTAAGGTTAATATAGTTTGAGTAGCTGAAAGAGAAAAAAATCTTTGCGTTGAACTATTTTTGTCTCTCGTATGGTCTGGCAGTATGAGAAAAAACTGTCGCTGTCATGGCTTGGCAAGGCATATTAGATAATCTGTATGTACGAAAGAAAGTTCTAAAAACTGTAAAAAAGTGACATTAACTAACTTCCGTTAACTTAATGTTTTTATTTCTTCGTTTACAAAATGGAATAAATAAATAAAATTAGCCGTTTTAGAAACTTCTATTGTTTTACAAAGTGACTGCTATTTGTATGTCTACCTACAATGTTTTTTGGCGTCTCGTAATAAATTAAATATTTTAACTTGTCGTGTTTAAACACCCCGTTCATTATAGCATAAAGTAGGCAACGCAACAAGGAAGGCATTAATTTAATTGTTTTTGTGTGTGGATACGCTGTCGTAGCTGTTTATTGGTGTCTTAATGAGAGTATAAATTGTCTCGATTTAGCTGCTATGGCAGGCGCCTACGCATTGTTTGATTTATAGCACCAAGTATATCAAGAGGTGGCGCAAAAATTGCTTTAGTATTGAAAACGCTTCGACCAATCGATATGCAAAGCTGTGTGAATTTCTGTGACAGTTATGAGATTTATGTTACGTACCATATATGAAGTATTTCCATCCATCAATGTACTGTCTTATTGTATACAGTATCTTAAAGGGAATTTGAAGTGCTGAATCGCCGAGAGACGGATTAATTTCCGTCGCCGCAGTTCCCTTAATAAAACTGCCTGCTACGGCTTCTATCTTGTCTAGTCTATAGACTATAGTCTAGACTTTGAATACGACCGGAAAGCTCGGAGATTAGGGCTGTCTGTCTCTGATCAGTTCATTGTACGAATTCAATTTCGTATATTAAACTAATAAAATAGATTTGAAGTTACGTGAGATATTTTATATGAGAGCTGCTGACAAAATGTATGTTATATTGCGTCTAATTTATTATATAAAATAGTCGTTAAATTTTTTTGTCAATTTAGTGTAATAAGAATTTATGTGTGGTTCTAATGCTAGAAATAAAAAATCTGATTTACACAACTGCAGCGTTTTTAGAATATTAAAGCTAAACGAAACGTTCAACAAAAAATTAAACCTTCCACTTTGCCGAACCTCGACTTCTGTTGAGTCAATCAGCATTCAACCCTAAAACAATTCATATGACATGTCGACATGATGGATCCTTAGTGTTTATGCACCCTCCCTCTATGTTATTGTACTCTGAAAGCCCTTTGAAGGTGCTGATTGAAAACGTCTCTAGACTCCTTAGCCCTGGAGTGAGAACAATGTTTTCGCTTTAGATGTAGAGTGAACGCATAGAGTGGAAAATGCAACATTATGCAACTATTCCAGCCGTATGTACTTTATGTAAAATTTTCAGTCTGTTGTGTGCCAGGTTTTAATATGGTATTTACAAATTAATAGTTAATCTCTATACGCATTATCCGATACCAGTTCTGTATAAGTCATTGACCTCTCTTTATTAGTCACAAAAATATTGATCTTCCACGAGACATTCGAAAATCACTACACAGTATTACTAACGTAAACTTCTTATTATATTAAACTGTAAATTGTTAAACATATATCATCTAAAACAAATGCAAAAGTAATAAAATCGTAATAGTTTCCGCAATCACGTCCAGCGACCGTTTGGGTGACCATAAAGTGAAACATAAAAAGTGCCACCGGGAATTCTCTTCTCCGAAACACTTTGAGCGATAACAACATGTATTCGACTCATATGTTGTTGCTTTAACGGATAATCAGATGTTACGTGTTCAATAGTCCTGTCTTATTAGGACCATCGGCTGAAGTTTATATTTAAGAGCTTGAAGTTGAAAAGTCGTAAGTCTCTACACACAATCTCTCTACCAAATTTCAACTACGTTCTATAGATTTAATTTTTTGAATTAGATGCATATTACTACTGTCACTTAAGATGGACATAACGTACGGATAGAGAAACAGTAATAATATCAGACGCCCTTTGAACACACTGAACCGTGTTTTGGAACTAGAACATGTGTGTTTAAACAAACCAAACTTGTTTCTACCAGCAATTTTTTAAACATCACAATTCTTAGATACAACACCAACATACAGTTGCATTGTAAACAACTAATGAAACCCCATTGAGAAGGTTGCTTACAGGCGAGAAGCAAAAACATACGATTAAAACGTGGGCGAAACAAACGCTTAATGGTAGCCTAATTGCGAATAAACGACGTATTCAGACATTCCGTGATCGTCGTAAAAAAAAAAATTAATCGTATGAAAATTGAATAGGAATGTGGCCGCATGTGGTGGAGCTTGGCATATTAGAGTTTATATATATATATATAATATATATATTAAAAAAAATAATTCGAGTGCGTACTGTTCGACCAAGTTTTTCTTTGCCATTTTTAGTAACATAATTTTCATGACGAAAACATTTTCTTTTATCTCTCATTAAATGCAATATTTTGCGGTTTTTAACGCCATGTCGGACTATTACACACCCTTTGCTTTGCAATCGTCAAGGTATTTGTAGAAATTATTCTGAAAAGTACGGGGAAATTGGAAGCTAAAGGGGTTGTACAGTTCTATAGATACGAGAAGTTGTTGCACATACTCTTTAATTTAACTGCAGCCTGTGCGTATTCATATTGGACTATCGCAGCGAAAACTAAGCTGCCCACACTATTACAAAGTGTGATAAATTCAGAAATGCATAAACAAATATTGTACTTAATCCGTGTAAACGTAGCATTCTATGCCAATGCGTTCACTCCATCATCAATCTAGTACGCATTGAGCAATACTCGATTGTTACCGATCACGATTCCTTTCGCAAAAGCGAAAAATCTCTGAGAATGCCACGACTTGTCATTATGGAGTCACGAGCGTAAATGTCATCTCGCTGTCTGCCTCAGGTGCCTAGGATACCTAGCCTCATTGACAGGAATGTATATCTTGCGTAAGTCATATTTTGAAAAGGAAAGCATGGAATTGTTTAATAGAATTGTGAATTGTCATATTTAGGAGTCGTTTCTTTCTTGGTATCTAAGAAAGGAGTAGTAAACTCTTATCGAAAAAGGAAATCTGTAGTATGATTATATACTTATGGGAAATACGTTAAATAATTGTTTTGTATATGCATAATCCTGCTATTGTCATTCATTAGTCTATATATAAAGATAAGCCTTATTTTAATTGAAATTCACAGGATGAAAATATCTAGTTATAAGGCTTGCTCTTGTTTGTGTTATAGATTGGCGTGCGTCTGTTTTTTATTTTCGCTATGTTTATCAGATTTAATCAAATGTAAGTAGTATATGAAACCGTAGCAAGACAGTACAGTAGAGGACTGAGTTGCAAAATTAGAATGACAATGCTAATTATTCTTATATATCATTTACCACTACTTACATGATTAGATGACATTATTGCGTCACTGTAAACGCGGTCTGCGCGGTTTTTATTGCGGTTATTATCTATCAAGGTTAGGATTATATAAGGAAGCGAAAACATTTTATATCACGTATTTCTTAGCAATTTTATAACTTTTGTATATATTTTATCGCTGTTTATCATGATAAAATCATAGCTATATTTATCTATGAGTGCACAATATCTATGTATGTAAAATCGCTACAAAATATTACTAAATTCTTATTAAATTTCCATAGTACAAATATACTTATGTTTTTAATTAGTACACTTTTATGATTGTGCATAATACCTTTTTGGTATGATTTAATCTATTTGTCCTCTCTATATGTGTGCGTGACCGAAAATGCCACGCCCGCGCCAGGTGTATAGAAAAACTTTCAGCCTGTCACGATTCATCAAGAAAGCTTTTTAAGAAACTAGGTTTCGTAAGCGAAGGGAATGATCCCATTCTACGTACACTTCGGCGGTGCACATAGCATAATGATTGCCCCCGCGGCTTCCATACAGTGCACAGCGCGTGGTTCGCACGCTCCACTTTGGTTGCGCTTGCGCATTGCGTGCTAACCACTTAGTGCCTTTGCACACGATGTACTGTATCGATAACAATAGGTGGCACAGATTTTGAAATTGCTGTCATTGTTTCAATTTACTCTATTTTAAAGTTTGTATTGATATTGTTATTATAAGGGAAGAATATATAGTTTGTGTCGAATGTGTTGTACGTTTACTATTTATATTATTAATTTTTACAGTTAATTTATTGCTTTAATTAAGCTAAATTATTGTTATATGTCACGTTGTACTCGTCATACTTGTACATTATTCAGCAATCGACCGAGAGGTGGAGATAATGCATTTACGAAAAGATTTTATTTATAAAATACGAGGCGTTCGCCCTGGTTTCATCCGCGTTAGGGCTTGTTTTTTTTTAAATCAATTTATTGGTTTTAGTTTTATTAAATAAAGTTTTTTGTTTCCTTAAAACAAATGGCAAGTGGGCAGGCGACATACCTGATGTTAAATGTCTTCGCCGCCCATGTACACTCACATTGCCAGTGGGCTCGCGAGTGCCTTGCTCACTCCTTATCGGTTCTTGTTACAAACATGCAACCCTTTCCTCTTTATAATAATACTATCGCTATCAAAAGTAATTTTAGACCTACGCCTGTGTAAAACAAAGGCTTAAATTCTTTTGTGAAAGGCTAGCTAGCAATTTAACAACGTACATAGCTAATAATAAATGTGTTTCTAAAAGAGTTCAGCTGATTAATTACTCAATTATGTAATTTTATTCGAAATAAGAAATACCGTAGCTAAAACGTATTATTGTGTATAATATGTTTTTGATGAGATGATGTACAATTATAGAAGTATGCGGAATTAATATAATACAAGACGGTATGAGGTTTTCGTGCATGACCACATTGTTTTTGTTTCACATGGCATTTTTTGTGGTCTCGAAGACTGATGTTCATATTTGAATTGCTTGAAACTATGTAAAGTAGGTGTTTTTTACTCAACACGGCCAAATAAAAAACGAGGACGGTTTATAAAAGGTTTCCTACGGTGAAGGAGGCATATTATAATTAATTTAATCAAAATAAATTTATTACTTTTGGTATATTTAATTATAACAAATGCACAATAATAATTATTACGTTCTCGTCATGAATAGTCTCGATGGTGTTAACATCTCGTCACAGGTTTGCTATAAATATTTCTTCACCGTTACATGTCTAATCACTAAGCCCCAGTTGTATTTCGCTGATTGATAACATCGCAGACCCCCCGACTCTTTCAGTAAGTCACGATAGACCTTGCTGTCCTCTCCAAACGTGACCAGCCCGTGGCCTTCGATGGCCGCTCCTAAGATTGCGATCACTGGCCACAGAAAGCCGTACAGACTTGATCTTGCACCAATAGTATGGTACACTAAGAAAACTGAAGTAGTTACAACAAATATTGAGAAAATATTACTTTGATTTGACGGATTTGTACAATAACCAGCGAGAATCCATTATGTCTGTCAAACATGTTCAAGTCGTCATGCCACTGAAATGGTATATACCAAATAATGTTGCATGAATCTTTATGATCTGTATTACGTCATACAGTGACGTTATACTCGTAGCACGTGGTGTGACTCACGATACCTACTTCTATTTGACATAACGATCGTTCTGCACTTGAGGATTTTCGTTGAATAATACATTGAAATTCGTTGAACTGTGCGCACAACCATCCCTGTGCTTATTGCGTTTTAACACGTTTTATTTGTAACTGTTATACGTTTTTATTTTATTTTTTGGGTTGTTTTAAATATAATACGTTTGTATTATATTTAAAATACTTTTTATCTAATACAGTTGAGAAGCGGACTTGTCACAATCTAATTTTGTCTTATTAATATGCAACACTTTATCCATCTGATATAATCTAGACATTTTCCATTTCAAATTTCTTTTTAGAATTTGAAAACATGCGTATTAACCACTTCAAATGCGCTAATCAAATTATATTGTCCGAAATAGTGAGTAATGAATACGCTTATTGGAAAGATACAGAAAATGTAATGGACACATTATTCAATTTCATCGCTCTCTCGACGCAACAGGGGGCTTTTGAGCTTTGATCGCATTGAAACAATCAGTTCCCTTCAATGTCTTAGGCAATTTGTTTGAGAACCAACAATTTTGCGATCAATTTATTTATGGTAATAGACCGCCATGTATGGTGTGCAAAATTACGTACCAAGGCCTAATAATCCGGAAGGATTTATAATTGGCATTGTACATGGTTTCTAATTTCAGCGTGGTCGTTTAATGGGTCATTGATTGCTGTTGTAGGAACACTGATTCGTCTCGACGGGAACGCGGAAGTTACGCCAATAGAAGCTTTATGCAATAAACCTTGAAAATGATTTGGTGAAGATGGGTTTTTTGGATGACTTAAATACTTCGTAGATGTTTTTATTTTATTTTATTTTTATTTTATTTATTAGGACACACTATCACTTATATACAGAAGAGAAATAAACTGTGAACATGAGAAAGCTTCGGATATGTCCATGACAGTTTCACTATTTAGTAATAAATATATAAACATATACACATGAAAAATATGGACATTATGTTGTGCGATTGCAACATTTAGTTTGTTATATTTCAAGTTTTGTTAAAATTTAATCGTATAATTCTTCCTCGAAAATTCCAATTTTGTGCACAATTGTGGTAACACTGAATGCAGATTACTTCCGCCATATGGCGCCTGGTTTCTGCGTCAGTAGGTGCGTTTTTATCACACCAATATTTATGATACATATAAATCAAAATTTTAAATTTAGACCTGTTGGTTGTTATTGGATTATGTCCGCAATGCGCCGCTCAAGTACTCAGAAAATTAACAAAAGAAACACCTAATATTGATTGGTAGTTTAAATAATCATTGGTTCTATTTTAATCCATTATGAACACGACCTAATAACCTTTTTTTCTCGTTCCAGGTACGTTTTGCCACACACGTTGCCGTTGTTCATAAGTGTCGATAAATTGACATCTTTACAACTATTTTAGTGACATTTTACGCGTCCGATGTCTCTTGATAGCCGACCGGTATGTTTCATATCAGATAAAATAAGACGTTTTGGAAATCCTTTTCATTGACTTTTTATGGCTGAATATCCCTAATAAGAGAGGGCTGCTCATATATGATATAAGTAATACTTCCAGACGATAAAATCGTTTCATACCTCGCAGGTACTAACTACAATGTGTAAGGTTGTAGTGTCGTAATATCGGTAACTTGAGCCGATCAGAAGTTACATTGTATGACTCGTGTGAATAACACTGTTCTGTCAGTGTTAGTTCCATAACTTTTGTGGTGCAATTGTAATAATACACGACGGTATAGGCTGGTCATCCTTGACCCCCGCTGTGCACCTGCCTCCCATCATTTCTCGTGAAACAATAGCCCCTAATGTCGGCCACACAATGGGATTTAATAAACATGTACCTTTTGAGCACTGGTCCTACTTCATGCCAATATAACTCTTGTTACACACGCACACAAACCCATTTTGCTTGAGCTTTCATGAGCTTTAGTGTTTGAAATTTAAATTTAGGAACGATTTGTATGTATTTGGAAGTGTCACGCTGAGACAGACAGTAGTGACTCATTATATAAAATATAATCTTAGAGTAAGTAAATTGTTCTTCCTTTTCTTTTGTATTAAAGAAAATTGTTCCTTTGGCAATAATGTTACGTGAAAGGATTTCTCAACAATCAGATGTTTGTTTCTATAGCTGTTAATAATATATACGATAAACGACTGTTATTTTTATCCCTTAAAATTATACCTTATGTGTCCAGTTTCATACAAATCGTATTCGGTAAATATAGATCAATTAAATTATAGTGTCGAGATGGACCGATCGCGTAAATAAAGTCATAAAAATAGCCATATATGGCGATGATTAAATGTCATGTAAAATCGTATTCCTTGCAAATGAATACTTATAAGTTCTATATATTTACAGCTCGGTACAAAATGTATAATTTTGGTTTTTGATTCTTTTAACTTATATGGCGAGTGTGGTTTCCACGTATTACCAAATATAATATTTTCTTAACTTACCTGTGTTTTTGGATGTGTCATATAAAGCCAAAGATAGTATCTAGTACATACATAAGGTTATCAACATTGTCAATACTTTCGTTATTTATGCGAATGGCATAAATTTAATATTTACCGGATGAAAATAAATATAAATTAAACCCTCTCTCTACGTCCAGCTGTGACATTAAACTTGAGTTTTTTTTTTATTGAACTCATAGTTAATTTTATAAAACACATCTGGTTAGTACAGAATTTGATTCCCGTTTATCAATAATTCCGAAAAATGGAAACAAATAGCTGATGAGTACGAGTCCAAAAAAGAAAATTGCACACATTCAGAACCAGAGATACAGCCCGCCAAGTAGGTTTAAAATAAAATCTATTTGAATATAAATTAATCCGTCACTGAGTTCCTGTCTGTATTGAATCTTAATGGTGTTAACTTAATTAATAGATTTTTGCAATTAAATCATGGCTCGTATGAAATGTACTTATCTAGAATAATAATGGTCGCGGCAGCCACTCAGCACGGGGCCGGTAATTACTGCAATTAGTTATTCAAGCCCGTTCAATATTACCTGCTAAACGTCATGTCTGAACATAAATGTACCAATGTTATGACGCGGTTAGGCCGGGCCAGTATAGCGACTAGCAAAAATCATAACACTTTAATCCTTGTACGTAGAAGTAATTATTACGAGAATATATAAACTACTAGACCTATACGTTTAAGGAGGAGCGGGTCGGTTCGAGTTGAAATATATTTCTGTAATGTATCAAGAAAGTTTTTCTGTTATCAATATGATAAGACCGGGAAAATGCTCCTTTTTTCGCAGTAAATTTGCATGATTGCTAATTAAGTCAGTTGAAACCGCTGGGCCCGGCTAGTTATTAATTATAAAATAACGTTACTTCTTTTATATTGTCGTGATGTATAAAGTTCTTTTTCCTATAATTTTCACTTTTTCAAGCGTGGTTGTTTAAAAGTTCGTGAAAATAGCGCCTAAGTTCTACCGAGAGTTAGCACTCCGGCCGCACTTTGACGTGCAATTAGTCGTAGAGGCGTATTACAATTAAACGTATATTTTATTGTTTCGTTATGCGGGTTTGATATTTAGTGTAGCGCTATGAAATAATTATAATTTTATTTACGACCGAGTCCTCGTTCATGAATTGCCTTGTAGTATTAATGGGCTTATTAAATTTTGTAGTTTATTGCATTGCTTCACTTTATATGAAGTAATGGACCGAATTTTGGCAACTTTGATACGTATAGCAGAAATTTATTTTGTCGAATCTTTTTAAAGATCTTGATTACCGAATAGGAGTGATCTATAATCCATTTCAGATATAAAGTGTTTAAAAATGACAAACAGAAGACAGGTTTAAAAAATAATATTGGCATCACTAGAAAGCTTACGTTTAGATAGATCACAATGATTGACTCAATATTTATTAGAAACTAGCTGACCCGGCGAACTTCGTACCTATTTTATTTTGTATAGTTAACCTATTTTATTTCGTATTATAAGAGTGAAAGAGAAATAAGCCACGACGCTCTCACTCTCTCTGTACTGCACATTTCAACCGCTGATACTAAATGAACCTTTAGAATCTCGAATGACTTATGGGTAAATAATAATTGGGTTATACCCCATATTAATTTTAAAACAATCGTCTTGAAATAATTTTGTTTATGCGGTGTACCTATATACGGACTGCGTTAAGAGGAAATTTAACGGTAACCGCGAATTATACGGCTTATTCACATAAAATGAGATTGTTTTGTTAAATCGCTGCTTTATTTGATTACAAAAGTATGAGCAATTTCTTTGTTGCCAGTTTATATTAAAAGTCAGGGTGAGTTATGAGATACGTCTTGCTTAAATTTAAATTTAAAGTTAAATCTGATTAATTTCTTGAGGTTAATTTGTTTCATGGAATAAATAAAAGCATTTCACGCAAAAAATTATAATTTTTGGTTTGCATTACACATTATAGCATGTTTCTGATTATCCTCGTGTTTTTTGGAACTGTCAAAACTGAAAAGGAAATTGGTGGCCAATCAAGGTGAAAGTCTGGCCCTAACCATGCGCATGCGTCGTCCCACTTTCGATGTTATTCGATTTTTTCGAATATCATTAAGAATCGATTACATTGCGTGCTCTCGATCGCTGATACGGAGATTGCTCGAATCAATTCCGTTATTCGGTCTTCGCATAAATCATAATTGTCTAATATAAAAGATATTCATCGTTATTCGAGAATAATTATAAGTAAATTTAATGTGCACTGGTAGTGCTAATATGATAATTAGGTATAAAATATTGGATAAATTTTTATGAAGCTACGCTGTTGTGTGTACATTTTTTTTGTATAGTCACTATCATTATTCATTCGATTACGAAGCTATCCCGCTTTAATAATTACCGACCAAAATCACAGACGTTTCCTAAACTCTCACCCAAAGTTCAAGGATAAAGATGTTTTTTTTTATAATTTGAATGAGGTCAGCGAGATTAGACCTTCTAATATTCACGGTTTATTTACGCAAATATATTGCTACATATTAGTATCGCTTCATCATGTTAAAGATTCGAAAACATTCATACACCGGTCATAATATTGTAAGAAATTGCCCGTTTAGTAATTTTTCAAAAGTTAATCTGATGTAAATTGCTGCCCTCTCGACTTCGACACCACATCACCCGTATCATTACTTTAGATAGTTTTTATACTGACGAAAATATATCTACTGAGATTTATTCAAATTTGGAAAGTATTTATGATAATAATACCTTTACTCCATACTATAACAAATTTACTATTAACATTCAGGTGCAAATAATTTACTGTATACGACATTCAAAACTAGAATACTACATATATAAAAGATATTTTCTAGACTCTTGAAGTCTTATAATAATATTATGAGAATATCTTTGTTTATAATATCATTAGATGTAGGAAACCAAGAGATTACACATTTCTATGCACATTTGAGGTTGATGTGTCAACGTTTGTGCAATAGGGTTTCTATTCACAAGCTTAGTTGAAAAATTATGTTTTCAAACTAGCTACGAAGATGCAGCACTAAAACAGTTTAGGTAAAATAAACACACAATGTCTAAACGTCTAGTTTTTGTAAGTAATGTATTACTTTATTATTTGAGATAGGTATGTATGTACGAGTAGTATCTTGGATAGATACTCGTACAAAAAGTATTTTTATTTACATACCGTTTGCCGTTACGATAGTATACGTCAATAAAATGTCAGTTTTTCACAGCTGATGACAGTAAAAATGATTCTGTTTTTATTTTTGTGACGAAAATGAATACGTGTATCCGCTTCGTCTTACAATATAAACACAGGCTTATACATATTACTTGCGTGTCTTATTATTCAAGACATGTTACTTAACATCTGTAATCTCGGTTTAAAATATGTTTATTGATAATACTGTCATTGTGCTTACTATAAATTATTCGCACGCGCATCCATCACGAGTGTTTTGTTTTTGACAAGTATTAATTCGCCTTTCCTAAGTAGAATTTAATCTCTATTAAGATAATGGATTCTTTGTATTAGGTTAAGTGTATCTAAACACTTTCGAATGTTGACAAATATTAATGGTGTTTTTTAAAGCTTGCAAAAATCTCTTACTTGATTCTGTTTTAATAGTTTTAAGTGCTATTTCGTTTAAATTCGATAACAATTTCAAGTGTAGTGTAATATAGGTTTTAAAATATTTTTATATTAGGTTATAATTAGGAGGTTTACTTAAATTTTGAAAGCTACCTAATTTAGAATATACAAGAACAGAGATTATTAATAAATATTTTTTTTAGATTACTTTATAATAGAATCAGGGTTTTCTTCTATGCTTTGCAACTCTTATTGTACTCTTGTTTATTATTTCTTATAGTTTAATCACTAGCTACTATTATTTAGTCGTTTCTAATACAAACAAATAAATAAAAAGGTGAACTCTGGACTAATGGTAACTGTATCGGAGATGAAAATTGCGGGGCTGTTTAGCGATGCTCTCATTAAGCACAACAGGGAAGTTATTACTGAGCTTGCGGGGCTACGGTAAATTAACATCTAGACGTATGTGGCCATTTAAAATACACCTAGACCTTTTAATGTTTTCTATAGAGGACCTGAATAGTTATACCACAAAGAGTGATAGGTACAGATTGAATTTATCATTATTTGGAAAACCTATAGGCTTAGCTGTTCTGCAAGATGTGTCCTTGTATGGAAATTTAAGTCATTTCGTAAGATTTGAATATTTATTGACATTATAAATATTTTTTTGACTTTAATTGACGCACTACGACGTCCAAATTGATTTTAAAGTTTTGTAAACACAACCACTCCTTCTAGGTGTTTGTCATTAATTTAAATACAACATTAGCTGATCGCCGTTGTGTACCGCGTTAAGATTATAAATTGCTTTTGGTCAAATTTTGTTTTATAATGCCCATATTTCTCATTGTGTAACATACTAGAAGATTCAAATCCCTCAATTTTATACTGTGTATTTTATAAGTATATAATATATTATAAATACACACATTCTCTCAACTCTGAACGTCTTAAAAGTACCCGGAGTACACCGTTTGGGTTCTAATTACATATATTAATCGACAAACTACCAAACAAGTAGTTAAAAGTGAGTGGAATCAACAATATTATGGGAATTCACTTAAACCGTTGATCGTAACCTCGTTCTAATTTTTTACTAACGTCTTTGCTAAAACTTGTTTAAAAATGTAGTTTGCTAACTGACACCAAAGGGTCCGTGGGTTTATTTATCGACTGGAATTTCACTTCGAAATCGTAGACGCTTAATGAAAATGAGGCTTCAATGGAAAAGGTTAAAGTGGGTTAATGAAGCTTGATTTATGAATGAAGGTGTCCGTTTTGCCTCTTGATTGAGAATACAATTGTTATTGTTTAATTAAGGTTAATTAATCTATAGGATTTATTTTACATTAAAAATATTATTCACCTGTTGCTTAACCACTCTACTGTCTACTGTTATCACGGAGAAATAAACAGTTGGGTTTTTGTAAACGCAATATCACAAAGTAACGAATGAGATTAGTTAAAAAGCGCTAGAGAGTTAGATCCTGCTTTATAAAAATGCTTTAAATGTTTATAATGCAAGAAGGTACTTAAATTGTTTAACGGAACTATTCATTTGTTATAAGATTTATTATATTTTAGACCTAGAGAATGAATTTTAACATCACCTGGAGGTAATTATCCTCAACGCTTGACACGGCTAACTTTGAAACTACTTTGGCGAGTACAGTACGAAACGTCAATTTGTGTAAACAATGCAATAAATTCGCTTTTATATCAGTTAAGGAATGTTTTTACCCGAGTAGTATGTAAACAATTTTATACTAGGAAACTGCTTTTGTTTTTCAAATGATAAAGCCACTTTTATATTGAACTAGCGACTTTCGTATATGTAATAACGAAACAATATAAAAATATATTTTATCCCAAAATTTAGAAAAATAAAAGTTAACTCTTTTTCATTTGGGAATCAATTAATTGCAATTTTCAAAGATCCAGTTGGCGCAATGGTCACCATGCTGGACTGTCAAACAAAAGGTCCCGGGGTCAATCACCGGTAGTTATATAGTGTTAGTATAAATGTAGGCAAATGTTGATCTGTTGCGATAGCAGGTTTTGGCAATTTTTTGTTAAAAATTATAATTCATAACCGACGAACAGCGTTTCCCGTTTAATTTTCAAAATTAACCACAGCCTGGCCTTATTTGACCTAAATACTACGCCATTGTAAGGAATATTGTAACGAAACAAAAGAGGATTGTGTTGCGCAGTTTATAATCTATATCGGGTAAAAAATAGTTACTGTTGACAGACGAGATATGTGTCATTTATTTTTATTACTCAGTGTACAAGCCGCATCCTGTATGATGGCTAAAGCTACATACATAATGCACACATTCTATGTTCGTACATCACATGACATTAAAATTTTAATAATTTACACATATAACATTGAGGAAATCTATATAGATGTTTTATTCTCAACAGTACCGCAATTATAGTCTAAAACTTATTATTTAGTTACCCTTGTTGCTGAGACTGCCGATATAAGCGTTCCCGACAAAGTAAATTAGTTAATTTTTTTTTACAAAGCACACAGAGCAGACTTTGTCGCATCATATTCTCGTTTTAAAAATAAAGATCAAGGAACAGAGGTAGATATGGCTGCCCGTCTCTTGTTTTGGACGTATTTTCACTTCAATATTCAATAAGATTTTAAGGCTTGGCTATTTTTTGTTAATTTCATAAATATAGGATCTCGAATCATTGCTTTTTCTAATAACCTAGGTACATGTATGTATTCGGTATGTCTTATGCCCCCTGTTGTATTATTAAAGTTGTCAAATCATTCGCTCGGCAACATTGCACATTCTTATTTAAACCTATGTCACTTTTGACAGGTCATTCTTAAGTCCGTGACTTACTTATGCGTTTTAATGATGCATTTATCTGGCGCCACACGCTGATGGTTCTTGAACCATTATAAAACGTAGATAGTACTTAAATTTCTGCTAAACCACGGCATTTTAGAATTAGGAAATATGAAATAAAGCTATTTTCTTAGGAACAACCGTAAGAGGACAATAATCGTAATACGATGCACTATGACCGCAAAAGGAAAATAATTCCACATCCTGCCTCATAAAATTAAAAAATAGTCGCCACAAAAATGAAGCAGACACGTATCTTTTTTCATTGTATTGTGAAAAGAATTTTGTGACGTCAAATACTTCATTAGGGTCATGCACTATCCACAAACAAAGCGTGATCGATAGCTTGGCGTAACGGCCTCTTCCGGAACTTAATGCCAGAGATAATACCTTCCAAATGCGACAGCTCGCGCGCCGGGCGCATAGTGTCGGAGGTAACTCACTCATTTAACATGTCTATCAATTTTAATCGATTTCGCTTAACGCATATATTCTAATCGTGCCTAAAATATGATGTCACAGTTCTAACGATCAGAGATGATATTAAACGACTAAGTCACCTGTTTTTTGATATTATTATGGTCTATCATCAAAATATAAATCACGTCAGTTTTCATGTATACTATAGAATAAAGATAATTTGATGAAATTTAAAAACATCCTGTAACCTGAAAGTAAAGATGTCATTTCAATAATACGTAAGATATTTTTAAGTTATCCTGTCTGGTAGCAACGAAAATTGCTCTCCGACTATAAAATCTTAGTAAATGACAATCATTGCGTATGAATATTGAATAGTATGTTTTGAATAGCCGATGGCCGGAGAGCACCGACTTGTAATAATGATTTATCTATCGTTTATTCACTTTCATACAATGCTTCTCAGTTGAGGCTATGTGGATACTTGCAAATTAAAACGCAAATACGGGTATACGTACAATATTAGAAAGAATTATGAAAATTTGTATTACGCCAGTCAACTGTTTCTAGGGATTATTTTATATTTTATAATAGGATTGAATTTACGGTAACGACTAATGTAAACTTTTATTTTTTAAGAACAACTTGAATTAAGATTAGATTTGTACAAGACTGTTATTATATTTTACACTCATATCTTACCGCCTATTAAGTGTATCCATTGTATATACTTTATGGCGAAGCCGAACTGTGCCGTCGAGACCTCGGTAGAATGCGAGAGGACTTCTCGAATGAGGTCTTATAAAATGACCCGATATGTTTGTTAATGGGGCGTTGCCTATCTCTGAGTGCAGTGAGCAGAGTGAGAGCCCAATATACTCCTCCCACAGCACCCTGATATTTCGATTTGTTCTTACTCAACGGTACATAAATTGAATTTATTTTCGTATTAATCCATTATAAGTACCTCGATATGGCATGCGTTATAAATCTTGGGAATAATAAAAAACCGTATTGCTTACAGCGATTGGGTTTTATTACTGTACGCCAATCACACTGCAAGTAGAAGTAATATTGTGATTCATTTATGAGTTTACGAAACATATTTTGACATTCAACGGAGCCGTAAAGAACGCTATTAAGAACACATATTTGGAGCCTTAGAAAGGATTATATGTCATTGATCTATCAAATTCAATAATGATTTTTAAAAATATTAAATTCTTTAATCTAGATTCCAATTTATATTTTTTTTCATAACAAAGAACTTATATATGTTGTTGCCTACATTCCAATTCGCATTCATACCACATATAATGTTATAATAAAACTAAGTTAACATTGCCAAGTTGACTAAGCGGAGATAGTCGGTTCGATTCCATCATTATGTATTATGTATATATATGTTATTATTGTTTGTATGGTTCTATTATTTTTGCGGTTAATGTTTTATTCCCTCAGTAGTTATGACACATCCTTATCCCGGAACAAGAACTTTATATTTTACTTTTTCTAACCATCTCTCAGGTTACGTGGAGTATATGCGGTCTATGTTTGTACCCAAGAGGTTCTATAAATTTAATGAAAAGTACGTTTATAACACTGTGAGGATAAGTTACAGTTTAAATATGGAAGTATAAATACTATGAAAGGAATGTTAGCTCTGAATAAAGACATTATAAGGTGATTTAATTTATTTTAAATACACAACTTGTAAGGCTTCGTTTTTATGAAGTAGACTATGTACGACTCATATGGAAATTCGCATTTTATTTTTCATCGCAATGGAATACAGCTCAAGACTGTTCACACATTAATATAGACGCAAAACGTTTAAGTAATTTACTCACGATTAAGCATTTTTACTAATAATTTTATACAAATATACGAAACAAAGGAACATATTTTTATTGCGATGCATAAAGAAGTAAATGGCTTACAATATTTGCTGAATTCTTGAAAACTTTGTTGTTTATACAATAAACATTGACAAATCTTGGTTTTCCCATGTTTTGGACTACTGCCAAATTGTAGTTTAACTCTTATCTTCTTACATTTGGCAACATACGTATATCGGGTATAATTCAAGAAACTGGCAACTTTGCAGACACGCATTTGTCATGAAACTTCTGGCATACAACTTGAATAGTTGATGTATTGTATGACGACTCGTTCTAATCGTTCATTTTCTTTTTCAGGTAAGAATAGAAATCGCGTTAGTAAGCAGAAAAAAATTTCTTGTAAGGTACTTCAGTAAAATTAGTTACCCTTGTGAAAATCAATGAAAGCTATCCAGGAATTCGACTAATCTTTATTCACCTCTCACATTTAATCAGCAATATAATTCGTTATTCTCAAATGCAGTCACAGACGTTACTAGAATATTAAACACTGAACTACACCTGCACTATATCGAAATTAATTAAAAGCTATTTAATGCGAGCCGCGTAATAATTACGGGGAATTGGCTAATGTGATTCATCGAAAAAGCTCAGCGTCTGTTTGTCTAGATCCTTTTCTTTTACACTGGACCATACATCCTTCGTAATAAGGCGAGGAATAGCCTGCACGTCGCGTCGGCTTGTTTGGTCGTCTGCACGGCTCAGCGCTATGGAATCCATTGACAAACAAGTAACGGAGCTGTGTTTGTTAAGCGATGATGTGTTACGAAGGCATTTTACTGTTTTAGAATTATACAGCTTTACACTACCTTTAATTGTACCGCCTCGCTGCCGTAGAACCCCGTAAACTTCATTTAAAAATGATTTGCGTTGAATTATCTGAAATACCTGTGTAGCCCTTTTCTTTGGAATAAGAACGATATTAACAACATTGACTATAACTTACGATCGTTCAAAGTTTTAGTGTTTCAATGGGAAATTATTAATTTAAATAAATAACAAATTCGAAGTACGGTCTTAACAGTATAAGCTAGATGTAACGAGACATTTATTCAGAAGTTGCGTGAGCGCTGTTTTAAGTTAATTCAACGAAGGCCGTGTCGTAGGAATAATACAAGTATTTATTAGAAAGACGCTGTTTACATTATGAGTTCCTTAATTATTCACTATTTCATCTATAAATCTTATGTAAGCTTCCTCGTAATAAAATAACACCATATTAACGATTTTTTCTGCTATTATTGTGTGTCTAGAGGTTGTAATTTAATAACGCTATTGTTTTAATGCACGATCGTAACTTGAACAGATTTTGCATGGTCGTGGTTTAAGATATACAAAAAGTCTGATCATCTGCTGATACTGGAAAAATATTTACAGCGTATACTATAGCTTGACATTTTGTGCCTACAATTACTATTTAAATGATGTTTTTATATAAAATTCAACGTTTAGTCTAAAGCTTAGGAACATCCGAACTTTATCAAAGTTATCGAAAACTTTTGTACTAAGAGATCACTTGATTAGATATCTCGATTTAATCTTACACGTCTTAAAGCAATCGTTAGTCATCCGCATTATCAAAGTGAAAAGCGAAACGAAATGGTCACTCCTTTGACAAAACATAATTTCAATAAAATATTTTGTCACCATAACAGAGCGTTGTACTATTCTATTGTGTTCTTAATGCATTTGTCGTGTCAAAACCACTTTCGAACCGTTTAATCCCTTCCGATACAATAAACATTAATTCTTATGAGGTGCCAAAGAGCCTCCATCGTTTGAACGGTGGTTTCAGCGAAGCATATCGTGCAAGAAACGACCTTATACACTTTACATAGATTATATTTTAAAATAAAGTCACGATAATTTACGTTAAACAGCAACGGTATTTATTGATGCAATTTTGTTCATTATTTAGTGAGTTGTAAAGGCGATAATTGACCTGTGAAGTTTCACTTGTGGCATTCAGTGGTGTAGGATATTAGGGACAATAGACGGTAATGCTCCTTTAATTCCATCTCACGTGTTTACTACAGGTTATTTCAGTATGTTTTGAATGACGTAGCTGTATTAATTTTAAATTCTGCGGCGTAGGCTTGAAACAATATTCTGTCTAATTCAGTTTTATTGCTGTGATCTGCTTGTGTCCTGGATAACCAAAACCCACGCATATAAACATGTAAAGCTTTAGTTTATATACAAGGTATTACTATTAACGCAAACTTAACAAACATACCGTAACGAAAGAAGCTTTTCTTAAGAGTATAATGCTTATCGTTGAAGCTCTTTTAAAAGGAACTTATATATAAAACGACACACACAATCGTTTATCGGTATCAATGATATTTTGACATGGAACCTACCTAGCCGGACTTAACGTTACAGTGTAAACAACGCCACAATCGAATCGTAATTTAAATTCATACATACATTTCCGGATCGGAACTTGCACTCAACAGAATACGGCAACAAGTAGCCTTGTGCGGTAAGTGAAAATTTGTGTAAGTTTGCGAACTTCTTGCGAACAAGTATTGGAGCCATTAATTTATATTAAGGCTTTCATACAAATGTGTTGTTAAAAATTATGTTCAGTTTCGTAGTTTAGTTATTTTATTCCAAGTTTTACAAGTTCATCTCATTTTAAAAGGGAAAATTACCTATAATTAAAGGATAAACCTGAAATCTTTTAGTTCACGTACATAATTAGCAGACATAATTATCCACTAGTAGTAACACTAAAAATATGGTAAACTATTATATATATCTTTACGAACTAAAATATGTATACATAGGTGTCGACAATGAAATCAATATGAGTTTATTTATATTAGACTATTGTTTTTTATGAAACATACAGTGCAATAAATATGTTAGTAAAAATGGTTCTAACGATTATTTCTGATGTAGAGTATAGAAGGCCTAAAAAGGCTTTCAGGGTTAGCCAGTTACTGTAGTTTGTGTAACGTCGTGAAGACACGGCTACCTGAACTCATGATATACGAGAACGGTGTTTGTGGTTTAGCGGCTGTTTATAAAGGCAACAAGGTAATAATTAAATCCATACAGATCGATTTCTTTTACTTTGTTTTACCTACAGCGTTCATATAGTTTATGGTATTTAGATAAGACTATTTAAACAATATTAATTTAATAGCTCTACACGAAAATTTATTTTTCAACACATTCTTGACAAAGCATTAACAAAACTTTCAAGGCTTAATTAATTTTTTGAAACCATAAAAATAAAGGTAGATGAACTTTTCCATTGATTTTTTGTATGTTATGAAACCTTAGATTTTGATGGATTTGGTAACTTTTAGATCTTTGTTCAGTCCTTCAGTTTGTTGGCTTCACACACAAAACGTAGACAGATTAAAAAATATTGGCTTAGAGTGCGACAGGAACGTTTTTCTTTAATAGAAGATTAATAAGCTGAATACTGAAGTATTCATTCGTTTAAATTTGTTTAATAAATATATATTATAATACGATTGATATATTAAGATTCTCTATAATAGGTTTTATGTAATTTTCTTTGTAGATGCGTTTTTTGGTATAAATTAGAGATATATATCTGAACAGTTTCGTTTTCCCATGAAGACACTTTGCACTTTTGTTATATTTCAATAATATATATATATATGTAGCATATTCATTCATTTAATTTAAAATGTCCTTAATAAAAAGTTTTGAATTGAGCGCTTAGTTTTGAGGGCTTATACCTATCCCAAATCCATGACAAGTTAACCTACGCGGTGGTTCATGTTACCACTTTCTAGATTGATTTATACTTGCCCTATTGAAATTGTCTATGTAAATTGAAAATTTTGCTGTTATATTCGACTGGATATTTCCTTAAGTTGCTTGAACGACTTTTAAATATGTTAAATAATTAGACATATTTTTATATTAAAGACTTGTAGAATTCATACTAAACATTTATGTAGGAAATATATGATGAGCATATCATTCTTTACATATTCCACTTTTACTATTGGACTAAACAGTACAACAAAAATTTTTACTTAAAAAAATATTTTTGACAAACTCGAAGATTGCTCTTGCGAATACGTGCAAATATTAACAAATTTATCTCTTTTATTAAGACTAAATTGCATACTGAGACAAGTTTACTTTAACCTGAAGATTAAATTGGTTATGCCTGCCGTTTATGCGATTTCATTCTCAGCGGCATTCTTATTATAATAACACAAGATTAACTTTAATTTCCATAATTTATTGTAGCATTTTAACAAGAAATAGTCCCACACAAACGATTCCGTGCTCAACCCACATCAAGGGACCTATTTGTTATGAAAAGAAATTTCTATAAAATTATCAGAAACCACGGGAGGTCGCCTCTCTTGAATGGGTTTTATCTGTCTTGTATTTTATTAGTTTGTAGGCGTAAAGTGTTATCGTAGAGGGGGACGCACACACTTCTACGTCTAAGTACATCAGCACATTATTTTATTATTAATAGTATTTCGAGCCCAACTGCTAGGCCCGTGACTCTCAAGTATGTGGTCATAGCAATCCTACCCTGACTGTACAACAATGGAATTTTTATGAAGTGCAAACAAAAACCTAAAATCACAAAAGCAGTACTGGCATCCCTTGGCCATAGCTAAAGTTAAAAATTCCCATCCTTTTTAAAAAATAATTTTAACTAAAATTATGTACTTTACCATTCGGTTAATAAGTGTTTACGGACTCTATGATAAAGAGAGATGAGTTTTTTTTACCATATTCACCACTGTAACAAATGTCAAAAACATATTATGTTATAGCGCTCAAACGTGAATAAAATACGTAATACGAAATGTAACATATAGTTTTTCGGTGATAGATCAAACAGACCGCCACCTTCGCCTTTGTAACAAAGGCTCTCACACGGATTGTGTTACGTTTGGATTTGGCTATTGTTGTTTCATTTTTATTAAAGAACCCCCTAGCTGACCCGGCGTACTTCCTACCGCCTTTGCCTAGTTTGATCTATTTTATTTTGTATAGTTGACCTATCTTATTTCGTATTATAAGAGTGAGAGATAGAAATAATCCACGACTCTCTCTCATGCGTAGACTCGCGCTTTTTTAAAAAAATAATGTATTTTCAAGATTCCTGAAAGCTATTCTTAATATTTTTTATTTTTCGTAAGAACCACCCTTGGTTTCCCCCAAAAATTAAAAAAAAAATTTTTAGAAAGGGGTCCCCCCCCCCCCCCCCCCCCCCCCCCCCCCCCCCCCCCCTGTTTCAATTTTATATATAAAGAAAGAATATTCTTAACACTCGATACATATAATAATGATGTTCTGGTACGAAGGATTTCATAAGATTCATTAAAGTCTGTTATGATTATTTTCGATAGTAAGGAATAGCCGACCTCAGTTACACATATCGTATAAACCTTTTGAAGGCGTTTTAAAGCAACGCGACTCAAGTTATAAATCTGAAGCAATTTAACCTTTTTATTTTTCTGTGTTTTCATTCTGTGTACCTCATGCCTAACACTCGGCCACCCGATTTCGGCATATCTTGCAATCTTGCACGCACTCACGCGAAGTCCAAACGCGTCGAGTCTGTCGGCCTGACTTTGATGCGATTCGCGAAACACACACGTAGCATCATGCACTTTTTATTAAAAAATAACTTCGTGGAAAGGAGGTCTTATTCAAAAATTTAGTAGATATTGCATTACTGTAAAGGCTACCATTCACTAGGTTGTATGTAATTCAAAGTTTAACCAATTTTATATTTTATGACAGATTAAGAATAATTTAGAAAAGTGGCATTAAAAATAGAATCTAGTGTCTACAAAAGATTGTTATTCAATATTGTGGAAATAATTGACCTCTATAGAGCCTCTCTAAATACGTGCTTTTTCCGTTTATTGTGACGACTTTGCTACGTTACGCTACTTTGTAATCTTTGGCTGCCATGATTGCATCACGCTCTGTATCATTTTACGGGCCGATGGAAGTTGATAATTTTTCTTTCGCGGGTGCAATGACCCCGTAGTCGCGGGTTCACGACCGTTCCGGATAATTTCACGCAAAAAAACGCCAGATGCAAAGCGGCGCTTTTGATGAGTTTCAACGATGGTGTTCCGTTAGGATTGAAGTACACTGGAAAATCTCTTAATACGTACTTGACAAACGTAGGATCGGATTATGGAATACTTAATTTACCTGCCTCAAACGTTCTTTGAGTAAGACTTAAGATAACAAAATAGTTAATGCAATACAAGAACAATTATTGTTTAAGGTTAAAAGTCAAGAAATATTTTATTTTCTAAATCATCTATAATATATATGCTCATTTGTAATCGTTATTCTTTCAACCTAAGTTTGCAGACTATTAAAACGTTCGGTCTGATAAGAATGGCCAAGAAACAATGCCGAAGCCTTTAGAATACTAGAGCAGTTGCTTAGACTTAAATATGTACAAGAAAAGTTAACAATTAGTATTATAACTATTCGTCGGAGCAAAAAAGTCGATCAAATTTAAGGTGAAAGGCGTAGAGTCAATATCTCGCTTGTCACCTTTATAATCGAAACAGTAAACCAGATATTGTTAAATACGCTGAAATCGATACAGTCGGACGTTTATATTCGATTCAAACAATTTACACGGTGTTTTGACGTCCATAGAAATAGTGGCTCGATTTCACTCGCCGCCCTTATTCGATAACTCGATACGAATCGATTGTTGCCATAAATCGCTCGGAAATATAACTGAAATGCAAGAGCGTAGCCGTTTTGATTAGTTTGTTCACACGAATACGTTTCCAGTTACATCTAGAAAGTGTTATTTTGGGGTTCTACAAGTGGGTTGGGTAGCCAACGTTTCATTCCGAATTGATAAGTGAAATTGAGAATGTTATGTGTTCAATTTACAATAATAGTGGTGACAAATTCAAAAATTCAATATAAAATCATAAATCATTCAAATACGCTTATAACTCAGTACTAGTCTGGATTATTTGAAGCTTTTCAATCTAAAATTCATAAAACTTGGCACCTTTCGTCGGTATATTGTAAATTCTCAAACCTTTGTTCAGTAATGTGAACGGGGTCTGGAAGAAACTGCTGTTTGCGTTTATTTTTAATGAGAACGTATTGAGTACCTTACAGTTATTAAAATACTAACACGTAGCCTAGTCAGGTCACCAAGCCATCTTAGTTATGATATTCGTGCTATGCCCCTTCAAACGTCCCCGGCAGACCATTAGTCCGTGCCCTACTAGACATAAACTACTTTTTGTCACAAACAAATCGCCAAGTAGCGGTAATGCCCCGTCAATAATTACGTTTCCTAGTACTAGCTTGAGCTACACTGGCTTTGGGTGTGTTAAGACGAGCTCATGGCTTTTTTTTCAATTCATTCAATGAATTCCATATAAACTTTAATGTTTCTGAAAATACTGTTTATACATAGTATAGAAACTAAATATTATTCGTTTTATGGTTTGAATGAAATATTTGAAAATAATTACCTCTATAAACAATTTTAATTTTATAGGGATTATAAAATTAAAATTGCTTAGTGCAAATAAAACAAAACTTTATTCTTTACTTGTATTATTAGAGAAACAAGACGTATTATTCAACAAAGGATGCTTATATTTGATTCTTAGTTATGCCGATCGTAAAATGCAGCTTTGCGAATATTTATTTAGTTTAAAATAATCTTATGTTGTTTTTTCTTTTCATACAGGCACTCCACTTTCCAACGGCCGGGTTAGGCATAATCATCCACTTTCTTGACAACTGTCTAATGCCTCTGCGTATTATAAAAAAATTACATTATAATATATAATTTTTATTAATAATAATTATCGAATCATTTCAAGTCTTAAAAGTACAATAAGATTATTAAATTTGACGAATTTTCACCATATTTTTCTCGGCGATAAGACTCGCTTCATAAAACTTAAATATAAAATTAGTTATTTAAAAAAGTAGGAATGCACATATTTGCAATGAACTGTACTAAATAAAAAGTTGTTGATTTTAGTTGCACAAGATTGATTGAAATGTATTGTATGTAATTGTTAGTATTAAACCTTATCGAGGTTTATAATACCCGGGTCTCCTAAAAGCGGCGAACGGCTAGTTTATTATGATTAAAAAGGTTTGTAGCAATATTTCTTCATGAGCAATGAGATAGAAATAGTAAACTTTATTTCCAATTAAAACAAAAACAATAGAATTTGATTAAAATTTACAAGTGAGGTTTTGTGTCATTTCATTTCTATGCAAGCAACATGCGAGCTCAGATAGTCAATGATTTCAGCGAAACGATTAAGATCAATCAATGCGGTTTGTCTAATGCTGTCTTTTTGTGCGATTCGTGTTTAATTGGTCGTTCGCTAATCGGCGTCAGTCGATCATTAATATTGTATGAGGTGCGCGGGCGCCGGCGCGACGAGCGCGTCACAGTGCGAATAGAAAAATTTAATAAAAACTGACAAATTACGAGATATCGATCAATAACGGGGTTCGTTTTAATCTTGTATAAATGAACGTGAAAAACTTTGAAGCCATCGTTATAAAATGTTTGCTTACGAATCTTACAACTTACATTTTTAAATAGGATAATATGAAATGAAAATAAGGTTATGTACAAGTACAGAATCAGATTAATATGAGAAACACTTTCGAAAAACATATTGCAATGACACAAATTTACACTTGTTTTCCTTGTCGTAAATTGGGAAGCAAAAAAGAAATCGTCTCAACTATTTCTTTCCTCTACAATTAATAAGATAAAGCAGATTTACGATCGACATGCGTGCGCATATATCACAAGGAATCTCCATGTATCATTAAGACGTTTTCATACATCGAACGGCGCGCGCGTCGCTACGATTTATTAACCCGTCAACGACGCCCTGACTTGTGACGCCAAAATAGGAGAAACGGGAGCCAATTTTTAAAGTTCACGCATGTACAATTGTCATCAACTGATGTATCGTCGCAATTACGAGAAAAATCTGACTTTAATTGATACAAAATTCGTTGTACTATTTACGGGGGACTCTTATGAATGAGGAAGGAATTTTAACTAGACAAGACTGAATTGTAAATAAATAAAGACGAGCGTTTTGAATGATTTTGTTTATTAATAATTTTTTTTAAGCTAAATTTGTGCCTTTTTTCTATTTTTGGACTCTCCTTATTAACTGGATTTTGGTACGGGGAGAAGTTGAGGATTTTTTTTGTTTTTTTAAAATTCAAATTAACTTAGACCCCTTCTATAAGAGACAGCTTTATTGTTGGCTTGGCCTATTTTCTTGCATAACTCAGGACAAAGAAGCTGGCGATTATTATATAAGTGTGCAAATATATTCAGGCGACGACTTTAATGGTGATGCATTATGCATTCTAGCGGTCGAGTATTAACTGCGTCGCATCGGGAGACTATTGCTAAGGGATGACAACTGTAGTACCGTAATTTAACCCACTTTGATGTACTGATAAGTTGATTCTTTCTGTATCAATCGCGATCTTTTTCACCATTTTTTTAGGAAAAGTTTTCTGTTTTTTTTTTCAATATTCTTCTAGTTCAAAGCTTAAAATATTTCATATACTTAACATATGTCTGAAATAATAAAGAGGTCAGCTTGCTTACACTAAATATCTAGCTATCGTTAAAACGCAATCACAAGAAGGCAACCCTAATATAGAAACCATGCATACGTCTTTTCATATGCATACTCAAATAATTAGTTTATTTAAATTAAATTATTTTATGCTATGTTTTGTAACAGCCCTAACATTTATCTTGTGACCACACTGACAGATCTCATAATAATCGATGTATGGCAATCTCTTAATTGTGTCGGCATGTCGGATTAGTATTTATTACGATTGCCATTTTTGTAGCGCGTAGGTTTATCATCGCTGTTGACAGTAACATAAATAATTGTTTGTTTACAATGAATTTTTTTACGTACAATTCCTTTCCTAAAAAGTGAAGTGATTTATCAAGAATAGATTCCAAATCGATGGTTTTATTCAAACTGGCAAACGACTCACCTGGTATTTGGGTATAAAAACTACACTTATTTAATTATGTAAGTTACATCTGTTTCACATTGGGGTGAGCAGAGACCACAGACCTCTATCAATAATCCTCATACATCCTCTGCTTAAATATCCGCTTTGTCAGTCTATCTTCATTTATTCTTTCTATACTAAAGAATCTCTTTCAATTGTCAACATAAACACAATTTAAAAGAGCCGAAAAAATACACACCTAGGCTAAAAATAGTGTAGATATGTTACTAATAGTGTAGTTTGAGTTCTACAAATTTCATCTGGTAAAAAAGTGTTGTGATTTCTAAATTTTTATTATAAAATGTATGTCCGACACTTGGTGATATTGTTTGTTAAATTTTCGTATCTAGTAGATTCAATTAAAAAGTACATTCCGAAGAAATATACATCTTCTTAATTGTAACTTACACAGAAATATAAGAACTTAAGCCTATTTAGAGCCTTGTCGGCTAGAGGATATAGTTGTATAAATGACCTTCTACTAACAAAACAAGCCTGCGGCGGTTAAAGAACGCTCTAGGGCCTAGGTTCTTGCCACTGCAGCCTCGGGGTCAACAAGTGTCGCGACTTTAGTTACAACCACTTTCCCACGCCTCCCGAATAGAGTATGTTAGGTCCTTTTTGAATTCATACTTGGTAATGTAATTAAAAATATTTGGATTGTTTTGGAGAGACGTAAATCTCTTCTCAATTATTTTTTAAGCCCGCAGTTTTACTAAAAATCTAAAAAAAGATTATTTAAATTAATAGTATTAGTATAAGTTAAATGCCTTTAATGTTTGACACATTTAATAATGGCGGTTTGTAACTTTTTAAATACTACGGTGAAATGAAGAAGTAAACCTTTGTCTGTATTTTATAGTGATGCAATTGTTTAGAATTATTTAAAATTGTTTAAAATTGCAATATAAAAATTAGCAAGGAACAAGTGTAAAAATACAATGTAAACGAAACGTGAGAAAGGTCTTGTAAACCTTCGATTGACCCTAGTATCTACGGTGCATTTCGATCGCCTCCGGGTCGAAACGACCACATCATATAACCCACAATAATCCTCGTTTTATGCTAACAAGACGCTTGTATCCGCTTCGAGGGGTTAACACCATTTGAACCGGGATCAAACTTATACAATAGTACTAACAATGCGCATTGCGCTTGCGACGTAATGTACTTGGATTAATCCTTAATTTTATAATAGTCTGTGCTTGTTAGAAAATTTAAGGCACAAATATTTCTTCGTAAATTTAATGTATATTACAGATTTTAAAACATGATAGAGCGGCTTTGCTTTTCACAATATTCTTTAGTTTGCAATTATAATAATAAAACGACTAAAATAAATAAAATCGTTACCAAAATCTATTCAATAAATATAAATCATTGATATATTCTTGTATACATTTATTTCGTTAAGCCTCTGTGACTGGCTAAAAAAGCCCAACACTCAACTCCGGTGTCAACTCAAGAGCCCTCGATACGGTGAAACTACCAAGAGCCCTCAAGTTAAAGACAAAATCTGCTCGTTAGGGTAAGTTCCGGTTTTCTAATTGTCTGTATACATAGTGATCGTGGCCACTAGAGGATTTGGGTTCCATTTCACTGGTTCTGTGTCATAATTTTCTTCCTGATTAGAAGGAACTTTAAGTAAATGAAGTCTTAAGATCCTTACCTCTAAGAAAAAAAGAGAAACATCTAACCCCTACACTGCATTGTGGTGTTAAAAAACTAACATAATTGCAAACATATCATAATTGAAAGAGTCTTGATATTAAAGCTTCAAAGTTATTTTTTTACACTCTTTGTTAATATGCAAACAAAGGGTGTCCTTTTAAATTGCTTTGCTGTCCATCTAGATGAATGTCTGTGACCTTTCGTGACCTTGGCAGGCGCCTCGACTGCAGACATGCCGAATGGAGGCGAGAACATGTCGCGATGACAATGCAAACATCTGAACGTGTTTTAACATTAATTAATTGGTGAAATGAAATGCAATTTTTGTCTTATACAAAATGTCGCCATTTTATTAATAAACCCACATATAGGGAGACCCTCTGTCTACAGAGGAATTAGACTATAAAAGACTCAATTATTTCCTTTTGATTGTTTGTCTTTCTCTTCAGTCTAAACGCCTGGTAGCTAAGTAACGATTCCTATACTTAGGTAGTTGTAAAGTATTGTTTAACGGATATCTGAATACCCTTTATTTAGACAATTCTCGGTGTTTATTATTGCAGTGAGTATATGCTAGATTATAAGTGCACTGTCAAGATTCCTCTGCGAAAATGATTTCCAAGTCATAAATGGAAGACATAAATACTGGGCATACTAAAGTGTCTGCATTATCGCGGCCTCTTCCTACCGTTTAACTTTCGTTGCGTATCGCGTAAACAGACAGGAGCAAATTTTATAGAGAGTGCCTCGTACAATAAATGGACTGTTAGGCTGCCTATACACAGAAAGTATACTTCTTGATCAATGCGTTATATTAACGTATTACAACGGATTACATTTTGATCTATGTTGTATTGTATTGTATTCGTACTATTATTATTAGTTATAAACAGAAAACAAATCAGTCTATATATAAAGTACCATTTCGTTGCTTCTATTACACTATTTTTACGCTGTTATGAAAAGGAGATTGCAATGTATGTGTAAATAATACAATTGGACTTATTAATACTTATAAATAAGGCTTAACTTTGTTATAATATCCTTTTACACCCCAATGTGTAATTAGTCTAGGCGTCCAATCAATTCACTAATCGCATAGAAAATGTAAGAAATCTCTACTGTTAACTACAAAAGCCATTGTTCAGCTCGTGTTCAACCACCCTTACTATCTTGTTACCATAAATCTTAAGGCAATAGTAAATGATGTTTCGTTCTATTCGACATTATCGAGCAATAGACGTGTACAGTGAATAGAGCTCGCCGGACGGCTGAATGCTATCGGACCATTCGTTTCTTATTGAAGTTATAGTTTTGTATTCAATTGGTTCTATGATGTTAAGAGCAAGAAAACGTCCGCTACTTCTGCATGGACCTTCATATATATATAATATAAATAGAAGCGATAACAGTATCCTTTTCATTATGGTTTGAATATAAATTAATTATCAATTTTTATTGTGGCTATTATCGCTTACACATAAGATATATGTACACTGTGGCGAGATTTTTGTAGATAAACATTTCCATCATACATTATATCTGACAAAGATGTTTTATATTTAGTGCTTTAAATCGTAGGTTTTATTTTACTTTACTATATACTTTTTAATATATACTTATCTCGTATATTATGATTAAGTAGATTATTTGATTTATGAACACATATGCTAATTCTATTGTACGTAGATTCTATAGCAATAATATGATCAGATATTGTGAATGTAAATAATATGTTAATTGTTATGTAAAGAGAATTATGTAAAACAATTACACCGTAATAAACATATGATAATGCTCGTTAAACGTTTATCGCTGACTTAGTCTTTGTTTGCGAGATCCGCATTCATTTTCCCACGAGCTACTTTGAAGGAAAGGATTTTCTCGCTCAGACCGTGTGATTTGAGTATGGATAATTCGTTGTGATTTATAAAAGAACACAGCAGATTTTTTTTAGTTTGGATATAGTTTTTATATTAATGACTCATTAAATATCTTGATATTTTCATGCATCTGCGATAAAAACAGACATATTTCTGTTTTTATCGCAGCTTTAACACAATTAAACAAGATAGAGGCGAAGTTTTTTTTCAAACTGATGTCCATATAACGGGATGCAGTGACATATTTTTGGACAGAATACCTATAATATAAAATATAAATAAAATTTCTGAAATTAATTCACAAAGCAGTTTCTATTGCAATTTTTCAATTAAAACGCAACTTTGTCATCCCGAAATAATTATTCAATAATTATTAAATATTTATCTTAATTATATCCGTAGCTTAAGAAACATTGAAGACTATTCAGATTTGAACAGTGCATTCATCGCTACAGAATGGACAGGTCAAAACTCAAAGGCCGATTGCAGCCTGAATGGAAGCATGAATGGCTTTCTTTATAATCTTATGAATGGACGAGGCTTAAAATAGTAATGTAATTGAGTCACCGTAGTGTATCATGCAGTAAGACGACATTTATTAGTCAAATTACGATCACGAGAATATGTAATAGAAATATGAAGCTGCCATTTAACACATTTTAAGAATGTCTCTAAGATTAACTCGGTCTAATCTTCGCCGTAAACAGTGTTGTTGTAAACACAATATGGCAGAAAGAGACCAAATAGTACATTATTTAAAAAGTTCAAGTATACTAATTTATTTTCTATGAATAATGACCTAAATGTTCTATTTGTCTCACTGATTATATTTAAGACTTATTAACCATATGTGAAATTGACTTCATAATCCAAAGGATGGGGGTGTTAAGGCAGTTTCAAGCTTCGTATTTCAAAATGGTGGCTTTTCCCTACTGTAATTTGTAGGTACATACAATTTGTAACATATTTCATCCTATGAGCGATGATTTCGTTCTAATCACTCCTAAATTTATTTGCCTGGAAATATAAATTCTTTTCATATACTAGCCGCTATGTTTCAGTTCTATGTACTATACGCAGTCATACCCATCTCCACTCGGATTTTGCAATTAAGTATAGGTAGTTTAAAAAAATATATCAACAAAAATACGATATAAATTTCCTTACTAGTGTCCTTAAATCATATCCGTCGAGATCAGTGCACTTTTATTTAACGATATTGAGATATAATCGATGGGGCTCAATTTTAACGATTTATGGTTGTGACTTTATAAGATATAACTTAATTAAACGCTGTGAATAATATGATTTAAATAAATCGTTTATTCACAATGATGGCAATTTTAACGCCATTTCGCCTTAAGTGGTAAATCGTAGGGCTGCGCTCGTACAATTAATAATGTTTTTACATTTCAACCTCTTTATAAAATTACATTTTTTTAATGTGAATACTGTTTTCACTTATCGCGTTTTATCTTAATAAGTATACTCTGTTTAGGTCCATGTCTGAACACCATATAGCAGGAAAGGAAATCGCCACTTTACGTTACACCAGAGAGACGCATAATTGCCTTATTTTTAATTCGTTACTTAAAAAATTTTACATACGTTTTGTAACAGGTTTGATTGTAATTTCAGTATTCAATTTTACGAGATGCCCTGCCCCACCCTTTTTTAAACTTGGCAACCCTAACCATTTGACCATACTAGGGTTCGGATGAGATTCCTGGTGATCCTTGATACCAAATACGGGCTTAAACTCTATCAGGACATTAAATTGGTACTAACAAGCGGTGATATTCAATCGCCATACACATACGATCTAAGTATTCTCCCTAATAAAGCAATTCTTGTACACTACATATTAGAAACCTTAAATGACATTGTGATCTCGGATCTTGTTTATACAATGAACACTTTGTAAGAATATACAGATATTTAAATATCATTGAAATGATCCGCTATTCAACCTCATAATTTGAAACAAGAAGTTTTCATGAGAAAAAATGATAAGCTTTATTTTACATCGGGCCTATACGTTATATAGAACGTCTGCAAATAAAGTATTAATTTGAATTAATGATGTGCAAGTGTTGAGCATATGTAATGAGCTCTGAATTTTTAAAATATCTATAAGGTTTATACAACTTTTTTTTTTCAGTAACATTATTTATTTAGGAATTTAAGGTAATATTAATTATAAATTAAAGTAAGTCTTACACGTGATTGATTATTCATAACGTCTGTTTTTGCCATATATGATAACTTAATTAACAAACGAGTACGTAACGATGCGTGCGCGCACCTTTTATAAATGATTATGAGTGATTCTCACTTTTTACTAGTCTAGGAAGAATATAAATTCGTGTAGAACTTTTTTTATATTTATTTTGTTACGTTTTAATATTACCTAATTTAGTTAATAGACCACGGTTTAGGTTATATATTATTTGCAAGGAGACACAAAAGTTAATATATAGATATAGATAGAACAACTCGCATCCGACAAAAATCGTGTTTTAATATTGTTGCCCTGCTAATAAATGTTATACCATTACAACAATTTAAAATCTGTGACAAGCAGCATCTTAGCAGCGTCTAGACTAAGCGCAACAAGACCAAACAAACGTACGTTTAAATGAAACGGACATTTATATGAGGCCGCACTAACTGGCTGTCACTGTCCGACGTCCGGATAGATTCCTTATTCGTTCCGGAACGGAATTGTGTAAATAAATAGAGGGACCGCCCGGATTTAGACGGCCGTAGTTATATAAGGTCATTGCTTGTATGAAAGATAAGTGAAATATTTGTTCCTTCTTCCGATATTTGTGCCTTGCTTACGCACTATATAGGTATTGTATAGTGATAGCCTAAGAATAGAATCTTTCCTATTCGGAGATATAATGACATAATATATAGTATGAACATTTAAGAACAAACTATTAGTTTAATCCATTAAGCATTTGAAGGCTTTTAAAGTTTGAATATCATTAAAATGTACTATTGAAATAATTGCCATGTCACAATCATATATGATAAATATACGTTGCCCAATATCGATAGATCAAATAGAAAAAATCTTATGCATTAGTAAGTTGATTGAAACTTGTTTATAAAGTTTATTTATTCTGTGTATTTTGTGTTAACAAACAAGGCTATTTTTTAATTAAAACATGTCACGGAAATACTATTGTATTTTTGATCCATTATTAGTTCCTTTTGGTGAGTATATCTTCAAATCTGACCGTCGATTCCACGGTCCTGAAACAAAAGAGCTATAGAAAAGCTATAGAAATTTGATACTATAACTGTCCATCACGCATTTGTGTTAGCAGAAACCGATATTTTACACAAGTATGAATTAGACATTATATTGCTTATTAGTTATTACTCGTCCCACAATAACCTTTTTTTTTCACATCCATACATTATGAAGATTGTGCAGGAGCCGCACGTGGGTGCGGTTAGTGACCGACGCCCACTGCCAGTTAGGTGTAAGATGTTGACTTTGCTCTTCACTTGGCGATCTCATACTACTTAATGCGCTTACGACTATTCAAATTAATTTTGGGAATGGTGCGTCTGATGTATATTACTAAACTAAATTTAGTCTTATCATACATTCCTTTAATTTTTTAGACCAATTACACTCAATTAATTTCGATTGGAGGCCTACAATTTATTCATCATTCTCTAAAAAATACTAAACTTCATCTACCGGATGAAGTTGTTAAAAATGTGCGCAAATTTGTTATACTTACAACGACGGAAGATGTAAGAGTAGGATAATAAGATTTAATATTATTTATCTTGTTTTTTTTTCCACAAGCTTTGCTACATTAAATCTTCTAATTCAAACTATGCTTACATAGTTATGTTAGGATACTTATCATTAGTTTAAACAGTTAAACGGTGCCGATTTGATGAAAACTACACCTACAACGCTGAAGAATACAACATAAAAGTATATTGTATGTTATTGCACACAATTAATCCGATTTATAGACAACACCTACGTATACATCGTTGATTTATTTCGTGTAATTTGCATACATAAATGTATTAGCAATTTTCTGTACCCGGTAATCAAATTTGTTTTTTTTTTTGTTACAGGTGAGTCATGATGCTGGTTCTCCTACGGTGTAGTTTGTTAAAGGTTTGCTACGTCATTTGAAATAAAAATAAGAGTTTTTTGTTCTTGTGAGTTTGAAGTGCGTTATTTTTTTACTTAGTATTAAGATAACTAAATTTATTCATAAAGATAAATAATATCTTTCTATAATATAAATGCAATACCAGACTCCACAAAATTGCATTTGATTAATTACTATTAATAATCAGTAAGTAAAAATAGACTTCCTAGTTTGGTCGGCCTTATCCAACATTGTAACGTAATCAATGGCCGTTGTACTTCTAATTAGCACTTTATTGTGCGCCCGAGTCTGCGGGAGTTGGACACGAGTTATCGCCGACGGGACCGATTAAGATACGATTGTTGATAGTGATGTATTTCACTGCGGTTTCTCTTTTAATCAATTCCCTCACTTCCTATTAGAAACTGCGTACGAAATACAGCGTTGCGCTATACCCGATTGGATATAATTAAGCGACGTGTTGATGGTTTCATTACGTTAAACCGATTATTACAGATTGTCGCTTATAACTATACTATACACCAGCATCTTAGCTGTTTGTTGTTCAAAACAAACCAGGCCGTCGAATTCGCGCATATACACGCTTGGTCTCCGTTAAGTCTCTTTTGCGCGAGCCCTGATGCCCTCAGTGTATATTTCCCTTTTTATTGTGACAAGTTAAGGGGAAAACAAATCTCAAAAAACTACCGGTCACTTTAAAGCGGAATACCGATTTTAAATAAGAATCGCCAACAAATGATTGCTTTCAATAACATCAAATACTCTTAGGAATGCTGCCATACTGGATAGTATTTAAGATATATTATGCAGCTTATGTTAATTTCGTAAGTGCACCATAAGCTTTACTTTTAACTTTCTCGCAGCCAAAGTGCATTGAAATATCATTAAGCTGCCATTATGATAGCTTGCATGCATTCCATACCTCTAATGGGTTCGCATTAAACGAATCGATTCAGACTAGTCTATAATAATCGATCTTTAATCTAGCCCTTGTTTATTTTTTTATTTATTTATTTTCAAATAAAACGCCGCAGCTTACACAACATACACAGATAACTTATTAACATATATATTATATGTTTGGCAAAAGTATAAAAAAGTTTTATTAATTTATAGATTATAGGTTTGTTTAACGAATTAATGAATAAATTCATTCTATGAATGAGCCTTATTTGCCTAATTCTTGCTTAAGCTTGAAAATTAAACAGAAAAATCGCAAATAAATTATTGATTAATATATAATTCCATATATATATATATATCTGATTACAGCGTGATAAGCGACAGCACGGAACGTCTATTCTATCTCTATTATTAACATGACGCCCGTCTGAGCGCACTTCAGAGATAATAAAGCGCTCCATCTATTTTCTACCTCCACTGACGACAAATACCTCGTAGCTGTGCAGTAGATTCACAACAGTATGAATAATGTGGAGTAAATTTAGTGACTGCATCCACTATTATCCACTTCTTTATCAACTGACAGTAACATTGTTGGGAATCTACCATCCATAATCATCAATTCCTGGACAATCTTATTTGAAAGTTAGTCTTATCTGTAGTAGCAGCATCACCTGTACTGGCCAGTGCATTTAACGCTATTGCCAGCACTAAATATTGTTAGTATTGAAAGGATTTTAAAGCACAGTTTGTATACTGTTTAATCTATATCTACTGTGACAGACTAGCCACGTGCCGGCGGATTTGTCACCGGGCGCTTTCACTTTTCTTTTAGTTCACGGCAAAGGTCGACGACACCGTGTTTATCGTGGCACCAGTCCGGAATGCACTCCTGTTTTCACAGCTTAATGAGCCATAAATCCATTCGTTATTATTGGGTGTCCGCGCCTCGAATTAGTGCTCTGTGCGTTGACCGCTTGGCATCTCATTCATGCGAAGGCCGGGAAATAAAACGCATACGCAACCGCCTCGAACGCTTTCCGTTATATTAAATTTACGGCCACGTATTATGGAGTTCATTCAAATCACTCTAAAAACAACTCCACCGCTGATGACTTTAAGTCGTTGATGGTTACCTAAAAGCAGATAAATAATTCCGGGAGGTATTCATATTGTGCGGATGACCGTTCGTTTTATGATTTACCGTCATTCTTATAATTGTTAGACTTACTACAGACGCTGGCAATTTTGAAATTTTGCCAATGCGTAAGTTTCGCAAGACGCGATAATCGTAAAATGTGCACGGACGTTGGCAGTGACCTATATATTGAGGTAGGTCACGGACGGGGATTGACTACTATTAGAATATATTAATGCCGTTCAACAGCTATCTCTCATTCATTACGGGACCAATGGGAAAACAGCGGACCTTCTGTGTCCGTGAGATAAGAGCCTAATGGCAGGTATGTCTGCGAGACCGCGTGCAACGCTCTGAATATTAACGTCACAGGTTATGTCTTGCTGCTTATCGCGTACAGTTAGCGGCAGTAGACAAAGGGCATTTGCTCACTCCAAGCATCTAACAAGCTCAATACGAAAACGGCGAATTAACCGTTGTTGCACCTATATGGGTCGTTTTGAGCTAGCCCGTCGAATTACAAAACAGTTACCTCACCTCTGTATCCGATTAACGATTCTCGTTATAAATTCGCACATTTATTCAACTGCCTATAAAGGGTAAAAGTACAACGGATGAATAAAATATAAGTATGTCTTGATATATACGAGCAATCAGATTCAACTAGCTCGATTGCAAATGGCTCGCTAAATCTGGCGAGTTGATGCGCGGGCATCGTTATCATAATATCCATTTCCGCTGCTATCATTCACGCTTCCCTCCAGGCGCGGCGGCCTCATACATGATTTATTGTATCATTATCTCACCATTAGATAAAGCGGAGAACGGACTTCTCAATTATTGAGATAGCCAATTAACGGTTCGCATCAATCATCGGCCGGTCGCCTGTCGCGAAGCAATTATTCTTTATGACCTTGAGTAAATCGCCCTGTCAATTTTGCATGCCTTAATAATAAGGACCTATGGGTTATTACCAACAGGGTCTCAGTGACCGCCCATACCGTAATGACTGTTGACAAAACGTGTATTGCGTAGATTTTTCTCAGCGGGCTATAATAGGCTTAGAATAATTGCTCCACTTTTTGTTAGATAAATAACGCTGCGTCCTTCGATCGGTGTTGCCCAGTAGTAATGGATAAATGCGGTTTTGCGATGATTGAGTGCTAGCGAAAGTGGACGGCTTTGTGATTGCTCTTATTAATTATGAAATGATTGAATTTCGTGTCAGTTTTATGACAAGGTAACAAATTAACTTTGGCGTAATTTAAATACATGATTATATTTAATAGTGATTTGTTTGACACAGAGAAATGTCAATATTAAAAAAATATATATTACAATTGTATTTTATAATTAATTTAAATTTTCTAAAATAGTACAAGTTTGCTTTTATTAATATGGAAATATTTTTTGAAAATTGGTGTGGTTATTTTTACTATAAGTGTGACATTTGCGTAAATTAAAACTATTTTAATATTTTACTTAAAAGTTGGTACTGCAGGCGTATTTACATACTTTTTACAAAACTTACTAAACGTATTATAATTAATAATCAATATATGTACTTTGATTCTTAATCTAAAATGGCAGTTGTTATTAATCCGAGCCATACATTTGATACCTCATCCTTTCCTATACAAATCCGGAGATTCTTTAAAACGCTGTTGTTTGATGGTGAGCTAAATAGTTCCATAACAACGCGAGGCCCTTAGGTCAGAGCAGATCGTCCCGGAAAGGTTAGAGAAAGTTCCGCATCTTTGTGGGTCAGTTCTCGTGGTGCATGGTGATGCGGCGGCTTGTCGATACCACTTTCTTAAACTTTTATATATCATGGCAATAAAAATCTGACGTGTGGTGTTATGAAAATAATTGTTTTGACTGATTGTGTGTGCGTGCGGCGTGGGCAATGTATGAACTGATGAAGGCCTTGTAAGTAGGAAAGATTACCTAAGTCAATAATCTCAATATATATAAAGGATGAATGAATATTATATTATTACATTATTTAATAAATACCTACAGTCTTAAGAGGAATAACAGGTAGGAAATACATTCTAAAAGAATTATAAACAAAATCCTAAGACGGCTTAGATTAAATTACGATAAACTTTCCAGATGAAGGCACTGATTATCGATATCGATAACATTGTTGAGTACAAAATGCATCACTAAAGTGTATCGATGCGGATAGCCGTCGTGGGAGCAAATCACGGAGACACGACGTCCATTGTTGTTGCTCTTGGACCACTCGCAAACAAATAGATAAACAGACACAAATGTATAGGAGAAAGTCGTATGAACAATGTGCGCAAATCTATAGAACATTACGTATGTACAATGTTTCTGGTACTGAAAACTTGTTTGTTAATACTTGACAGCTGTCGTGGCTTAGTAAAAAAACAAAAATAGTATTATTTGGGCCATCCATCTAATGTAATTAAGGTTTCTAACTTGAGATGCTGATAACTTATTGTCTTATTTTTAAAAGTACAACTCTTAGAAGATATGAAATCCATCTCATATCTTCTTGTCGATTGCATCGTAAACAAAATTTGATACAATAAGAGTGGTGAATGCTTAACGAGATTCAAAGTAAGAGGCAGCTGAAAAGCTGGAGCTTTCTCCCATCTAAGAATTTTCTTAATTAGCGCTCGCCTAATTAACGACTCAGCTGCGGCCTTTGTTAGGCCCACGGCTGGAATATTTTGATTAAATCTATGGAGTTCGTGAAAACAGCTGTTTGTATGTATTACATATTTTGAATTTAGAATGAATTGGTTGATTTCAGTATGCCTGCATCCACAGGTATACTTAAGCAATTCATGTCAAATTTTATTCCCCCCCCCCCTACTTTTGTTGTTTTAAATAATCGTTTTGTACTCAAGGGATGCCGTTTTAACCATTAATATGTTGTGTCATTAAAAGGCGTACAAGGTAGTTGTTTCATCAAATTTAAAAATCACCTCTTAAAAATAAATGAGCTTGTTAATAATTGCGATATAATTCTGTACGATTATTCGTGTTCTTCGTATTAAAAACTAGTTTTTTGTATTCTTGTTAATTATGACTGGTGTATAATCTTAAATATCACTTGAACATCAACATACTATGCTGTATGTAAACATAGTGAGTATTATTCGTTTTTTAATACTTAATGTAAGTTTAAATTAAATCAAGTAATATATTTTTAAAGTATAAAATGCCCTTATGATACCAAAAGAGTTAAACAAATAAGTTCATCGATCTGAAATTGTTAATTTGTAAAGTATAAAAAAATAATTTGTATACGCGTAAGAATTGGTAGTTCATGTTAGATTTTTTAAAAAAACGTGGTCTTGAAATTATATGTAAATACAAACATTGTTTTGAGGATGACTAAGAATGTCGGTAGTGCGCATATCTTCCATTGTTTGTATCGATTAGCCGTCATTAGACGCGTGCGCAGCTTGTCAGCACAATGCGCGGGCGGCGACAAGGATCGTTAGCTTTAACTTATAATTAATCATTAGTATTGTTTTTGAAACTCTTGTGTATACGGTGCATAATTTAAAATGTATAATTGTATATAGTTTAGGAAATAGACTCATATGATTTACCTAATAAAATCCACTTCAATCCATACGTTATAATGAATTCCTTGTCTTTGTATAACTTAAAATGGTTATAGTGTAGGGACACTAACCATTTTAAGTGTTTACTATTAAAATATTTATCTCTACCAGCCGAAATTTTAAAAGTCATTTGCGACTGATACAATAATCATGAATCAAGATTATATACATTTAGATTATTATTACAAAAGATTTTGTATGTATAATATATTGCTTATTTGAAAAATAAATTAAAATTGTTGTTTTTGACACATCAATAAAAAAGCAATTAATAAGTCTCGGGGGGTTGTGGAGTGGCTGTTGGTATTTCCAATTTGAAACTTGATTGCGTGCGGTTCAACCCTCCGTTGCCTATTGTCCGTTGCTCACAGTGTACGAAATATACAGAGCGTTTCGTATCATTATTACTTATATTATTAATTTACGTTTATTGTAAATATAAGTTATATATTTCAAGAGTCCCAAAAATAATTAGCGTAGTTTTGGTTGAATAACTGCGATGTTTGCGATTTAATTGTGACCTATATAACAGATTGATTCTTGTATCCAAAATATTCGAGACTCCAAATAATATGTATTAACCTTTTTAAATTCCATCCATTGGATATCCATTGATCTCTGGGCCAAGACTTCCAGATCTCAAGCACTATTATAAAGTTATCTATCCTCCCCTCTTCCATATTTCACAATGTTTATGATAGTGAAATAAAATTATTAAGCTCTTAAATTTCTATGTAAATTGAAGTATGCATCGCAAAGTCAATTTCTAGACTGAATATTAACTGCACACAAGCAAAGGCATAAAGCTGTGAATTACAAATCGGGGGTCAAGTGTCGCGGGAAATTGAAGTTATGGCCTCGAATAAGTGGGGTTTTTATCTCTTTTTCGAATGAGAAGTGGAACTTATGATGTCTAATGTTCACCGATTTCATGTGTCACAGTTCGCGATAAATAGGCGTATGTTTATTTTATTGTTAAAGCTAATTTGCCAAATTCGATTTGTTTTTATTGACATTAAAATAAAGCAGTTAACATTTACGAAATATTATATGCGACGGTCATTAGCCGAAATGTTACTTAGACATCTTGTGGCCATAGTGATTATGATATTATTTAACAGAGATCTGCCAACAAACGGTTAAATGTCATGAGTGAAAATCGATACAAAAGAGCTCCGCCCTTAAGGCAGGTAAGTGGGTCAAACTCGTTTGCGACCTTGCCGACAGTTACCTACTGCTCGCCATCTCGCGTATAATCGATCCGTTCACCTAAAAAAATATACCTCATCCTTCGGGATTTTTGTGTTAAAGAATGTAAAAACATCATTTTGTTAATATGATTCTACGTCTTCTCTTTCGGTATAAACTTACCGATTGGATAGATAGAGATTTTATTGACACGACATTTAATCGGCAACTGACTGGCGGTTAAAATATGCAGAGATACCAAATACCTGATTGTGTATCAGAAGGCAGATGTGTCGGCGGCAGAACTGAATTCGGTAAGCACCTGCTGCGACAGCTGGTGACGGAAGATCGTTTCATTGTTATGATTTGAATGAGACGTTACAGATGTATTAATCTTCAAAATGAAAGAAATGCTTGCTCACCCAACAGTGCATGATCTCATTGTGTTGATAATATTTTAGTTGAGAATTATGAATTCATAGATAGTTATTGTCTGTTTTGATGTGCGCCACGATATTCCACTTTTCTTATTAAATTTTACAATTATATCTCGTATCTGTATATGAATCTTTATGAGCGCAGAATCTGTATAAGTGTTTTGTCCTCTATGTGTGTGAAACCACGGGAACGGGACAAAACAGTTAATATAAAAGGACTAATTAACATAAAACAAACAATAATATAAGCTTTGTCACTCAGTGAAGATTCAGCTTTCTAAAGGTGAACGAAGCTTTTGAATCGGTCCAGTATATCGGAGCTTATTCAATACAAAGAAACAATCAAATCTTTCATCTTTGTGATATTAGTATAAATTAAAGCTCTCAAATTACACCATTATTTTGACTTCCCTTAAGGCATTCATGTGCCGCGGGTACATTGTCACAATATATTGTCATTACCATCAATTGACCACCATCAACAAGTATTTACGAGCTGCGAGTCGCGATGAATATGCGAGCGACTTATAAAATGCTCATTTTTCCATATAAAACGTCATAGCTTGGCGTCAATAACATTGGAGTGTGTGTAATAGTACGAGTATTTCTATTCCGACTTATTTGCGTATGTATTTTTATTCAGAGTAAAGGATTTCTTTTTATGTTTAAATCCACTTCAAAACATATAAACATGAAAACATAAGATGAAGATCACGAGATATGTCAATGTAATTCAAAATTATAGGATATTATTCAGAAGTTTTATTTGGAAATTACCAAAACGTCGAGCCGATGATATAGCTCTTGCTACATCTTGAAGGAAGTGTAAAGTCAAAGTCATCTTAGATTTTGTTACGTAATAGCGTAAACCATGAACTTGCGCCGTTGACTGTCGACGATTTAAACCCGATAACTCGATAACGATCGTTATCGATATTATCGATCCATTCGAGATGCGAGCTCTTTTACGACCGACCGGAGAAATTATTGTATTAATTTCTTAATAGAGCGGGATGCCTGTTCGTTGCGTAAACCTCAAGGGTTGTCCAATTATCTAAACTTTATATTGTCTTTTAATATGTTAACAGTGATCTCGTGACAATTTGAAATTGTATAACAAATTACTTTTGTATTGCTATGTAAAGAAATGCCATACAAAATTATGCTTACACTGTACCTACCTTTATGACATCGTCTGCTACAAAACGAAAATAGCTTTGTAACGTGATGATTTGTACCTTAAAGAAGTAAGTTTTATTTATTCATTCATATCGTGGTGCTACACTTACTAATTGTTCTATTAACTTAACGATTATGCATGAATATCATATAACGTCGGGATGTCTTATCTCTCCTTCTCATTTAAAATATTTGGCTATCGGTTTGTTCCATGACAACCCTATCCATTTATCGCCTGTTACTTCGAATGACATGAAAATCTATCAGTAATTGATTATATGTTCCTATATCGAGAGCAAAGTAGTAGCATAAAAGGAGGTCCATACAATGTCATTTAATTTCTATTTGAATATATAAATTATATATAAACTGCATATAAATGTTTTGTTACTTGTTATCTTATCGTGATTCTGAAACGAAGTATAATTTAAGCTTGCTGTAGACATTGGCGATGCAAACAATGTATCTCTATAATAGTTAGGTATTACGAACCTGATTAGTCAATTTGGAGAATTCCACATTTATTGTATGTACCCACTTACCGTTTCACACATACCTTAGTTATTAAGATGATTAATGTATGGTCTATATGTGGGTGTTGAGTGACGTGTTCTAAATAGTTTTGATTTTGATGCTCAACTGGTTGGTTGGTAATGTTTCTGAGGTATATTTTAGTTTTATGGCAACTTTCAGCTATTTACTATATTCATTATATACTCATTCAACGCAATCCAAACTGATTATAATAAGAATAGTTCAGAACAGTACAGTAGAAAATATTTTGTTAAATTTCTGACTCAAATAATTATGCTATTTCATCGTTAATTAGAAAATGAGAATGCGATTCGTTCCATACATCACTTGTTCATCTAAATACCACAGTTGTACGCTGACAGCGTGCTTAGAAGAAGCGGCGCCTGCTCAGACGCCGGTTAATTGCGACGAAAGTGCATATTCTCAACTTGGAGCTAACTATTCGTTCCAGACCATAGCGAAACGAATGCCTTGTTGAACACTGTTAATAGCTGGAAACATTTAGTTAGTCTAGACTTTAGAATCTAGATTTTCTCGCGTCTTGTTTTATGACCTTAGTTGAGTACAACTGTGTAAAAGTTTATTTGAAGTATCTTAATTTTTATACTACCAATAACTGACACTCGCTAGATGTCAATGAGTTTTATGTCATTTAAATATTGGTGGCGATTCTGATAATCTAAACACCTCTAAATCTAAAAAGCTCTAAATTTAGGTTTAGACCTGTCAATCGAGTTTAACCTATTCTATATATTTCTACGTTGACAATTTAAACCTTATTTCTATGAATTTAGAGATGTACAGAATAAGTTACGCTCTCTAAAACTGTTTGACAGGTCTAAATCTAAATTTAGAGATTTTTAGTTTAGAGTGTGTACATCAGAATCGCCACCATTTTTCAATATTTAAAGTAAGAATTGATTCATTATCTATATCACTCTTATTTTAATCAGCAATTATCAGATATATTATAAACTATTCTAGCTAATTGAGCATATTATACGTCTTTGAATGAAATTTATCAGTCGAAGACTTTGCTTGAGAGTAGTGTCCGTAGATTAAGATGCCTCACGCTAAAATAATTCACTCGTTGCTATTCTGTAGACAGGCTGATGATTCCTATCCACAATTTAGTGCAAAAACGTCACGAAGCGAACAATTAATGTGATATACAACCAGATAACTGTGCTGTTATGAGATGTTTATCGCATGTTTGTCAAATAACAATATGTTTCAGAGATTTTTTTGTCTTCTTTGTGTTGTTTGTGTCAATAAATAACTACTATTTATAGAACTTGTGAAAATGAGAGGAGAGGTCGCATAGTACGATACTTAGTTTTTATCCTCATTGGTGAACTATTTCATTTATTAATTAAGTAATTTTTAAATTTACCTTCTTGTAACTTGTTGCATATTGTTCAGTCTGTGGTGATAAATGCCTACATTACATTCATGGGCTCAGATTTTACATATTAGATATATTTTCTTTTTGTCTTGTGTACCTAAATCCGGTTAATATTTTACTTTATTGCCTTGTTCATGATTACCTTGATTAATGTCTACTTATGAAATTCAAGCAAACTAAAATAGCATAGGTGCATAAAACTAAATTATACGTTGAAATTATTGTTCATTAAGGTGATGATGTAGTCTTGTTTATGCGATTTCCCATTTGGCAACGCGTTCATTTTACGACGCCATCTCTGGTTGGTCATAAAATTATGCGGTATTACTACAAGCGATTAATCTGTTCCTTAATTAAGGTGGATATAGTATAGTGATTAATTGATGTCCTTTTCAGCTAATTAGTTTTATCGCTATTCAGTCTATTTTGGTCTCAAACAATTAAAATATACTATTAAAATTAATACACACACAGGCATACGTTGAAACTGATTGTAAGTGTTTTAAAATATAAAAATTCTTTATTTGCAGGGGTAAATTTGCGTCAGTCCGAAAGATCCGCCACCTGGTGTCTGGTGTGGAGTACGCCGCCAAATTTATCCGTAAACGGCGACGCGCCGCCGACACCTCACGCGAGATACAACACGAGGTCGCCGTGCTGGCCCTTTGCTCGGACTCTAGGCGTGTTGTACGCTTACACGAGGTTAGCTATTCACTTTTTTTATATAATCTGGTATCAAAGAAAAAATCTTAGCTTTTAATCTGTTTATGTATAATGAATAGAGAGTTTACAAGTGAATAGTAGTAAACAGCAATATTAAGGATCAAGGTTTGGTATTTAAGCCTATCACGATTTCCCTAAGCCTCCGTAATATTACAATTTAGTCCAATAAAACTCAGAACCTACATCTATAGTTTTCATTATTAACTCCAGAGACGTTCTAAATTAAATGAACTGTCCCCTTACCACGTAATCTCATTGTCATTTAGCACGTGTGTAGTCACGTGTTTGGTAATGTTATGATATAAATAGGACAAGAATGCGACATTACACCCACCCGTATTTAATTACTGATACCAACCGCAAACACGTACAGGCGTTAAGTGAATCAATATCATTCCTACTAAGCCAATTGTACTTTGTATGTTTTAAAATTTATTGTCGTCACATAAAAATATATTAATTTTATCCCACCTAGTTTAACGATCTTAAATTTGTCTCATACGATGTCCTTTTTAAATTGTAAATATTCACTTTCATGGTAATTATTGAAATTGCAGGTATACGAAACACGTACAGAAGTAGCCATAGTTTTGGAGCTATGTGCGGGAGGGGAACTCCAACGTCTACTGGATGAAGAGGAGCGCCTCACAGAAGGCGCTGCTAGAAGAGCCCTTCGCCACGTGCTGGAAGGGTTGGCCCATCTTCACGCCCGCCGTGTTGCCCACCTGGACCTGAAGCCGCAGAACCTGTTACTCACCGCAGGCGGCGAAGAGTTGGTCATCTGCGACTTTGGCATCAGCCGTGCGATACAGCCCGCCGCACATGTCAGGGAGATACTAGGCACGAGGGACTATGTTGGTGAGTGACGACATTCGCCTGCTATTCTATATTTAACAACTTTCCATGAAGTAATTTCCATCAACTGTTGTCGAAACTTCAGATTTAACCAATGCTCGTAGCAAAAATGTATGATACATAGAAGGAAAAAAGTTCTTAGCATAGTTATCTTATTTCAGCGCCAGAGATCCTGTCATACGAGCCGTTGTCTCTAGCGGCAGACATCTGGTCGGTGGGAGTGCTAGCCTACGTGCTTCTGAGCGGGTATTCCCCTTTTGCGGGTGACACCAAGCAGGAGACCTACCTCAACATCGCACAGTGCCAGTTGTCCTTCCCCAAGGACTTGTTTTGGGGCGTGTCTCAACGCGCAATGCAATTCATCAAAGAGACGCTTGTTGTTGATCCTAAGTAAGTTTTCATTTAACTGGCATTCATAGCCATAATAATTTTATAAAGTCACCAATACAGTCAGAATCCTATATATCATTATTTGTTTTAAAGGATATATTGTAATTGTTCTTCAGTTCTAAATCTGCAACATAAGTAGATAACATCAGATATTAATTATATGTGAAACGTTTCAGGGGTCGTCTTACAGTGGAAGAGTGCCTGGAGCACCCCTGGTTGAAAGACGATGCGGACATCCCGCGAGCCATAGTCGGGGTAGGCTTTGATGCTGACTCTGAAGTAGGCTCTGAAGCAGACGATGACGGTACGGACAACGGTGATGAAGAAACTGTTAACGGTGATGGAAAAGATGGTGTTAATGGTGTCAACGGGGTCAACGGGCACAACGGCGTCAGCAAGTGCAACGGTGCGACAAATGGGACACATGAAGACAAAGGTGAGGTGTAAAAAGCTGTACTGAGCATATCTTCTATTTTATAGTTGAAAAAGAAAGTAAGCAGTGTAAGGTTGTTGTTCTCGTAACTCACAAGTTCCGTGAAGAAACATACATATTTAACATGAAGGACGGAGAAAGATTCACTGTGGTACGAAATATAACAATTCCTGTAAATGTTTATAGTAAAATAATATAGAAATACATTTTAGAACCAGATCCTAATGGGTCAGCGACTCCACGTGAAGAGGAAGAACGAGCTGCAGCAGTGAAACACGCGAGAGATGACTCCCCTTCGCCGCCTTTCCCTGACGCGCCTTCCACGCCCAAGGTACGTACACAACGTACGCGCCTACGTACGAATTCGTAGAAGGTAATGCCATACACTAGTGTAAAAAGTACATAGCATAATATAGCTGATAGAGAACATGTATTTATGTGATATCTGATACTTGGAAGGATTTGTTGCGGTGGTTATTGGTTTCATGTATTTTATTGCTTTGTTATCGTCACTAGGTACTGATCGCTGAGGTTTGCATATCGATAACGTTCTAGCTGGCAAATTAGGTAAATTAATGACCGCTATAGGTGCTATTAGCTTTTATTCATTACCAACAATTGAATTCACAAAAGAAAATAAGAAACTACTTCTATTCTGAGATCTATTAAGCTGAAAATAAGTATTTATTGATACAACAATGTCAACGATATATATAGTTTCAAATGTATGATTGAAAATCTATATTTCATGTTGTATTATTTTTTGGTATATCAGGAAACAGTTTGCCAACCTCCAATGAAACCACTTGAGTACAGAAAATTTGAACTCATATTCAGCTCTACTTGCAGGTGTGTCGCAAGTCCCATCCCTCGCCGCCGTCCGTGCTCGCGCTTTGCAAGAAATTCCAGCCGGATTATGAGAAACCCGCCAAGTTATGTCATGCCCGCGGCGAGCTTTGTGGGTGTCCGGCACCCTGCCTGCGTCTGCGCACAGCACAGGATAGAGCTGTACTTTGCTAGCGAGCGCTTTGCTGCCTTTGGCGGCAATAACGTCTCTGACGCACGAGCGATCGTCGAGCTAGCTCTTCAGGCATTTCGGTATTGAGTACTTTTTAAGTAAAGGAAAATGTCTTTATCATTACATGTCCAATTCCGAAGTATGTGAATTATGCATTCAGATTTGACCTTTTAACAATAAACTACGTGCAGTCGTTAAATGTGCAATTGATTTGGGCATTTTCCTTTGTCGAGATAGATAGACGATGTTATCGTAGCAAAATAGTAGTGTGCGACAGCGACCAACAAATGCTGGAGTTTGCTGAAGGGTTAAGCTATATATGAACCAGTTAAATCAGTTTGTGAGGAGACCTAATGAGGTTCTACATGTGGTCTTTACTGAACAGATTTGATAATCTTTACATTTGTGAAATATACATTAATATAATGTAGTTATGTGCCTTTATAAGTACAATTTTGATGGATTTACGCTTTGCCTCTTGAGCAGTGCCAATATATGATATAACCAAATATGGTGCAGATTTATGTAACATCACATTGTTTTCGTACGTTTCACGAAAATATTTATGAGGTCAGCAGATGTTTGTGGCACATTTAAAACAACGACGATACACTTAGGACTTTAGTAAAACTATTCATGGATCACATATACAATCACAATACCATAAATTTAAATGAATATAATTCGACATTCCGTTTTAAAATAATGGACGAAAATAGTAATGGTGAATCGTCGTTGTGTTGTGAGATCGCGCGTGTGTAGCGTCATGTTGTTGAAATGTATTACTCGTTTACATGCCATCGGCCGTGTAGATAGTTTTAAATAAGTCAATTTGTGTATATTTTCAGTAGGGACCCGATTACGCGAACTCGAATCAGCGAGTCGAATGCATCTCTAGCATATCGTCTTTCTTAGTCTATCAAAGTTGTTTTAAACGTGCTGTTTAAGGACTAGCTTTAGAAGTGTCGAGTTCGGGAAGTAATCGCATTCCTACATAAACGGTACAAAATGCATAATTATGCGCCAGCAAAGTACGGAGCTTGTAATATAAATGTGTTCTATTACTTAAGGCCGAGAGCGCCAACCGCCGAGTTGTACATAATCGATATATTGCGGTATTAATTTATTTAATAAAGGTGCGACGTCTCGGCGCTAATACTTACTTAGATAATATTGTTATACTTAACGATAGATATCGTTTACAGTAGCGTAAGTGTTTGTACGTAGGACGAATCTAGTTACGCGCTCGTTGACCCAAAAATGGGACCAAAATTTTTCATGTAGTATTCCATATCGGTAAAGTTTGTAATTATAAAATTTTATCACTGTGAGTGACCGTTCGGGTTGTTATAGATAGGGAATTGTTAAGATGGATTATTATGAGCTCAAATCGTAAGGTTTAGTTTGTGAATCGTGTTAGCTTAATGGAATTATAGTGCCTTCGAGCTGCCTAGTTAATTCCTTTCTTAGTAGTCTTTTAATTTTTTTGCCTGTGTTTAGTTTTTTATTTGGTTTACTAGATTTCTTATCGTTTTTTTTTTAACATTTTTTCCGACTTAACTTCTTTTGCCCTTAGAGCTGTTGTGATCCATAAATCATTTGTAAAAATAAATTATTGTGATACAAAAATGTGGTTTTATTCCTGTTTATACCAATTTTTACTATACTTGTTCATACTTTCAAAACGACTTATCAGCTTTGCTGCACCATAGGAAAGATGTAGCACACAATGGTCGATTATTTTGCTAAGGATCTAAATTCTGCAGTTATAATTTAACGGGAATGAAGGACGTGATACTTGTTATCCTTAAATGCGCAAAGATCTACGCCCAAGCGTGTGTTTATAAAGTAACTCTTCAAACTAAGATAAATTACATAATATTTATATTTTTTATAGTTACATTTTTTAAAGATGACAAGGTAATTATTATGACAAAGATTTAGGATGAATTCTGTCGATGTCTAGAAACTGATGCTGAGTTAGCAACTTGACTTAGATTAGAAATTAGAACAGCAGAGTTCGATTAGAAATTAATTACGGAACCTGCACGTAAACTTTATAAATATAGAAATAATACAAACAAATGTTTGTTTTGAGTGACTTGTTCAAAATTGTCAAGTATGAAAAACCTAATATCGGCATCTCTAAATTATATATCTGATGTGTAAGCCATTATCGCCAAAATAATAATTCAAATTTACATTTATATTAAAGTAAAGTATAAAGATAAATACTTTTATTTTTTATGCTTTCTTTTAAATGTTAACTGGAATAAAAAATAATACTAAGAAATATCTTATAAATTATTTATTGTGTTAATTTTATCTATGTACAGAGTACTTATGATATGTACTGCAACAAATTATTATTAAAATTCCAATTCATGACACCTATTTTATAATAGTTCATTCATTATATTTTATTATATGGAAATAACACAAACATTGGTTATTGTTTAAAGCTTATAATGGTTTTTCTAATCAGACCGTCTATTTTTTCTACATACAAAATGGTAGCATATGCTGCAGTGATGGAAAGCTACTAAACTGAAGAGTGAGATTTTTTTTAATTCAGTGATGTATAAATGTACTGACGCTACTGTACGTACGACTCATCTCAAACGCGTTTCCTCGATATATCACATTTACATGCACCAAGTAATATTTTGTTGTATACCTTAGCCTAACAGTCTGATGGAATCACAATTCTTTAAGATTTTAGTTCAATTTTAGACGACTTTACGAAAGCCGCAATTATATGCTTCTAAAACTACGGTACATTTTAGGTGTTACAATTCACAACCTGCAAATCCTTATCAGGACATACAATATTCGAAATACGTTATGCTAATGTAGCTAAGAATATAAATTAAGTAATAAATCCGGTAGCTAGAAAGCAGAGAAAAAACTAGTTTTAAAGAAAATTAATCGTAGAAATTACGACTGGTACTCATTAAATACGCAGATTTTTTTATTCTTATCACATTTCATACCTGCTAAACACACTTTTACTATTTAAACTTTAGATACGGCGAAACAATATTTTCTAGCATAGCATAATACAGTTCCTAATATGGTCCAGCCAATGAGATCCAAAACTTTAAAAAAACACCTATTCCTATAAAATCACAGCAAACATTCATCAATTTCAAATACATTCAAATATTAAAAAAAATTGGAAGCTTAAAATAATTAAAACAGACCAGATTCTACTCAAGAGTTACATTTATAGACAATCTGTTATAAAACAAACACACTGACTCATGAAAATTATTCCATTTATATATAGGAATATAGTAAATTATAAATGTATAGAATACCGGCAGTTTCTTAAAAAATCTTCTGGGTATTTTAAAATATTAGTTTTCAGTCTACCCTCAATATTACGTATGTCCATTGAGTAATGGCGTATTTTGTTTGAGTTCGTTCAACTGATCCACGTACTCCGTGTACAACCTTTGCCAGCGTAGTTGCCTGACGAGAAGTGCCAACAATTCTTCCAATAAGTCATGTTTTTTAATTCCCTGAAAGGGCGAAAAAATCATTGTAAAATATATTTTTTTGTCCAAAGCTTAAAGATCAATTTCACTTACAGTAAATAAAAGGTGTGTTGAATTTTAAATCTAATAAGTTATTATTTTTACTGACCAGTATATTGGATTCCCACTTGGTAGGCAGTGAAATACAGTGGCTTGGTCCTAATAGGTCATCTAAAATGGTTCTGAGTTGATCTTCTGTGCCTGAAAAACAATTTACATTAGATATTAATGTTGATGTTAACATTTATAATAAAAATGTCAAATTAATATACAATTTCATAAAGCAACACATTTTTTTTTACCATGAGCAATTAGATGCGTGAAGAGTGCGTTGATCCAATGACGGTAGTCCCTCGCCAAACGGAGGTGCAGACAAACAGACACCTGCGATTCTAGCCAACTACGAGCTGCGCATGCGTTGTATTTACTGAGAAAGAAGTATACTATTAATAATTTAATTTTTGATCTTTACAATATACTATATATTGTTCTTATACGGGAGACTTAAGAAGAAGCTGACCTCTGCGTGGCGGAGTGCTGCAGAGTGGAGGGCAGGCGCGTGGTCCTGCTGCTGCCGGAGCCGCCCCCGGCGCGCCTCACGGGGTCGCCGCCGTCCGCCCACGCCACCCTGCGAAGCCGACCGTCAACGCGCGCTTTGGCAACCCCCCCCTCCAACTCACCAACTCACCAACTCACCATGCGCACAGTTGTTTGCAGTAAATGTGACTCTTGCCCGTACTCATCGCGATCATTGGATTGCCGTCCACCAGCGAACAATTTGTCACGGTAGCTGAAATATATCAAACGAATGATTTGCATCACATGTATAGACAACAATAACTGGTAAAATAATAAAAAGAAAACTTAATTAATCTCATAATAATACTGCAAAATGCTACATTTATCAAAACGGGTTACTAGCACAGTATCAAAACTCAGTGAAGCTGGCTTTAATTGTCTATACAATATCTAAAAAAACTTCTATATACTATATTACATATTGTAAAAAGTAAAAAAATTAAGCTTGAATGAATAATGCTTTGTCATATCGCGGTTCGATTAACGTAAGTACATTTTTAAATACACTTCTTTAATACCATATTACGCATATAAACAATTTAATATAAAATACAAATAAAAATTATAGAAATCTTCATAAGTCACAAGTCTTATTGGTACAGGACTTAGATGTCTATGGATCCATAACCCTAGACAAGAGCCAAGGAAAAAAAACAAAACTTATTTCCTTAAAAATTGATTAAAACTGATTAATACCATTATTTGAGAGTAAATTTCTGAAAGACAGCGGTTTCAGCGAGCACGAGGCATTGTTAAGGTCCCACATAACCAGTTCTGCTGATGACGTCACAACTGATAGGGTATCCCCGTTTAGCGACAATTTGTGCGCTGGAGACGGTAAAGCTGGAAGAATATTTAATATCTTTTATACAATTATTAACTAGCTACTGAATTCTTTTCTGAAAGTGTTATATTAGGATAAAACATATAAATATATTTATCATTAGGCGTGCATCACATGCATATTCAAATTTTAATTTCAGAAACGAAACTCAAATGTACATTTTATGACATAATAGGTATCTTAGTTGGTCTACGACTGCACGATATTAAATTTATTATTTTTGATAAAACTAATTAAATAAATAATACAAAGCTGGTTTATATATGTCGTACACCGACCGACATATTATATGTAAGCTTTCCTCTAACCTTAGTTTATTTAGTTCTGACCAACTTAACCTTGTATAATTAACTTAAACTATATACATGAACAATTATTACCGAGTGGGGGCAAAGCCCTATAGGGCTTCGGTTTAGCGTTTCTCCATACGTGTAGAGACCCATCTGTACAAGAGACGCAGAGCCAACGGGCGTCGCACGATATACAAGTTACGGGGGGAACCTGTAATCGAAAAAAATCGTAGCAAAATATAGAAAATAAAAACCTCGCATATATCTCTTTATATAATATGGTCCTTGATCTCTTAATCCCATTTAAAAGAAACTAATTGAATTAAAAATCTTTATATTTTTAACTGAGCATAAAACTTTTAAGTTTAAAAAAATGTATTTTAATATGTTAAAAGTCATAAAAAGGGAACTATTGCTGCTTAACCTGGCTATAAATTAGGAAAGCGAGAGCTGAATGGAAACAGAATAAATTCAAATACCTCACCTAAGCAAGCATCCCAGACCGGATCGTTTGATGCAGAGTTGTTTGGTATCAACTCAAGCCGAGACAGTTTGCCATATGGAGTGTTGTAGGCTTTATTTACCACCTGGAATAACATTAAAAAGAAAAATAAAAATACAGCAATAAAAAAACAATATAGCTAACCACAAGTGAAATGTGTCCGTATATTTCCTAGAATTACCTCCATAGTAAATTACATATTAAATAAAATTATAATATGTGTAGTGGCGGTCCTTAGCGATGTTCCTTTGAATACATGATATGCAAAGAACACTACTTCAGACTAATAATATTTTCTATTGCTATTTGTCTTCTCATTCTATCAACTTATGTCGAAAGGAGACACAAGATACTTAATTATGACGGCTTACTTGTAATCGCAGCGCCCCAGCGGCTCTCACAATTGGTCCAGCAGTGCCTAGAGCTGGGACGGGCAGCGATGGGCCCAATACCCCACGGGACGAAACCTCTTCCGCAGTTGGGGATGTGCACGATCTCTTGGCTTGGAGATCTTCAGCCTTCGGTCCTGGGAGGGAAGATGCTGTACGCTTTCGAAGTCGTTGGTCCAACCCACTGGAAATTTTATCTTTTTTTATTGAAAGCTATAAATAAAAGGCTATATATACATTTTATTAAATTTTAATTATCAAGAATAAAAATATTTTATAAAATTTATGATATTGATAAATGTTTTGTGTTTAACGACATCTTGTGACCATCGTTATTCTTATATAAATAATTGTTACATATTTCAATATTACGTACGTAGATTTAATATGATGTGATGTAACATTAAAGATTTTATTAAAAAAATATTAATACTTGGTTTTAATACTTACTTATCATTACTTTTGCTAAGTGCGTGGTTGCTGACATTCGGATGTATGATGATGTCATCCCGTCTCTCTACTATGATGCGTGACTTGCTCTGCGATGATGTACTGAAGCAGTTTTCATTTCCTCCCGGCATCGAACCGAGTGACTCACTGAAAATTTTATTTTTGTATTAATCGACAAACCTTTTCGTAATTCTTCGAGTGAGTGTTATTCAAATATCTCTATAATAAATCCAGCTATTTCGTTTTAGCTCAAAATTAATATAAGAAAATTAAAAAGAATATGTTCACTGATATTTGTATGAAATTCTAACTTCATTATGAATATAAAATATAAGAAAAAGTACTACTACAGCCTTCGAATTTGAAATCATCGTTTGATACAATTAATTCGTGCATTAAATAGAGCTGTCTCGCTCTAACTCACTTGGCGTCCGCCTGTGTGAGCGGGATGAACACAGGGGTGATGCGCCGTTTGCCATCCGAGGTGCGCGTCTCTATCTGCCTGTCCATTGGCCGGAGAGGCGCCGGACTCGATTGAGTGGACATGGGAGATGGTGTGTATGTGGGTTTTTGCTAGACATACAAAATCTGACTTTTAATGGGAGTATTTCCTAGTTGTCATTTCATGACTTACATTTAGTATGATTATTTTTGGATTATATAATAGATTTATATAATCAAAATTATTTTTGGATTAATATAAGCAAGATTATCTAATTAGTGATACAATGTTATATTATATAATGAAGCTATAAGTAATAGTTTTTATAGAAATGAATAAGTCCTGTGAATATGTCAATTTTAACATAAACTTAGGAAATTTATTAATATTGAAAATAATGTGTACCTGCGATTTGTCATGCTTCGGTGTAGATACTTCTTTGGGCGTTTCCTTTTTCGCTTCTTGCTTCTCCCGAGCGAGAAGAATTTCTGGACATTCCACCAAAAGATTTGAAGACAGGTCACCACCTGACGCATTCGCTGGACATTTACCATAGATTTTCTCATATAAGGAATTCTGAAAATAATATAAATGGTTTTCTTTAAGTGCACAAATAGTCCTAAAGCAAATCCAACATGTACTCAAGAATACTTTCTTTATTATCAGAAATTATTCTATATTATTAGAATATAATATAAAATTCAAATGGTAGGACCATTAACTTACATGTACAATGAACATATTACTGATGCAGTTAAATTATTTTTTATTCTCACCATTTCGTTTCATTATATTATGTTAATAATTCAAGTTTAATATAACTATACAAACATCTTAGTGTTTTCCTAAATTTGTCTAGGTAAACAATTCAAACTAAAATACATGACATCTATACTAATCTGAATATAATTCAAATACATAATTAAAATTAGTAATATATTTCGCTCATACAAACCTTTTCTTCAAGTGTAAGTGGAGTACCAATTTCCTTATTTGTGAACTGTATACACGCCACGGTGCCATCCGAACTGCACGCCAATAAATTAAGGCCTAAAGAACATTTTAACTTTGTAGAGACTCTATGGTGTCTATAACTCTGTATTTTATCTTGTCTATATGTAGTTTAAACTTATCTTTGTACAAAGTTTTTACTGAATTCTAAAACATGGCAACGGACACTATGCCACAGGGCTAACAGTTTAATACAATTTATCAGCTGTATTAGAAACCTAGTCCAAGTTATAAATAGCGCTATCCGACCATACATCATAATTATTAAGATGCTTAGCATTTGCCGTTCGCACCCAACTAATTTGAATATAGGAATTGCAATGAAGGCATCAAAATCTTACCATCAGAACTCCATGAAAGGTCTAGCACGCTATCAGTAAAAAGATCATGTACGACGACCAATGGCCGTTTTAGTGACGTCAGCCAAATGGACAACGCCCTGTCCCGCGACCCAACCGCCGCACAACAACACTTCTTGCCTTCCTTCACGAATATGTTGCTGTTGAAACGCTGAAAGCAACATTAATTATAATATCGCGGTCCATTATGTGAAAAAGATCCAGTAGACACAACAATCACCAAGCCGGGACTGCCTAACAGTGGGTTCCGGATTCGATTGTCAGTAAGTTCACAAAATTGTTATTAATTGTGGACTGGGTGTTATAATTGATAATTTAAAAAAATATATAAGTAAATGTAAATCATATTCTGATATAGCTTTATGGTTACGTTTCAGTAAAATCCATAGAGTAGTTTTTGTGTCTGTTGTCATATTGTAACAAATAAATAAATATCAATTTTAGGCTACAGAAAACTATTTAAGTAAAAAGGGAGTCTTACTTGAAGACGTGTATGGCGGTGGAACATAGTATACAAAGTTCTTATTCTATTTTCCTTTATGTGGATCAAATAATAAATTATCAGAACATACAGCGCACGTAACAGCTTTCCGGTGGCCGACAAAGTCCTTATCACATCGCCAGCCTTCCCTCTCAACTACTTGAGCTGTTGGTCCACCTCCATTCATGGCATGAGCTGATAAAACATATTGCCCATCTGGAGACCATGACAATCGAAGGACGTGTGTTGTGCCTGAAATTGTGTGAATCTTAATGTGAAATAATTATTGATTCTGTGGTAGATATTGATATTTCATTGGTAGCTCAATTTGTCTAAAGGGAGATAGGATTTTTTTAATGCATATAACATGAATGGAATATTAATTTGTTTCATATAGTCTGAAAGTTGTTGAATTAATTGACAAACATGCTGAATAAAACGAAAATGTTTATGGGACTATCTATATAAATAAATAAGTTTGAATGAAGAGTAAATGAAGAACAAATCATGTTTTTATTTTGTTAATTTTTTCGTTTACTACTCACCTCCACACTCATCAAATGGTTCTGTAATTACAGTTTCTTGAGACCAATCAGCTGTTTTCCAAACACGCAGTGATTTGTCATCTGACTGGGATGCCAAGTACTTTCCCACCTGTGATATCAAAATCTTTCATATACCAATTGGGAATTCATGTTCTACATGTCACTGTTTAAAGTAATTTACAATTTAAACTGTACTAAAATCAATATAGGTTTGTTTTATGGCTAAATGGCAACGAGTTCCCGTTTGACTAATATCAATAATTATTTATTTTTAAACTCACAGGATCCCAGGCAACTCCTTTCACAAGTCCAGTGTGTCCAGTAAGAACACAAACCATTTCTGGGAATTTTTCAGCATTCCATATGATTATTGTGTTGTCAACACTACAACTGGCAAGCCATTTGTCTAATGGTGACCAAGCTAGATCTAATACATCACCTGAAACTCATAAATTCATAATATATCACCATAGTTTTTCATATGTCTTGCAATAAATAAGGACAGATATATCATCCAAGTATACCATAGTAGCAACATGTAATAGGTATCAAGATTGTAATTTCTTACCTGCATGTCCCCTCAATGTTGCTAAACACCTCCAAGTTTCTGCTTTATGTTTTCCAGCACCAACAGCAACAGTAAGTCCCCATACCATAATAAGTCTATCGTCTCCACCTGATGCTAAATATCTACCACCATTACTCCATCTGACGCAGTTTACACATGCTGAAAAATTATTGATCAATTTAAATTTGAAATCAGTCATTTTAGTTTACCTACACATGATTTTAGTTATATTGACCAGATGAAAGTTTTAATTTTGTTATACAAAAATATTGAATTTTTTTTCTCCTTTAATTAAGAGATCTAGAAATGGGTATCACATGGCAGCACATCATAATTTAAAGGAGGACTAGGAATTTCACAAAAGAAAATAATTATCATTACATACGAATATATGATTTATGAATATAGAGAACCTATTACTTTTAATATAATAGTAAGAAATTAAATAGTACACACAATACAATCATATAAATCTGCAGAAACTATACTTATTTATGAGATTGATATACTGTACTCCACAAACCAACCTAAATGATTATCCATTTGACAAAGCATTTTGGGAACATTAGGATCTACTTCTACTTCTTCAAACAAAACTGAATTCAAGTTCCATACGACAACCCTGCCGGAGTCCAGACCCTGACCGCCTGTTGCAAACCGCTTCCCCGCTGGATGGATATCAACAGAAAATATTGGTTTGTCTGAAAAATATGTTAAGATGGTTAAAGAAACGGTGCAAAACATCTACAAAAGTAGAATTAAAATTATGAAAATGTAAATATCATAAGTAGGATATAAAATACGAACCATCATGATTGACCCAATTAGGTTTTAAAAGCTTCATTGAAGTATGTTTTATATCAATGATATAATTAATATTAATATATCAGTAGAAAATTGCCGCAAATATTAAAGTAAACAATGCGAAGTCTGAAACACAGATAGAAATAAAAAAATTAAGAAATTACTACAGATGAAATAATTTTTTAAATTTATTTTTTTGTCTGGTACAGATGAATTATTACCATAAAGTTCAGCTATGACACAAAATAGTGGCACAACCAAAATGAATATTAGGAATTCTGACGAAAATTGTGGCCTAAAACGTTGATTAAGAATTGAGATTTGGATACTTAGATGCTTTAATACTTATCTATATATGTAATATATTTTAAAATTAAACTAACATTAATAATTTAAAAGGTCTTAAGCATGACATCGACACAAACGTCATGTCTGCAACTATATGTTGGACCTGACACTGACAGTCATTTGTTGACGAATCTAAAACTTAATTTATTTAAAAATAATAATTATAAATAATAATCCTATTTGGCTCTGGTCCTATTCTTTATGTTAATCTATTAACAGAATCCTCTTGCTTGTGGTTTTTAAAAATCATATTTTTTTAACTCATTATTTTTGTTTGCCCAATTTGGGCATCGTCAGGGTTCAGTGAACTGTGGTCCGTGTAACGATTTAAATAGCGTGAAAGCGGCATGAGAGGATCCGATACCTTGATTCCAGCACGGTTCCTGACTCTCTTGGGCCATTTGTGCGTGCTGGTGACACTATTATGGGAGAGCAAACAGAGCGTACGTCAATGCTTACCGAGCCAATATCACGAGACATTCTTGCCGACATATCACAGCCGGTATGTACTTAACCCTGAATATACATAACATATGATCCAGTTCTTGTATAAATATTGACTCTGAAAAGTAAAATGTTAATCATATCATACACAAGAGTATTTTAATCATACAAATAAAAAATTAGGTTATAGAAATAATAAAATATTCATGGTAATATAACAGAACTGTAATCATAATGTAATATATTTTAAAATATTAAGTAAAAACTAAAGTATTATATGCATGTATAAATACATACTAATAATAAATAATTAGATCCTATATTAGGTTTTTATTAGTCACAATAACATCAATTAAGAAGCTTAGTTAGCAGTTAAAATATAAAAAATTAACATTCTCTAAAAAACACTTCAAACTGCAAAAGCATGTTGTATGTGTACCAAGTTCTCTCTGTCTGTATTGACCTTTGAGGCAATATTCAAAAGTAAGATAGGCTTTTAATCTTATGTTATAGATCACATTATCCTTAATTCTGAACATTTTATCTCTACAATAAATAATATTTACTCTCAGTAAAACACATTATCCAGGATTAATTACCATTTAATTAATATAGCTAAGTAAGTTTATTGTATTTAACAGCATATTAAGATAGCACTTGATAATTAATGTTTAATGTTTATAGTATATTCATATATCAATTAAATCTATGTATGTGATTTAATGTGAGATGTATACAAATACATATATCTAATTCATTCTAGAGCATTGATGGTCCATAGAAAAAATATATTTCCTTTAAACTTTTTATAACAGTCAGCCCTATGTTCAGTTAATTGCAGTAATATTTGCATTCAAGTGTTTATAAAACATGACTTATTATGTGCGTGGATCAGCCGAGACAATAGTAGTGTGGTTTCGGATTCGCGTCGGTTTGCCGATGCACGTGAGTGCCTCACGTGTTAGAATTATTTCAGTGCACTTGTATGAATAAATTTAAAACTTTACTATTTCCATTATTCTCCATGGTACCATCAAACCAAGTATGGTTTTTATGTTTTTTTATGAACCTATACATATTTTGAAGAGTACCTATTGAGAAGGAAGTTAGGTTATTTTAGTTTTTTATTTATATTTTGTACAATATTGTGGTATGGTTACTATATACTATAGCTTTTAATATCAAAATATATATTTGGAATCAATAATATATAATTTCTATCAAGTTTTAATCATCAATAGTTCTCAGCCAAGTTACTGTTCTAGACAAAGTTACATTTGAATTTTAGTAGAACAGTTTATTCTCTTATACCTGAATGGCTATAATCTAGACGCGGTAAATGTTTGTCACATTAACATAATTTACCTATATTAGTCGTAGTAAACGCGATGACTTGTCATTCACAATCGAAGTTTGAGAGAATAAAGTGCGTGCGAGTGGTTCGTTATTATGGTTGTTGAAAAAAGCAAGGTCTGTTCTTTCAATTATGCATGGATGTAGCAAACATGTTTTTATATTTTCTTAGAAAGCAATTGATAATTTACACGTTGTATAAAATATTATTCAGTTTTTATGGGCCTTATTAGAGATTGTTTTAAAGTTATTATCGTGTTAGTAACCATGGTAACGATATCAATTTATACCATGTTCTACATGTATTTGTATACGACATGCCGAATTGGAGGTTATGGCATTTTGGTACTTACTAAAAAACGTTTTTGTAATAATTTTGTAATAATTTGTTTGAATAATTTACGTAATAATATTGCTAAACATGATAAAATAAATGAAGCTTAGTATCAGTTACATCAATTATAATTATGTTTAGCATTTATTAACTAGTATAATTATTTCTAGTAGTTGACTAAAAGTTGACCTCGGATCACATATCAAAAATTTTAAACAGCTGGGTTGTGTGATATGATTATGATTCAAAAAACCTGATCATTAGAGTGTTAAAATATAACTACTCCTAGTATGTCTTTATTTTTTGCCGTGTAGTAAACATCGCGCCGTTGCAAACTTTCCCTGCATGCTTGCAAATAATTATGATAAAAAAAAAATATGAGATACATTTCACGCAAGGTCAGTTAGGTACGCTAATTACAACTTCTATATAATATATATAATTTTTAACACCCAGACAACAGCAATATACAAATATTTGTATATGCTCACATAAATGAAAACTGAACCGGGAATAGAACCCTCTCCTCGGCAGTCCGGTGTGCTGTTTGAGCCTGTTTAAAATTAACAAAGTTGTTTGTATTGCTATTGTTCAGATAGTGGACTTGTTAACTAGTCGATAAGGATTTGAATATTTTAAATATCGTCAGTAGAAAAAAAGGCTGTCAAAATTAAAGGAGAAAGTCGACTCTGTTATATAAGGAGTTATATATGAGAATTGTAATTATCTAATACAAACATAAATATAGATATATTAATATAAAGTTTTCCTTCTTAACAATAAACTAATGAATGACGTAAATTATTGACGATAATATATGAAATATACATTATGTTTATGATGGGAAAATGTATTATTAATTATTAGATTTGCAGTTACGGAAAACATCGTAAGGAACTCTAAGTCATGTGGTTTCCTATAAAAATCACGTACTTGTCTAACAAAATAAAAACATTGTTTTTTGTAGAACAACTTAGACACGTATAATGTACTAAAATTAGGCTCTCACGAAAACGATGGTTTCAGATTGGTAGCGGGTTTCGCCGCGTCACTTGTTCTAATTGTGATTGAGTTTTTGACCTTCCTCTTTGGATTAACAATGTTCTCTCCATCCGTATCGATGATATGTATCCTTTTAACTGTGCTCAGTACCTTATTAAGTACATAGATAGCATGAAAGTAGCAGAGTTGCACTTGTTAAATTATAGTTGTGGTGATATCATTACAAAATTTACGATCTATTGTTGTAGTTAGTCATTTCTGTGGTTTGTGTATACGTGTCTCAGGAGTTGGGTAGTTCTCTAGATTGTTTTAAATAATAAAACATCTCGTTACTATCAATAATACATTTTTCACTAAAATTTAAAGGAATATAACAAAACAATAGTATTTAAAAAATATAAGTTATTATCAATACCTCTCATCGTTAATAATCATAAGTAAAATTAAACTTAAATATATATATCTTACAGACGTTTTAAGACATTATTGTGTAGATGGGATTAGATTATTTTTATAGAATATTACAATAGACCAACGCCTGATTATATTAATTAGATTATTAAAGTTAGTACCATATTTAAGAAGATTTTAAGAATGTGTGCTAAAATATTTGGAAATCTTAAGGCAATTTTTGCGAAAGAAGATTTAAATGTGTAGAATAGGAAAGTTTAAAATAGATCGCGACACCAATTTTATTAAATAAATAAAATTTAAAAATTCACAAAGTAGTTTAGTTCAATTCGGGGAATCAGGCATATCTAGATGTGATTGCAGCTATCCCACTGATAATTAATCGTACCTTGTTATTTTAGTAACATTATCTTGAAACCATAATAATAGGTTACAACACAACATATTTTAGATCCTAATGAATACAACGAATAACTACAAACGCACGCGACAAAAATAAACTATGTAGTTGTAAATTGCAAAAGAAATCCGTCTATATAGTATGCCTTCATGGATTGTTAATGATTTTAGCATATGCAAGGCCCATATGTAAAATTTTTTAGGAAATCAATTCTTCTTATTAGGAAATCAAATGATGTTGCCGCGTTTGCAAAGTCAAGGTAACATTAATATTGATTTTGTTACGATAAATTATTGTTCGTGCACTAACATAATATTTACTTAATAATATTTACTATATATTTACTTTATTTTTTTCCTTTTTTTTTTTAGTAAAATTTTTTTTTTTTTTTTTTTTTTTTTTTCACAGTTCTGTGTAATGAAATAGTAAATGTGGCAAATTTTCATTATAATGTTGTACAATGTGAAAGTAAACCTTATATCGTCTGTATCACGCGAGTTGAATCTAATTTAGGTCAAACACGAGAATGAGTGCATTGTATGGTTGCTATATTGGTTCATTGAGAGTTTATTGAACCAATTATAAACTGTACACATAGTACGAACTTACATAATAAAGTTCTGTGTGAGCTGGTCGGGTCGGAGATGATCTTTGTGTTAATTAAAAAGATATTGTCATTCGTTCTTCAAATGCATTATAATTTTTCGTTTAATGGTTTCTCTTTGAATATGACAATTTTCTTGATGATCAAAATTAAAATGGTTTGAGTTCTACACAGCCTATTTTTAGACATACTGAAAAATAGACATTCATATTTTACTCGTAAATATTCTTAGATAATAATATAAATATTAATGAGTGTAATCAAAGATTATACTATGCAAAGAAAGCTTTTCATATCTGTTTCTTAGTGTACATGAGAATTACAGTATTAAATTGTTTGCTCTGTAAATTGTTTTAAACACGTGGTTGGTATTAGTTTAAACGACACTGTAACTGAGGAACGTTTCCTTCCGAGATTTTATTATAGAGAGTCTGAACTAGTATTTCCAAGAAAAATAATAGCATCGTACAGTATAGTAATAGGTAGGATTATGATTTTGGTGTGTACAAAAAAAATGTTAGGTACATTAATTAATGTTTTGGTATGGTACAGTCATATTAATGTCCAAAAGTTGATTAGTGTAAAATACAGATCCTTCTTATAAGAAACACGTTTTTTAGAAGATATCCGTAGATCCTTATTAGTGGACATTGAATTACAGTTATTTGTAATTTTCCTTACATCAAAATAATCAGCTATCGCCGGACATGGATTCGCTTCAATCACCCTCACCTATTTTGTATTAGATGGTTGGCTCTGTGATTGGTACTGGCCAATCTTCTTCTTCTGTTCCGTTCTTCCCTCTTGCATTGATTTGAGTACAGCAGTGGCAGTCTTGTGCTCGTCTAAGTGGTGATCCACATTTTACCAATAATATTTCTTGTGTATAGTCACTTTTTTATGTTGTCGCATTTCCCCCGAGCTGTCTTAGATTTAGGTTTCCTCAAGATTTTTAGTCACGTAAGTTAATGTTTTCAAAATATTGAAAGTATTCGCTGTTTTTTAACGTACGCTTATCACTTATGGTCACCGTTTTATCTTACACCCAGCAAAAATATTCGCACAAGCAACCACTTTGCATTGAAATTGTGAAATTTATAATTAATAAACTATTTACATGTTTGAGAGGTATAGACAATATGTATACAGATTATAAACCCTTATGCTTGATAATCACGATGAATTACCCACACTACTTCAGCACGTCTGCTTCAGCCTTTGCGCACGTTTTGTCTTCTATGAAAATTTATGACGTGATCTTGTTCCAGGTAACGAATGAGCACCAGCACTTGACTCAGACACACGATTACAAAGCAGGATGGTCGTTTTACTTGGTGTTGGCTGGCGTAGTAACAACACTCGGTTCCTCGCTGCCGGTCGGATTCAATATCGGTGTAGTCAATACGCCGGCTGAGGTAAGTTTATACTTCTAGCGCGTCATTTTATATGTTTTACAAGAGGAATATTTTAAGGGCGCGGTTATCTACAGTCCACAAGTACATACTCCAAAAAGGGCTTTTTATGAAATATTTTAAGTAATAAAAATAATATATTTATAAAATATAAAATTATAGACGAATAATAATAATAATTTATTGTCAGACCACAAAGATCCATGTGTTATTATGTACATTCAAAATCTTATAAAACTATGTTAGTACTTAATCTAGAAATAAAAACGAATATTAAATACGGTTAAGAAAATGAGGCATGCAATCCCCTCCAGTGCTTCACAAGCTTGGTCTCTTTGGTACTCAAAACATGGCTACCATTCGTACTAGCTTCAATGCGGCACATCAATGACGCTGCTCTTTTTCGGATGATAGCATGAAACGCATCCGTTCGAACCTCATGGCTCGAACATCTCTTCTATGAAGAACATCCCCGAGCTGAAGCTATAAGCTGAATTATCAGCTATTTACTGATTTAAGAAGTAAAATTACGAAACTAATTAGGTAACCGATTATTACAGCTAATAAAACAGTTCTGTTATGAAAGTCTACATGAGCGGTTTAACATCGATTTAGATGAGACATGGATGAACGTACTTTGGTCTTCGGTTGTCTCCATCTTCATAGTCGGTGGATGTACGGGTTCCATCCTCGGTTCAGTACTGGCTGATAAACTTGGAAGGTAATTCTTGACTCTTACGAATATAAGATTAATAAAAAAGGGTTTTCAAGTACATAATTGAATAATTATTTCTTTAACATTATCAATGCGTCTTAAATTTCGATTTGTCTTAAATTATTGTGTTTTTTTTCAGGAAGAAAGCAACAATAGTAACCAGCGTGCTGTCATTAGCGGGTGCTTTGATGTTCATTTTATGTCGCACTGCGAATTCCGTCGAAATGCTTATATTGGGTAGACTGCTTGTCGGTTTATCTGGTGGTATGTTACGTCGGATTATCTCGTGTAGTTAATTACAAATGATTACATAACTAACTATCTGATGTATCTAGTATCTACTACGTTGAATACTTGTAAATGAAGCTTATTACATATATTATTTACATAATTCAACCAGCGGTGTCGTTATTTAAATTAATTCAATTAAAATACGAAGTAAAATTAATGTATGAATGAAAAATTTAGACTGTTCAAGATATGACTCATAGAAGCAACATCCTAGGATGCTCAGGTGTCGGGGCGACTTACCATAAACAGAACTAACTTACTTTGAATAAGTTGAAAAATATTCTAATAAACACTTAAAACATTTGTAGAAAATAAATGTGTTTTTTTATTTATATACATGTTTGTTTCAGGCCTTACAACTAGTATAGTGCCAATGTACCTCACAGAGTTAGCCCCACCTAGTCTCACGGGGGCCATGGGCGTGGCCTGTCCCATGGGGGTCAACGTTGGGGTATTGGTGGGACAGGTTATGGGTCTACAAGATATATTAGGTATATTTTCGTTTTTTATTTCCATATTCTTCGTATCTTCGGACTGGTGAAATTAATAGAGATTTGATTAAGTTCAATAATACAGTTGTCTAAGAAATCTTTGAATTTTTCACATTAAACTCAAGACTAAGAAACAAAGTGATTTTCTAATTATCTCTGAAATACGTACATATATAATTTTAGAAGATTTTTGTTTTATTTTATTACACTTTAGGTTATTTACTTTGTGACAGTTACAGTGTATTATAATAAATAGTAGGCTCAAATAACTTGCCTTCAAATCGAATGCCATACAAAGATATGCTATAAAATTGTTACAGGCAAACCCAACGACTGGCCCTACCTCCTTTCTGTGTTCGCGTTGCTAGTCATAATATGTTTACCAGTGTTATTTATATTGCCAGAGAGTCCCAAATATCTCTTTGTAGTTAGGAAAAATGAGGCTGAGTCTTTAAGAGGTAAGTTATGAATAAAATTAAATTTTTATTTATTGCTTAAGTACATAACGAATAGGTGAGCTTCTGAGAAATTGCTGTTAAATTTATTGAAATCAACCGAAGGTCATAGGTTCGATTCGTCGAAAATCACATAGGGCCTTACAGGCGCACGCGCAAAAGCAATAGCCCTTTAAACAAAATCTGAGACACGTGAAGGTGATATTGTCTTTTATAAGCATAACTATTACTAAAGAAAAACACTATTAACGGATTTCAGTTATGCATTTTTGCAAATTTAAATATATTAAAGTAAACGCCGGATTATCACGTCAAGATAATCCGGCTTTTAAAGAACAAACGAACTGAACCTGCGATGCTCTGCATCGTAATAAGTCTCGTCTGACAATGTAGGTCGTATTTTCTTTTTTAAAGCCATTCATGTTCCTCGCTCTTATTTACGAGAGATTATATTATTTATATTTAGTATGTTATGTTTAAAGGTAATATTGTCTTTTATTGACATAGTTATTACTCATTTTAAGAAAAACAATTTATTAAAAAACCGTATTAAAAATTTTTTTTATTTTGAACGCGCACCCCCCAAAAAAAGCGAAAAGGGGGGAAAATTATAATAATGTAAAATATATTCAAATTTTGTAAAAATTCATAGCTTAATCCGTTAAAGTGTTTTTCTTTAAATGTTAAAAGGTGCTTCCGTTTGGACTTTTCACAGAATTGAGCCGCGTCCGTGGTGTATCACCAAGCTTATTAACGGAGGAATCAGATCAGCTGCGAGAGGAAGTCCGCAGCAGCAATGACAGCGATCGCTATACGATGTGGGCGGCGCTTAAGGATCGGCGATTGCTGCTCCCCCTGCTGTTGGTGTGTACCTCGCAGGCCGGACAGCAAACTAGCGGGATTAATGCGGTTGGTTCTCAGAAATCTGTGTGCACTTGATAACTTGTGGTTGGTAGTGTTTTCAAATATCGAATCAAAATTCACTGTGTATTGAGCTGATTTAATTTTGAGACTTATTAGTATAATTATAAGATTAATTATAATTTTTAAATTTGGAATTGATCGACGTTTAATGAAACCAAAATGTTGTTGCTGTAAATAAAGATTTTTATTGTAGGCATATTCTATTTACATATTTATAGTAGTGTTTTTATTAATTGATTTGAAATTGAATGTGTGTGTGAATAAATGATTTTTGAATTATATTTATAAGTTATAAGCGGATAGAGATGGAAGCGTACATTAATAATTATGAATAATTTGATAATGTAACTTATGATTAAGGCCTAATATCTTGAGATTTTTCAGGTTTTCTACTATTCGCAAACAATATTCCGTCAAGCAGGCCTATCCAAGGAGAACGCGCAATTCGCGACGATCGGTTGCGGTGCTATAAATGTATGCACGGCTGTGATTATGCTCTACCTTCTGCCGCGAATGGGCAGGCGGCCTTTGTTACTTGGATCCATGTTTGGAGCGACGATTATTTTGGCTTTATTAGCCGCTGCAATGAGGTTTATTGTAAGTTTTTATATAGTTACCTATATAAATTACATAACATATTATTACTTTGATTTTAACAGTGGTCTGTTGTTAACAATGGCCACACCATTAAAAATAAGAAAAAGAGTAGTCTCCCATCTCATTTCTCGATTCTATATTGGTGTGAGGAACGAATTTGACAGCTATTGTTCTATATTATCAGTAATTATAAACATTAGGTCTTCAATTTCTGTATTAGTTTCTCATTTTTTAATCTACATTTTTCCAGGACGCAGTGTCGTGGATGCCGTACGCTGCAATGGTGGCCGTTCTGTCGTACGTGCTTGTGTACGGGTTCGGTCTTGGACCCATTCCCTATTTTATTGCTTCAGGTGAGTTTTAATTATATAAAAATGATAATTGAATTCTTATTTTAAATGCTAAATGCTAAGAAAACCATGACAATATGGTATTATCGATATCTCCAGGGTCTATGACGCTGAAATGTATTATTTAGTTGTGTCAAGTATAAATATAGGGACGAGGCTGATTTTAATACTGAACATAGATTCTTTTTACAATTGGTGTACTGGAAACTGAATGTGGGCGGAAACTTAGTGGCATCTATTTCCCTAGCCTATTGTTAGTTGGTTTTACAATTTTCAATGTTAATATAATCTTTATGTTTATAATAAAATGTTTGTTCAGAGATTTTCGAAGTGGCGCCCCGCGGTGCTGGAATGGCGTGGGGGTCGTTGGCGAATTGGGGGGGCAATTTCCTGGTGGGAATGTGTTTCCAAACCATGCGGGAATACATCGGCGCCTATTCCTTCCTTGTGTTCTCAGCAGTCACTGCTGCATTAACTGTCTTCCACAAGTAAGTTTTGATATTTCATAAACATGTTTTAATTGTTTACTGATTCCAAAAATGTCACATGAGTTTCATAGTATGTTAGAAAACATGACTTTATGTAGCAAATATGGTATGGGATGAATGTATTACAGATTATACTTCCCTGAAACCCGAGGAAAGACTCCGACGCAAGTAACGGAACTCTGCAGTAATGGACTCCGCTCGCGGCCTCTAGCGGTAACTAATCGCAATGTCTGACGTCAGAAATGACGTAATCGATTTAGATTTATTGGTGACGTCACGGACGTTACTAACTTTTATTTGCAATTTGTTGCCTGCTGATTGACTATCTGCAATTGTACGAAGTATTGTAAGTCAGAAAATTGTGAAATTACCTACTTTGTATTTGCTTTAATTCTTGGATAGGTTATAGAAATTTATTGTTTAGACTAGAATTTCATTTGACATGTTTATATTAAACATTGGAAGTGGAAAAATAGAAATAATTATTATTAAATAAAATTGACTTTAAACGAAAAATTAATAAGAAAACTTTAAAGGGTTTGCCTGAAATGCATTCATCAGATCTTGATTTCAGCGTTCCTTGTAAAAATTCTCCTTTCCAAAGTCCCCATCATCCCTAAACACATTTTTTTTTTTATGTTGTTTAAAAATGTTTAAAATATTTATATCTCGAATATTTTAAAGTGAAAGTACTTTTAGTTATTTATATTGGAGAGAACAAGTCGGAGGACATGAAGGCAAACATGAATCTTTTTTGATATAATAAGTATCACACTTTCATTTTTTGTAATAGATAAACTTTCCGTGGCAGGGCCCAACTAAGAAGAAAAGTTTTGCATCTTCCCACTAAAGAGGCGCTTTTGTTGGTATGTTTGTGTGAAATTTGAACAAATCTTGAGCAAAACTTTGCAATCTGCTTGTAAACTTTTCATATGCACTATTGTTTTCATCCCACATCACAATCGCTGATTGATGAACTGGAATGTGACTGCCATATTGATACTGAACATTTTAGATATAAGTGTATTTTATAAGTACAATACCAAATTTTAAAAATCATTGACATTTTTCATGCATTTTATATAAAACAACTTGTGACTTGGGCAATCTCTGTATAAGTATTTTGTTAAGTAGTATAATTATTGGGGAAGAGGGCTTTAGATTGTCTCTATGATAAAGTAATGTATGTTTTCTATTCTCCACTTTATACTAAAATCTCAATGAATTCCGTCAAGCTAAAAATTGTATGTGGACTGTTTTATTTATATATAAGCATTTTAAAACTTAATTTTTGATTTTGCATAATACTGCAAGCTGATAGCTTAAAGATTAGTTGCTCAAAGCATACATTTTAATTTGGTATCATTAAATGATGTTTATAATATTAGATATAAGTTTTTCAAAGATACTGGATTTTTTATATTATTTTCAATTTAAGGTTATGGTTAAAATAAAATATTTTTACAAATTTCTTTTATTTACTATTTATAACTGGAACCCGTATTTTAATATTGTTTAAAAAGCAATCTTAAATAATACAAAAAAATAACAGATATAAAAAATAGTACTATGATCATTAGAAATATTTGTATCAAAAGTTTATTATGTATACAAAAAATCTTGTAATATTTATATTAATTTATTTGAGCGTTAAATACAATTTAAAAAATATTTAAAGTCAGAACATACAAATAATGTAACTTAATGTTAATCATCTCAGTTGTTACTACTCAACAAGTTATAGGGTACCTAGGATATTTAGTGACTTAGATAAGGTCAATCTTAAAATTAGTTAACAAAATATGAAATTTCATTTTATCTTGTTCTTAAGTATTCTTCTAATAATTTAAGTTGATCCCAACAAACCAATAACAGCACTGTGTGTGGACCAAGTCGCATATAGTTTGCTTCAACACCCTTGTAGAATGCCCCAGCTCCTTCAGACTTAAGAATTTTAATAAAGCAATCTCCCATATTTTTATACAATGTACCATGGTTTTGGGCATCCACCGCTAGAAAGAACAAAATAATTGTAAATACATATATGTGTGCTGGAGGACACAATGCCATCATGCATATTTATCAATCAGTTTGTACTTGCATTTCAAATCAAAACAGTAGTATATAAACCTGGGACTACTTTGCGATGTGATATTAAAAAAACTTACGTTGGTTAGAAAGTCTAGTAGCCATGACGTCGAAAGGGTTCAAACATAGGGTCATCACAATGCCACCTAAATTGGCACCCATAAATGATAGAAGCAGTGGTGACTTGCATAAGTTGTGATCCTTTAACCATTCCTTTGCACATGCAAAGCTGACCATTTGAGAGCTACTACCAACTGCGCCTCGGGGAATTTGAGGGCTCACTCCTCGAAATAATCCTTTAAATAAAAATAAAAACAATACAATATTTTAAACACATAAATTAATATAGGATGAATGTTCACATTGTTGTCACTAATTATACTGGTCAGTTAGGCGTTGGTTATATAAAATATTATATATGTTAGATATACATACAGGCAGAAGGCTCATCTGACACATGTTAAATGACACCACCATTCTTGGATACACACAACGCCAGAGGGCTTGCAAGTTCATTAAATTAATCACTTTATACCTTTAACTCCTTCTCGTTGGTATATATTTGTTAAAGCATTCCAAGTGCCACTGTGTTGATGTTGGTGGCCAACTGCAATGGCCTTTGAGGCTTGTGCTTGCAATCTAGTTTTTACCAGAAAGAACGGAGTTCCAGCAATAGATCCCATCCCACCACCAATGCCTGCAGCAAGTGCACCATGGACTACCAATGTACAACCATCTGAATTTGTTATTAGACCCCTTCTCTCACATATACGGTAGACTCCTAGCCTGCCAAAATGTGTACAAAATATCTTATACTTTTTATGTATTTATTTCTTTATTTTCTATATTATTTTATGACTTTGGAGCAAGTATCAAGTTTAGAAACTGATTCTTGATCTGAAGAAATAAAATATTTAGTTCAAAACTCACCTAAATGTATTTAAAAAGAATTGGAATCCCAACATGGCTGATAGTCCACTTTGTAATGCTACAAGTCCCTCTGTTTTCGCTATGACATATAATCCATGTGGCACATTCTTATAATACACAGCATGCTTACCCCTGGCTACAAGCTCCCCTTGCAATTGTAGCCGAGTCTTGACAACCTCTATTGGATTTGTAAATATAGTTGCAAACATTGCCGACATTCCACCCATAGCCATATCTGTAATATCTCGTTTAACTCCTCCATTTTTTGTAGTCATTTTGTGCTATAACTTTTAACAAAAGACATAATTGTAGTTAGGCAAATGTTAGTAAAAGTTTACATATTTTACCATCTATTCACTGCTACTTAATAGGCACTATCAGATATATTTTAACCTAATTCATAAAATTTGTCACCATTCAGCATTGGTAACTATTACCTTTTGATGAGAAATTAATTAATGGTAAAAGTACCTAGGTGATTATCATAATGTATTTATGTGCAGGCACTGATAAGTATTTAACCTTCATCCTAGGTTCCTTATCATTGATATTAATGTTTGAAAAATCACAATACGATAAAACAAAAAGAGGTCACGGACTACGAGTGTTTTTTGTTCGTTGTTACGCCTTCTGCTTGTTTATTTTCTTGATACGTTATCAGTTAATATCATATATGACGTAATTTGTACCGTATGATTTTGACATATCTCTTGTTTTGAAAGAAATTTTGAGCTTTATTGTGCAAGTTATATTACAAGAATAAAATACAGACTGAGAATGTGTATTGGAAAAACTAGGATTTTTAAAATTAAAATTATGGTTTCAAATTTGAATCTAATAAAAGGGTGTAGAAATTACCACTTGATTATATTTTGAAATCGCATCAAATCAATGAATTACTTGATATAATGTCGTTTCGTCATTGCTAATGCTAAGCTTAATTTTCATCCTTAAGGTTATAGTGGGCTGTTTGCACTTTCAAGAATAACAATTGCAATGGAATATTATTATAGTTGTCAAAATAAGGATAAATCTTGGTCAGGGGTTTAACTTAAAATACACATTTAAATTAATCATTTTATTTAACAATCTAAACATGTCTCACATGTAATTTAATAAATAATACTGAATATTTAACAAATAAAACCGAGTATATGTTAAAATCTATATTTGGTTGATTGATTTACTAAAGTAAACATAAGGTTGACGTACAGTCAAAGCATTGAGAACGTAGTGAATAGTAATTTTTAGTAGGTATGACTTACTTCTTTCTGTCTAGGTCATGGGGATGATGACCCTACCCCCATGTATGTAAGTATGTAAGCTCAAGATATATATGCAAACATAAATCATCATATTAATAAAAATGTAATGTACAAAAAAACCTATAGATCAGAATATGAATTACCACAGGCGGGATTTTGTCTTATTTTTCTTTTTATGAGTTACTAGAATTATCATTTTTCTACTTATCACTAAGGGCACTTTTGCTAATAAACTGAAGTCAATCAAAGCTAGGTTATTACACTATATTAATTTTTTGTTACTAGACAATCACAGAAATTGATAATTAATTAGATATTAAATACTGAGTACTACATTTCAAAATTAAGTACATCAGCCCATTAGAATTGGTTTACTGTTTAAGTGGTTGATAACTTCTTTGTATATCCTTAAGCATATCCCAAAATACCAGTAAAAGTACTGAATGTGGAGCTTGACGGAAATAGGAGGGTCCGATTCCCTTATAGAAAGCAAAAACACCTTCTGTCTTTGTAATTTTAATAGCACAATCTGCCAGTCCCGAGTATAGTAGACCACGACCTTGTGCATCAACACCTGAAATCAAGAATTCAGAAAGAGATTTAAAATAAGCTGTCAGTAAAAATAGTAGGCTAGGTAGTAAATGTAATATTAATTTACTGCTAATACAATAAATACTTGGCATGTAATTAATTTATTGGGTTTATTTTACAATAATTTGAGATAATATAAATAATTGATGCTGACATAATTTTATGTAACCATTTAAAAATAAGTAAAAACTCATAGTAGAGCTACAATGGCAGCATGTTACACGATACAATAGGTTTAAAACTTTATTTATACCTTGATTATAGAGTCTAGTCATAATGACATCCATTGGTGTCAGAGTGATGGTCTTTATAATAGCACCAATGTTACTTGCTAAAAAAGCAGAAAGATATTTAGATTGCTGGAACATGTTGTTGTTGTCCATCCATTCCTTACACCTTCAACAAAAACATTGTAAGTGAATATATAAATAGTAAATATAACATTTATTTAGTAGTATAGGAAGGTATGCACTATAGTAGATAGTTATCAACATAAATTCAAACTGAAGTTACAAGAAATTTGTAATTACTTATTATGAAAAAAAGAAATACACTAATCTAAATTAATGCTTAACTTTAAAATTAATGTGCTCCATACAGTTATCTAGATTTTTTTGTCAGTTTACTATGTCAGATCTTGATATTATTAGTTAGGGGCTTACATTGAATATGCTACAATTTGTGAAGCGGAACCAGTTGAATTTCTTAACATCATGCCATGAGCACCTCTCCATAATCCTGCAAGACCATTTTTTCTATATATCTTTGATAAGGCATTCATCATTCCTGGGTGGGCATGTTGTGTGCCTACAGCTATTTTCTTAGCTGAGAATGACATTAGTTGAGTCTTTACTAGTTGTAAAGGACTTCCCATGAAACCACCACACATGCCAGAAACACATCCAAAAAACACACTATTGACAAATTTTGTGTTATTCATCTCATCTCTCAGAAGGCCAAAGTTGTCTGCTTGTTGGTATATTCCTAATCTGTAAAGACATTTAATTGTTACATAATATTTGTTTTCACTTTACTTGAAAAATCTATTGTTATAAGTGAAAACTTGTGATTTTAAATGTAAGAGCCAATTACAAAACAATCTGTTACATGTTCTTGCTCGGAATTGAGTGAAGTTCTCTTTAAATCTCTAATAAATAGTAACATACCTTACCCCATTTACTACTAATTGAAAGCAAAGCGCCGGAGCAAGGCCTTTCTGTAGAGCACTAATGCCATCGTATTTTACAATTGTGTAAATGGCATGTGGTATGTTTTTATAATAAACAGCATGTTGACCCTTTGCGCGCAGTTCTCCTTGTAACTGCATACGAGTTTTTACCACATCAAAGGGGTTACTGAAGAAACCAGCACCAACACCAGCAAGTCCACCAACGAGAAAGTCCATAATACTTAAAGAAAATTTTTGTACTTTGAACTAAGTGCATTAACGAAAAAGGCAGAGAAAAATTTAGACAAAATATTTTTATATGTAAGAATATTTGAACCATTTTTAAAGGTTCTTTCGATTTTATAAACATATTATAAAGTCTTATATTGAGAAGCCTACCGGAAAATTCCAACAGGTGAAAAGTAAACAAAGGCACATTTAAAGGTTTCGTAACAAGATCACGAATCACGACCCTGCCGTGCTGCCGGTTGCTAAAGCACTAGGCACTAGGCACCAAATTTTAAATTTATAATTGCGACAATTGACTATCTCGGAGATTTTGGTCTGTAATACCGTCTAGTATACAAAGTGATTATATATTCTCTGTAGTCGTTCGTGTAGAGTGTAGACAATAGATGGTTGCAGTTAACATAAATTAAAAATAATACTACACTGTGGACTGTATAGTGTAGAATTTCTCTATGGTGTAGAACCTAGAGGTGTCAACAATGTATATAAACAATTATTATAAAATATAAACTTTTGTAAATAAATGAAAACATATTCTTGCGTTACTGACTTATAATAACAAGGAGATATTACTTGATAAAAAGGTACTAAGAAGCATCCATCGTGGACTCAAATACTCATAATTACAACGCTGAAATGAGTTTACCGACAGACTTCGGTCCTGATTCAGGCGGAAGAGTAAAGGTACTTTTAAACTTGAAAATCTGTATGAATACTTAGACGCACATTAATTAATTATGTATTTACAGGGATTAGTCATAGTAAAACCAATAGTGTATGGAAATGTTGCTAGGTATTTCGGAAAGAAACGAGAGGAAGATGGTCATACCCATCAATGGACTGTGTATGTGAAACCTTATGCGAATGAGGATATGTCGACATATATTAAGAAGATTCATTTTAAATTACATGAAAGTTATGCTAACCCCAACCGAATAGTAACAAAACCGCCGTATGAATTAACAGAGACTGGCTGGGGAGAATTTGAAATTGTAATCAAGATTTACTTTCATGATCCCAATGAAAGACCGGTGAGAATTTTAAATCAAACATAACCTGCTTTAGACGATATGTATTACAGTACTATTAAATTTCAGGTAACACTGTACCATATCCTTAAATTATTCCAATCACCAGTTAGTGAAGGAATGCCACAAGTTGGACGGGCCCTTGTCAGTGAGTCTTATGAAGAGATAGTCTTCCAAGAGCCTACACAGTTAATGCAGCATCTCTTGAATAATATTAAACCAATAACAAATGGTACTTGGACTCATGATACAGATTGTGAGTGTTCATCATAAGATACTTAAAAATTCTATTATTCATTACTTGTCAAACATTTCAATCTCAAAAACAAAAGCAGTATTACACTTCTTTATTGTACTGTATTAATAACATTTATTTAAATATAATATATTATAAAAAGTAATAATTATAGTCACCTACAAGTATTATCAATGGAGCATATAATTCTCTAATTCCATAAGAATCTCCTTTAATTTCAAAACAATTTTCAATCATAAAAGCCATGGAAACCACCTAGTAACAGTTTTAAAATTGAGACATTCATAATTGTATTTTTTTTTAGTTGAAGACAAAAAAGAAAAGACATTGGAAAAAATTGTTGCAGCACAGACAAAAGTGAGAAGTGAAATATTAGAGTTGAAAGATAAACTACAACTGGCAAAAGACACTATTACAAAATTCAAAGATGAAATAGCAAAATTACAGAATAGTCCTGGATCCAATCTCCTGTCAGTTATTTAAGTGAATTATGGTTACTTCAAGTATTAATAATATTCAATAGCAATTTATATTCATAACAATTTTGACTTTTACAATTCCCAAATATACTTAAGATATTTATACAAAGTTTTATTTAAAATGAAATCATAAATTTTGTTCCATATTAGATATTCTAATTTGTCGGTTATTACTATAATATTTATATTAGTTATTTTACTCCAAATCCTTCCAAATTTTCTAGCATCTTAAAAAGTTAAAGCTTCTTAAATTATTTTTGTTTTTGAAATTTTTTAAATATATGCAAACGTTTTATACTTTTAGCAAGTAGATAAAATTAGTTTTTATATAAAAATAAATATTTTGATTGTTCTGTTGATATGTCACGCGATCAAAACAGACAGCGCGTGCACTATGCATTGACCTAAATGCTGTATCAAGGCAATCGGTAAATATAGTTTTTATTCTTTATTCCGTTATATCCATACTTTACAAACCATATAATTTTAAAAGTATAAAACAGTTGTCTTACGTAGTAGGAGGTACATAAAAGGAAGGAACTAAACTGATACATAAAAAGATGTATAAAGTGACCTATATTATTAATTTCAGACTCATTTCATAAATATTTCAATCTATTTGTAAAGGTAGCAAAGTTCCATTTAAAATAGATGGCTATACAAGATTTTCTTTCATCGAAATTAGAAGAAAAATATTACTCCTACTATAAACATTAGACTAATCACAAAGAGCTTATGACTTGCATTTTTTTATTTAAGTCTATGTATCCATTTCCATTATTAATCACACCTAAATGAATATAGTTAACTATAGGCTATATACGTACTACAGTGTAATTCGCTACGCCGAGATTGTTGGATCCATACCATTATTCTAGCAAAAAACAGGTCTTTTGTACGAGAGTCCATTTATTTGTTTTTGTCCACTGTAAAGTGGCAACAGAAAATCCATTATGTGTGAAATTTTCAACTTCCACGGTTCATGAGATAGACTGGTGACAGACGCAGAGACGAAAACGCGAAGTCTTAGTAAAACTCATTTTTTACCCTTTGAGTTAACTAGAAATGAAAACAAGTATAATCAACCTAATTTTAAAATTGCTTAGCATGAATGGCAATAAATAATAATATAAAAGCATTTGATAGTTTTCTTTTACATGGAACAATAATCGAAACACCCCGAATCTAATTGTGTGGGGGTAACCATCCCACCCCCGCTTCAATGAAAAATACATATTTTCCTTACTTGCAGTCACCGTTAAAAGAGAAATTGTAAGTGAAACTAACTTCTAACAATGAAGCCTTATGATGAGTATTATAAAAACAACAGATTTAAGAAAATTATCACATTTTTAATAAAACATCGACTCGAACATTATGTTCTAAGGAAATAAAAAAAGCGCAATTACGCTCCCGCGAAAAACAAAAAATAAATTTACCACACGCTATCACTTAGTTCCCATTAAGTTTAACACTTACACTAATCAAAACCAGCTGTTTTCCTTCTGTAATCTATCACGTTGTCGGCCTTGCAGCTCCAGACTTTGAAATATTTCTGAAAGTTTGTTTAATTTCTGCGCTGGACTCTCCGGTAACCTCTGCAGCCTGCAAGAGTCTTGGTCATTACTGCACAACATAAATTTTTCACTTTCTCTTAAGCAGAGAAGCTTATTCCTTTTTGACATTGACGATAACTTAGCAACTTGCATAGCGGCGTTTTTAAATCTAGTTTTCGGGGACATTTTTACTTCCTTGGTTTGTTTCGAAAACGTTTTTCTTGAGCAATCCTTCTTGTCGATCCTTGGCGCGTTCACGTAAATAGGTTTTATGACGTCATATGTATTTTCCCGGAGTAAATGTTGCGGTTTTGCATCGAAATTTTCTAAAGCATTCTTTCGTAAGCCGTGTATCCTGAGAGGCGTTAAAGGTTGCATCACTTCGTGAAACTGGATCGGTTTGTCTAAATCGAAGACAATCACTTTAGTCTTTTCTGCTTTCTGGCCGATAGCTGGGAGAGGGTGGAAGGGTGAGAGGCTAGGTTTAATTTGAATATTGTTTTCCAGCATCCTAGTTTGGGCGGTTTTATTTTTCCGTGTTTTAAGTTTCCTCGGCGCGTAGATTGTTGTGAGGGCGCGTGTTTTGTTAGCGTCGATGGGAGCGAGTGGCCCAGGCAGCATGTTTGCCGCCTTCCGCCCACTTTTGACCTTGGGCGCCGTGGGGACAGCTATTGAATTCACTGCCCTGAGCCGCCGGACACAACACGCAGCTATGACGGCATCCAAACGATTGACGACACCTGATATTGTATTTCAAACGACACCAATGCCATATATAATTTTAATATCGCTTAAATTTTTAGTGCATTTGACGTTATTATTAAATGACATTGTAACTTGTATAAATGGCCAGTATTATAATAATAATAATAATAAAAATATTTTTTTGCACACAAAAAACATAAAAAAAAAATTTTTATTGCCAATCATAATAGCTTATTATGAACTTGTTGTCTGTGTACAGAGGGCGGTCTTATAGCTACGATAGCTATTTCTTCCAGACAACCCGGGTTGGAAAAAATTCTTAAATAACGATTTTATACAAGGAGATGCGCGCAATAGAATTAATTAAACGAAAATGTTATCTATAAAGGTCAATACAATAATATAAATAACTATTAGTATAATGTAATATTATTTTGTTTGATGTTGACAAGTCGATTTTCAGATATCGCGAGTTCATGTATAACAGTAAAATGTAAAGTAGTTACACAAGGTATATCATCCACAACATATTAAATATCAACAATACTCCAATCATATATTTCAAATATACTTAAAGCTTAAACAAATGCTTTCACTCTTTAATATTCAGTCTGAATATTGAAAAATTACTTAGGTACTTATAATGTTAAGATTAAGACTAAGCAGCTTTTTAGCAACTATAATATAAGTAATATATTTAATTAATTTCTATATGACCATCGGCAGAATGTCCAAAGGCAAAGCTAATGACCGTCATTACTCATCGATCGAATTTGGTCCTGACCTTCAACTTTGTTATATGGAAAACTTATTGTTGAGTTTAGATAATGATTCATTATTTACATACATTTCTTTAAAGAATATGCGTTTTAAGGTTTTCACGAGACGGGTATTGTTTCTAAATTTACGAACGTAAATGTATTTTCTCGTATTATTATAAACTTCTGTGTTTTCTGAAATGTAACTTATTGGCGGGTAATTTATAGAGTTTCGTTCCATTAGGGCTTAGGACCTTGAGGATGATTATATAATATATGAAACGAAATCATTTTATGATAAAATAATATAACTATTTACTTGCATGACACATAGCATTCACAAAAATAACAAATAAATACATGCGATGCAAAAGGCCGTTCTTACTGCTAAAGCAGTTTCTTACAGACAACTTTTTTTAATAAAAACAATTAAACACAGTTGATCACACAAACATCCACAAAAAGTTTTTTTAGTTGAAGGTGTCACCACAAAAGACTAACATTTCACTGTTTCACGACTCAGCCATTTGAGTTTTGGTGCTCTAAAACAAAAGTAGGAAGGTTTATAGCTTACAACGAATATTTTCTTCACGTCGACATATTTTCGCTGATTTTAGGTAAATTTCAAACAATTTAACTCGATTGCTTTTAATGGATTCATTGTTTTTTTTTCTGTTAATGTTTTCCTTTTGTGTGGTCCCACTCTTAATTTGTTCTTCCTTTGAGAAATAAGTATTGCATTATAATAAATAAATATATGTAGCACCAATTTCATATACATATAGATTTGCGTTTATATTTGCTAAGGTATTTTACAGTGTGATAAACCAAAATTAATCAAGTAAATCAATATATTATAAGTCCTTCGGCCCCACCTTGAGTATGCAAGCCCCATATGGAATCCTTTCTACTCGGTACATTAACAAAGAGTTGAGAGAGAGTATTTTTTTTTTTAATAAAATGTAAATTGGTCTACAGTCTACACAATAGATATTAATAATAATGATAAGTGCCATCGTCCGGGTTGTAGCTTGTGGTCCGTATGCTAAACGGTGTGTCCGTATAAATGATTTTGTTGATATCTGATATTCTGTTGAAAAATTATTATTTTTTCTACTTTGTTTATATTTTAAGACTCTATTATAATTCAAAAATATTAAACCTAAGATATAAGAAATAGTGTTCAATATGAATGCGCTATGATTTCGTACGTAAATGCATCTATGTTTTTGTAAATCGTTTAGCAGTTTAATAAGGAAGAGTCTATAAGATGCTTATAAATCGTTCTATTTTCTACTTGCGAAAGTGAAACGTATATCTATAGCCTGCAGCAATTGTGCAAATCAGCACTTTATAATTTGGAATAAGGTTGGAAATCCCGAATCATTCCTTATTCTCACTTGTAAATCGATACTCATTCATGCCATTTTCCTTCGCCCGTAGCTCTCTGGTGCCAAACTAAGTGACGTCATATTGGTATTATTCAAAAAGGAACCACTAGTTGTGTGTATTAGGTAAGTAATTTTGTTTAACTAAGTCTTGAAAAACAGTGTTCAATTATTATAAGTTATTAAACACCATCGTAAAAATATTCTTATTTTAAAAGTATATGACGTACTACTTCTTTGTTTTGTTATATAAAAAAGTGCTTTAGGGTCAGGACACTCGAAGTTCATGATCGTTCGTAGGCTTGCACGTGTTCAAAAAGTGACTTTATGACAAATTTAAATGAAGGTAATGAATCTGTAGTAATGTTTTTCTATATCGTTTATCGGGAACAAGTATTGTTTAATCTCGTCCACGGTCAAAGTATTATGTCAATGCCACGCGATGTAACGTCAGAACATACGTAACTCAATACTCAATAGTATCGCATAGATTAATTTGCGTGGAGCACGTGCTTTCGGTGTTTTTATATGAAAAACACTTTTAATCGTGATATCATTGAAATCGTTTTAATAAAGTGAGGAAATAATTAAGGGTGAATTCCTTTCTTATGCCCAAATAATGTTAGCATATTTATGAACATCCAACTTCATTTGTTCATGGTGAGTATTTTTTAGTTTACTTAAATGTATCTTTTCACTTCTTTTAGATTAAAGAATTTTACTATATTGTATGGTTCACGCTTGTGACGTCTATATTTCCATACAAATCGACTCTCTAAACACGGATAAAACTAGGCCTAAAAATTCTCGATTCTATCTTACCTTAGAGCAGACTAGGGGTCTATAATCTATGTAGATCCTCTTTCCATCATTATCCTTTTGTTCTCTGGTAATTTACTTGTTATATACAGACATTTATTAGAGAAACTTTTAGGAAATATGGCTATATGACTATAATATCATATAATTTAAATAAACTTGAGGTTTGTGGTTGTGTGTATAGCAACCAGTATTTCCTCAAAAAGGTATTGCCACTTCTCCCACAGCAGAATTCAAATAGAAAATAAGTTTGACAACTTTTGAAATTAGAATTACGTGACGTCCAGGAATTTTAGTGTGTAATTTGACATAAAGGTAGGTAAGTGCACGATGCCATGCCCAAAAAATAAATTGACGCGGGCATAACCCATATTTTTGCCGTTATTTCCATATTAAGAAACGAATTATTTCATTCGCACCTTAATAATGTAATAACAACTGTACCCAATCACAGCTACTTTATGATACATATTACTGAGCAATATTAAGCTTAAAAAAAGAAAATGTCTTATTACTTATCTACTCCTCTACTGTAAATACTAGTTATATCGCTGTATCTATATAAAGTAGATCAAATTATATTATATATACTTTAGTTTACAGCCTTGTATACATGTGTATGTAATCTCATTGTACATCAGTTCTGTATTTATTCACGTAATTTCTCATTTTATCAAATCTTTTAAGCATTAGAAAAATAAATTATATAACATGTTAAGGTTATTTGTGTTCCATAGGATGACGGGCGTCTTAGCATCCGTAGTTAGTGCGTTAGCGGAAAGATTATGATCTATCCGCATGCTCCATTTGTATCTAAATATAAGTATTCTTTCAGTCAACAATGGACTTTATAATCGGAGGTCTGGCTGGCGCTGGTGCCACTATTGTGACGAACCCGATGGATGTGGTCAAAACCAGACTTCAGTTACAAGGCGAGTTACGTTCTAGGAAGGAGCAACCGAGGCAGTATAGGGGGCTCTTTCATGGTCTCTACGTGATCGCAAAGGCAGATGGCGTGCTGGCACTGCAGAAAGGCCTTATCCCGGCCATGGTGTTTGGGTTTTCTATGAACTCTGTAAGGTAACATTTGTACAGAACTATTCCTTCTTATTTTCTTAAAAGGTATCTATAATGGATTTAATAATAAAGCGTAGATACAATAATTATGACGTCATCAAATCACGAAACCAAACTGATGTAGTTCAATATCCGAAGTGTTAATGGTGTTAAACGTAACGAAATTGTCTCATTCGATGAAGTTATGCTTACGCTGAGATAAAAAGAAACAGCCTTTTATATAAAGTATGTAATGATATTGAATTACTTATTTTTACTAATCTTCTAAAAGGATACGTTTGGACGCGAACCTAGTTCTAATAATCATTTCAGACTTGGCACATATCACGTAGCCGAAGTTCAGGGCTGGACAAAAACAAAAGGTGCTATAAATGTTGAGAAAGCAGCATTTTGGGCGGGTGCAAGCGGATTTATGAGCGGTTTGATAGCAAACCCAATGTCAGTTGTGAAGACCCGATTACAAGCCGCAGCACATCCTAGTGTAGCGGTTGGAAGACAGTATATGTATACTGGTAAGTTTTGTATATTTAAGTTATTTATATATTATTACTATAGTTATTATGTCATAACCAATGGGAAAATATAACCGCCATAATTTACGGATGAAAAATTGAATATAATTGGAATTATAACCATATGTAACAGAAAACATAACGAAATATGAAATTATGAATTCTTAAAACGTTTTTAAGAAATGATAAATAAATTCGCATAATACAGCACATCTTCGGTAGTATAGTGGTCAGTATCCCCGCCTGTCACGCGGGAGACCGGGGTTCGATTCCCCGCCGGAGAGTTCTCTTTTACTGTTTTTATATATGTTTTAAGGACAGTTCTTTGGATATTCAATATATGATTTACATTTTCATTCGTACATCACGTAATAATACACATTGTTTGACGATTTATTTTAATAATTCCAGGTACAACAGACGCTTTGATGAAGATTTATAGAACCGAAGGCTTTCGTGGATTTTTTGCAGGTGTTCACGCAACATGCATTAGACTAGCCATCGGTAGTTCCGCGCAGCTAACCACGTTTTCAACGTAAGACATTATTTTATGAGAATGTTGTATACTTATACATATTTAATTTTACTTTTCGCTTCGCCAACAAGGCCACACATACGAAAATGGTAATATAATTGAAATTCAGGTGGAGGTAGATCGATTATAGGTGCGGTATTTTTAAGAGTGCAAACGGGCAGGAGATCTGTTCTTAACTGATACCACCGCCCATGAACACTCACAAGTGCGTTGTCGGCCTTTAAGATGACAATACGCTCCTTTCTTGAAGGTCCCTAAGTCGTATTGGTTCAGAAATACCTCTATTGGCAGCTGGTTCCACGTAACGGTACAAAATACACACTTCAAACTAACTACTTAAATTAATTAAATACAACTGAAAATAAATAGTTAACCTTTAAGAATTTCCTGCAATCGTTATAAGTTACAATTAGGTACTTTGAGAGGTGCAAAAATTTTTACCATAGACCAAATTATATTTACTTTCTAACATTAAACATCTAGAAACTCAAATGTTTTATAGGTTTTGATACGAGATAATGTACACACAAGGTATATAGTCGGACGACCTTGTGACGAAACGAAAAATTATCATGTCTCGATTTCATTTACGCGCTTTTAACACGATCCGTTTCACTCAACATTTGAATATCCAAAATCGGAAATACTATCATACCAGCCTCTTTTTTAATTAGGAATCTGTATATATATAATTAAGAACATATCTATAAATAATGCAAATTAAATATATAATATTAGGAAATACAGATTATTTGTTTAACGCTGAGAATTTGTCTGCAGTGCTAAAGAAACCCTGCTGAGTCACGGAATAAGTACAAATTCAAGGCTAGGCTTAGCGTTCCTGGCTAGTGCTCTCAGTGGAGCCGTGGTTTCTGCAGTCATATGTCCATTTGATGTCGTCACAGTACGACTATATAATCAGGGTAATTATCACCCTTGGCTTCATACACTACATCACTTGTATAACTTCATTTTGTTCGTCTTGTTACTAATTTCCATTAAAATGCATACGAAATATGTTAAGAAACTAGATTTGATTTGCAGACTGAAAGAGCAACTTCTCGCGAATGGCTTCTGTCAGAATTCACCAGCTCTTCTAGCGTGTGTCGCGAGCTTAGCATGTGGCATCTTGTGTGTCCTTTTGGAAACCCCTCTGGACGTAGTCAGTACACGTATATTCAATCAGGGTAATGTCCAACTGTCAAATCTCTAGCACTTATTGTGTTTTTCTCTCCATTCTTTTTTTTCAGTTTGCTCCTTATCATCCCAAAATGTATCATTTTATTAATTTATCAACAAACTAATTGTCACCTTTTGTTTACCCAGAACTACCGTTCCATTTAATTCGTCTCTCGAATCAATTCTTAAATTATCTGATTTTTGGTAAGTAATGGGTGACTTGTTTTATTCCTTCTATATATGCATGCATAAATTTTAAGACGCCTTTTTATTTTGTTCCTATTAATGTTGTTAAACAATATTATTACAGGTGCCGCGACAAAAGATGACCAGCTGTACAAAGGTGTTTTCGATTGTCTAAAGAAAATATTGAAGACAGAAGGCGTACATGGTCTTTATAAAGGTTTTGGACCTCTTTATTTAAGAATAGCTCCACATACAACGCTATCACTCGTTATATGGGACATGTTAAACATGATGTTTGAAAAAAAGAGTTAACATTATTTATGTATTTTATTTACTTTACACAATAACTTTAAAAATTGTAGTCAATACATACACATTCAACGCGAATGTTAGAGGGGTTCTTCAACAGTATATAATTGTGAACGAAGATAATTTGCTATTGGCGGAGTAAAATGTATCTCCCAATCGGCTTCTGAAGAATCGCAACTTGTAGACACCTCTTCGTCGTCACAGGAACAATCATCTCCTTGAATGCTTTCTGAAACCACCTCTTTTGGCATTGTCTTTCCGATAGCTTCGTACAATGCTCTAAGACAAATATTTTCACAATTTTGTGGATGAAATGGATCAGACCCCACCTTTTTGAGGGCATCAGAAATTAAATATCTCTGTAATTTCCCCCTCTTTCTTAATTTGGCTTTGTTATTGGCACTTTCTATGTTGTATATTAACGGTGTATGTTTGTCGTCGGAAACTTGCATTTCTACATGGTATCGTCCGTTTGTTTTGCAAACTTTGATGAGGGGTTTAGTCCGTGTGAGTTTTCTTTGTCGTTTAACTTGCTTAATTTCAGTGATGATAGGTTTTCGTAATTTCGCCTTATTCAATATTTTCAAGAGGTGCTTGGAAATTGCACCAGGTTTCCATCCATATTTTACCTGATAAATAGAGTAATTAATATTTTTTGTCTTGAAAATATTAATCAAATAAATAAAAAAAATGCTTACTTTCAAATATTGTACGTTTTCAAATGTCGTTTATGATATGTTTACCCTTTTCTTATTGAAGAATAAAATAAAACGGATTTAATTTATTAACTTATGACACTTAATCTTACGTATAAACGTTACAAAATTTAACTTAGCACAATACCAAATACAAAATAATGGCCTACGTAATGCCACATACAATCTTACATCGAAACATTATATTGGACATAATAAACGTGCTACTTTCTTAAAACTTTTGGGTGGCAGCGTTTTTAGTTGATAGGGCTATTAAACGCTCCCTTTGCTGTTTTTTCATCAACTCTGAACCAATAAATGAGTGTAAACACGGAACGTGAAAAGAACTCAAACTAATGCCACGCCTTGTTAGTTCTTTCAGCCTCTGTTTGGGTCTTACGTTTTTAACCCCTTTTAAGCGGAAATAGATTTTGTTTCCCTGATCGTCTACGGCTACTATACCCTTATCTGACGGTAGAGAATGCTTGCACATTGATCGTTCTTCGTAGAGACTCTGAGTCTGTTTGGTTGGTATCTTTCGACGCTTTTTGGAAGATGGTAATCGGTAAACTGTCGATGGTTGAGGTATCTTAACGTTTTCGCCTTGGGCCAGCAATTCCTTTAAGGCTGTCAGAAGTAGCTTTTTGTCGTGACCATGACCAATAATACCTAATTTTGATAGCTCTGTAGCTGAAGCACCACCAAAGCAACTCCAGCTAGCTTCAGATCTGTAAGCAGCAATGTCCTCTTTATTCTTTTTATCGCTAGCACCGGTACGCGCACCTTTTTTCTTCGACTCTTGACGATTTTTATCTTGCAACATTCCTCTTGGTTTTGGATAGAATCTCCATCTACCCTGACAGTCTACAAATCCATCTACACCAATTACTAACCATTTATTATTTGCGGTTTGAAATTTTCCACTCGCACCTTCGACATTCTCTCCATTTGGCCCAATAAAGTAGTTTGGTGCCCAACGCCCATCAGGCGCTATGAATCCATCTGTATTAATAGTTAGCCATTTTTTATCTGGTCCCCAAAAACCACCCAAATCACTGCATTGTTGTTTACCATCTGGTCCTTTAAAATACCTAGGTACCGGATTGCCAGACCGGTCTAGTAATTTTACTCTGTAATCCAAATAAGTGTATTGAGTGCTGTTATCCGACTTAGTTACTTTTTTGGTTTTTAAAGTAGGTCTAAAGGTGGCACACGGAGGTGTAAACTCTACTATCCATTCATCGGAATCCGTGTCAGATCCAATTGAAGATTCATCCTGAGAGCAAGAGCATGAAAGATCCAAATTTGTATTATCCGCTGATGGTAAAGCCGGGTAGCATGTGCATTCCGGATCCTCCGCGTCGGGTAGAATACCCAATGCTTGTTGGTAAGTTTTCATGCAAATTTCACGACACATGTCTCTAAATGCACTTTGAATGAATTGTCGTTGTGCTCTTTCAAGTCGTCTTTGTTCCCGCTCTTTTTTCTTTTTCCTTTCCCGATTCTCTTCTTCGGTTCTTCCTATTGTATATGTGAGTACGGGCTTATCTTCATAAGGATATTGATTAACAGCTCTAGGTTTAGTGTAAGTCTTCATAGTTTCCATTGTTACAGTGAATTCACCCTCTTTCTTGTGAACGATCAGAAGAGGGCGTAATAAGGGTTTCTTCTTTAAAGCTTCTCGTCTTTTCTTTTTAGGTAACAAAACTTCACCAGGATTGCGTGCCATTCTAAGTAATCTAACGACGTGTTTATTAGTGGCGCCAGGTTTCCAACCTGGCCGAAACTAAAAAAAAAACAAAATTAAAAAAAAACATGTATGCATTGTATAAAAAAATTCTACACACTATACATTTTCTTACCTTCATTCCTGGTACATCTTCGGCAGTCCAGAGCCAACCCATCTTTTTCGGTACATTACTCAATGTTCCGGTACAAGGAAGTGCACATCTACTGTGTCCAATTTGAGGCGCTATTGATAAATTTTATTTTTGTTTAGCTCAAAGCTAAGGTAGCTTAAGTAGATAAATTTAAATGAAAAAAAAAAATACAATACGTACGTATACCTTTATAGCCGTAATTGAATTTGAATCGATCGTCTTTCTTTTTCTTTTTACTTTTTTTGCTATCTTTTTCGGATTCAACGCTTTTCTTTTCAGTAACAGCTGGCGTCTGCACAGGGGTGCGTTTATCAGATGCTTTCTGGCTTGAACTCACTTTCATTGCTTTTACACTTAAATCGTCTCCTTTCTTTTTACTATCACTTCCAGAAGTGCTCAATGTTTTTAACTTATTTTTATCGATAAGTTTATGGTAGAAAGGGCATGGAAAAAGTTCTTTTATCTGCTTTCCTGGTAACTCTTCTCCAATTCTTTCGTAACCACCACATACTCCACAGTACGTAGTTTTTTTCATAAAACCAAATCTACATTCACACGAACAAAAGCAGGGATCCTTACCAACTTTCATTTTAGCTGTTATACCACCGACAACCTCTTCAACCATTTCAGTCATATTAGTGTGATCACAACAATCTTTTTCCATACTGGATAAATCTAAAAGAATCCGGTCATCTGCTGGTGGTGGAAGCAGTCTGTGTTGTTTGTTATCACAAATTACTTGTTTACATTTCGCTATATTTATTAAAGGAGCAGCTTCCTCAGGAAGATCTAATGTACACGTACTTGCCGGACAAGAACCTGATCTGTTTTTCATAACTTGGCATTCGCTGTCGCACGGCTTAAATTTAAACTTCGCTTTGGATAGGCTTGATTTATTCGATGGAGATTTATCAGTAATAGAAGACTTGGATGTTTGGTTTGATAAGTCTCTTTCCACTGTGCAATAGTTCACACAGAATGTTTTATTTCCAAAATGACCCTTTGGGTCTCCGAATATGTAATGCATTGGCTTATAACTCTTTTGTTCAATCTTTGTCAAAGATATTGACTTACTATGCGCTCTTGTATCTCTTTTTTTCTCCAATCTGGCATGCTCTTTTACATATTCCTGAGAAGCGATATTTGTTTCTAAAATCTTTTCCATATTCTCGTTGCCATTTTTTGTCTTTTGAGTATCAAAAATTTGCTTGAGTTTTGATTTATTAAGTTTTACCTTCTGCAGTGTTTTGTTTCTACTATATGTGGTTTTAATAACACCATGGTGTTCATCTAGAGGTCTCCCTACAGCCTTTATACGTAGCTTAGATGCCTTAGTTACATCATAGTCGACAATGTTTGGTGTTAATTCGCCATTTGTTCGTTTTCCGAAATAAGAGAGCTTTACTTTAAGTTTTACTACAGCAATTTTTTCATTAGCACTATTGCACATGGTATATAATTTTGTCACATACACAGGTAGTAAATTTATATCGCGTTCTACCATAGATATGTAGTTTTTATATGACTGTGCCCAAGGAATCAAAACTTGGCCAAGTTTTTTATTATATTGTTTACTCCATAGAGATACTTCCAATTTATTGCGAAACATACTTTCCCCAAGTTGTTGTGGTACCATACTTATTATTATTGACCCACCTCTTTTAATCTTAGTTGCAGATACTTTCTGTGTCTCATCTTTTGTTCTTATTTTAGCCTTCTTCCTTGTTGCCTTTGATTTGATTTCATGCGGATTGTCCAAAGATATATCAAACACGTCTTTAAAGATGGCTTTCAAATAAAAGGTTTTAGAATCTAAGCTACTCTTTAATTTTTCAACAATGAACTCGAATAAAAACATTGAATCCGAAGAAGTCATATTAAGTTATAGTTCTAACCTAACATGAATCATAAAAATACTTATTTTTTATAGGTCTACAAGATATAATTTAAAATAATTCATTTAAATTAAAATTTTACTTGTAATTTACATGTCCAAAAATAAGTGAATGACATGTCAAAGTTTTATGTTTCGTAACGTCTTGTGTTTTTCTTATAAGGAGTTTGTTTATATAGTTATGTATATTTATATTAATTCAGTAGGTAGGTAATATAAAGTATTATCTTATAAATTGCAATGGAATGCGATATAATTAAAAAATAAAATATAATAATTATTAACCATTACAGCACAATGCTTGTTTGCGTAATATCCACTGATAGAAGAAGATTGACTGACACAAGATATTATAGATTTTTTCTTTCTTTTAAGATATAAAATATCAATATTATATTAACGCATGTAAATGTTTCAAAATTAGTACATTAGTATCGTCGAAAGCAGTATGGTATGATACCCCAAGACGATTTTATATCAGGGAGAATAAACGGTTGCCATTTCCAGTAGGAACTGCGACATCTTTAATTCCGTATGCCTGCTTAACAGACTCCTAGTCATACCACATTTCATGTTCTCCATGCTCCGGACCACTTTTGCATACATATGAGTTCTGAAGTAGTAGTTCTGATTTGTTGTTTTTTAAGTTACATTCTTTCATTTTTGTTATATATTGGTAGTATATTGTAACCCTGTTTAGGCAATAGCAATTATTTTTACTTTTACTTTTTAAACTAGTTATAAAATTTAATACTGTGAATAACGAACCCCATTGTAAGTTTCAAATTAAGTAAATTATTATTTAAAAATAAAGGGTATTTTCTTAAAACGGGCATAGAAACCAACATACTACATACCTAGATTGCAACGTTAAAACTATAGAATGTTAGGAATTTCTACTAAAGATTCATTAAATAATTTTGGGGCAAAACAATTTATATATAAAACAAGGTAACTTTTTTAAGTTATAAAATTCGTTATGCTTTTTATACTGTTGCAAAGCTTTTTTATACTGTGACTAAAATCGAAGATACGTGAGAGTTGGTGTTTACAAATTTAATTGTAAAATGAATTTATAATTATTAGTACATTAATAATAAAAGCATTTCTTTCAGTACGACGTTTATGTCTGTATTTAGGAACATTTTACTATATAATCACATTCTTTAATAGACATTAATCATATTGGACATAACAAGCGTTAGTTCTGTCCGAGGACACAATAGCAGAGAGGTTAGATGCCGTATTTCGACCCCTACTATTCCACGACAACCCTAGTCGTTTTTTTGGTGTATTTGAAGCTCGACTTGTTTTAATTGGAGGTTTTATATCAAACATTAAATCATCGTACATTGAGAGTTCTTTCATTATTTCTTTATACTTCGCTAGTGTTTTAGGCTCCATATATTTATGTTTGGAATATTCCGGTTGAGGTGATCTATTTTTATCGAAGTTAACTGCTACATTCATTACCACTGGACTTTTTGCTTTCGATGAATATGAAACAGTTTTTTTTGTTTTATCTGAAGGCCCTTTGGCTAAAGCAGGCTTTGGGCTTCCTTTTCCTAGAGCTCGAACGCTATCTTTTGGTTTTGCGTCACCAGTTGCTTTGGATTGGGGTGCAGGACGAGCAGACTTCTTTGATTCAGCAGTTGTTGCTGTAACGGTTGATTTTGGACTTCGAGATCTGCGTTTTGAATACCATGCCCACTTTCCATCTTTATCTATATAACCATCTATTCCAATTTTTAGTAATTTTCCGCTACTATCAGTAAAGAAACCTTCCTCTGCCGAATAGTACATTCCATCTGGACCAGTAAAATTCATGGGTACCCACCTTATATCTGGCCCTATGTAGCCGTCTTTGTTAATTTCTAACCAGACGTGTCCCGGTCCCCAGAAACCTCCTAAATCACTACACTCTTGTTTTCCGTCAGGACCCTTGAAGTATCGCGGAACGGGATTTCCACTCTTATCTAGTAATTTAACTTTATAATCTAAATAAGTATATTGACTTTCATTATCCATAACTGATGGTGGATGTTTCGCTTTTACATCCCATCGTGCTGCAGGAGGCGAGAAATGAATCTCCCATTCATCACCATCTGTATCGCTACTAGATATACTGCCTTCATCAGAGCAAGAACAGGAATCTATTGGTGGACTTACGTTTTGGGCAGCGTCTGTGTGACAGGGACAATCGGGACTGTTAGGATTAGGTAGTGGTAATAAACCAATTGCTTGATTATATGCCTTTAAACAGATCTCCTGACATTTATCTCTAAATGTCGATTGCAGTAACCGACTTTTGCGCCTCGTTTCCCGACGTTCTCTCCTTTCACGCTGTTTTCTTATTTTAATTTTTTCTTCTTCAGTTTTCCCTATTGTATATATCAAGGGTGGTTTATCATCAAACGGATTTTGAAATAATAGTCGTTCTTTAGAATACTTTTTTAACACCTCCATATGAACAGTATATTCTCCGTCCTGCTTTTTCACTATTAAAGTAGGTTTGATGTCTATTTTCTTTTTTCGTTGCATCATAGCGCGTTTTTTTTTCGCTACAACATCGACTCCTTCGAGCAAAGCTCGGTAACGTCTCACTAAAATTTTGTTGGCAGCACCAGGTCTCCACATAGGTCGAGGCTAAAATAAATGATATGTTAATGAATTAATATGATGATATTAATTTGAATTAATGAATAATACAAAATTATAGTGCGACATTATGCCGCTACTCATTTCTGCCGCGCAGCGAAAAACTCGTAGTGCGCGCCTGGCCTAAGTCTAAATAGCGAAAAATCATCATTATACTAGTCAGGATACATTTCGCACATTGCCAGTTAGCCCGAAGGTAAGCTATATATAGTATGTGCTATAGGTGTTAACACTGGATATGGATATCTATTTATATACATATAATTTTCTTCTCTGGATCAACCCTCGGAACATAGTCAAAAAATGCCACACAAGAAGTCAAGGAAGACGTTATTAATCGCTTGAATTGTGTTAGGTTGTATTTTATGGCATCAGGATCCAGGCTTTAAGTCTGGCCAAGTTTGGGGTAAATTTTAATAATAGTTATATAAACCTTTAATCCTGGAATATCTTCTGCAGTCCAATTCCACCCCATATGCTTTGGAACAGGTGGGTAAGGATACTTCGGCTCAGGTTTCTTTTCAACAGGTATTAATTGTGCCGCTGTGGAAAGTTATACTTATATTATTACAGTTACACTTACATTTTATTATATGTAAATATCATTTACACGAGACCTTAAGATTTTAAAACATTTATAAGGGTTGGAATACTTTGACCAAATAGCCAAATTCATATTGAAAACTCGTAATATTATCAGAGATTTTTCTTATTTTATCCAATTTGTTAACACAGTGGTGTTTGTCGTATGTACTCTTAGTTCTTAGGAGTTTAATGCGAATTGTCAGTCTCTGCCTCATAATTTGATTTAATTAGCGTTGACAAGGATACCTACCAGGTTCAGGTACATTCGCCGTAAATTTACCGACTTTCTTTTTTTCTTCTTTAGTTTTTTTTACCTTTTCCGAACTTTTTTCTTTTTTATCTGATTTTCGATCACTGACTGATTTCATTGATCTCGAAACGGTTAACCTTTTATCTCCTGTTGTTAATTTCGATCCAGTGGTCCTTGAACTTTTATTACTGATTGTATCTGGCTGTTTTATAGCTGATTCTTCTTCTGGCCATGGATTTGGCGTTTTAATGTATTTTTTATCGTATAACTTATGGTAAACAGGACATGGATGAGGTTTTGCATATTCAGGCATTTCTTTTACGTCTTCACCCAAGCATTCGTAACCACCACAAACAGCACAATAAGTCGTATTTTTAGAAAAATTAAAGGTACATACACAATCACAATAACAGGGGTCGTCTTCTTGGACGGCCTTCTTTTTCTTGCTTAAAACTCCATCCACGATAAAGTCTTTTACTTTTTCTGCGACATCACATGATTTAACGCAGCAAGGATTATGTATATCATTCAAATTTATTTCGATGTCACTATCTGCTGGACTTGGTGGAAAGACACTCTTAATCGGGCACACGGGGTCTCTACATTTATCTTCTTCATCCATAACTTGTTCTTCATTTTTTTTGTTAAGAGAAGAACAAGTAGTTTTAGAGCAAGATACTTTCTCCGAAGCCTTAGCACTTGGACAGTCTACAGAGCAATATTTGTATTTTGATGATTTATCTGTGTCAGGTGAATTGGTGCCGGACCCTTGAGAGAAGTCATGCTCAACTGTGAAGTAATAGACATCATATACTTTTTGAGTGTTTTTAAAAGGGCAAGCCTCCCCATCACAGCGGCTAGCTTCACTATCACTATCATGGCATTCTTTGCTACACATTTCATCGCAAACTTCCTCTTTTTTATCCAATGCATCTTGCATTTGTTTAATACATGCACATTGCGTGGACAACCCCTCCAAATTACTACCCTGGCTAAACACTCCCTCATGCCGTAAAATTTGTTGAATTTTCTCAGCAATAGTACACTTGCTACTTCCACATGGCCCTATTATATCTTCAATATTAATTTCTTTATTGTCTTCTTCAACAAGTTTTTCAATGTAAGCTCTTAAGTCTCTAGCTATTCGACAATCAGGTCTACCACAAGGGCCTCTTATGTTGGCAATATCAAAGGTTGCAGCTCTAGATCCCTCTATTTTTTTTCCAGCATGAATACATACAGGGCATGGTTCAGACTGCGCTTGTTTTCTGAACCTTTCAGCAAATTGACCTTCAGGCCAACTAGTTTCTTTACAATAGCATAGTCTGTCAATATCAGTTGCTTTTATTCTTGGTTTGATCGCAGGACGCGGTGTCAGCATGCGCATGTTGTCATTGCATGATACTATAATTTTCCTTACATAGTCGATGATAAAATCGATGTCGGGACAGGTTTCTGGTGCCTTATATATTGATTCGGGAGGTTTGTCTGCATGTCCCATACAACAATAGTCACCGTCGTTGAAAAATGTGAGATTAGCTCCTGGTGCATTTTTATAATCAGCATAAACGATTTTGTTTGGTTTTGGTTTATCTACTATGTAATTGTTGTCAACTTTATTGCAATTCTCTTCGAAATCTTCGTCAGTCGTTTTCATAGTGCACATATATGAAGTTGTTTTAGAGTTGAGCCCGGTATAAAGCACTTTCTTGATTGTTGAATCCTCCGATAACGTTCGGAAGCATGTAGTGACCTTATCTGTAAGATAAGTTAGTTTGACTTGTATAGATATTTTAGTCATCAATTTAGCAGTGCCTTCCTCGAATATATTGTACTCTTCGTTTAACGTAACAGGAGATGCTTCCTGTGCATTACAAATATTTTCTAAGTAAGTGTAGAACATCTGATCCCATGGAACGTAGGTAGTTCCTATATACGAAAAATTGTCTTCTTTACTCCACAAAGAAAGCTCTAAGGGAAATTTTTTCATGGTTTGTATTAAAAATTCCGCACTACTTGTAAATAGCACTGACTGGCCTGATTGTATGACAGGCTCAGGTGGTGGTGCCTCTTCTTTACCTTTCTTGCCCTTTTTGGGTTTTGGTTTGGCTTTGCCCTTTTTCTTTCCCGGTGGCTCCGGTGGTAGTGGTGGTGGTTCTGGCATAACGATATGCATCTGTTTAGGATCCTTTAGTTCGAGGGAAAATATATCCGCAAATTCACTCTTTATCATCATTTGCCGGCTTTCAACTAAGCTTTTCACGTTTTCGACAACGACTTCGAATAAAAACATTGCCGTCGATACTGCCATTTTTAGGTTTTTTCTATTTTTATATATTTATAATTGTTAAATTTCACTGGAATTTAAAAGTAAATAGATAAAATGTTTACGAATTAGCAGCTGTTATTTTTATTTTGCACTGACATGACGTGAGTAAAGAAGGTTAGTTATTATATTTTGTCATAAACCTTATTTATTTATACGTGTTATTTATATATTACTTTATCGGTACTATATTAATATTTTACGACCGTCTCAGTCCCACTGTTATCATTGTCATTCCCTTACTTATAGATATGCGGAGGAAAATTAAATTAACAATATTTTTAACATATTTTTATTGCAAGTGAACAATGGTCCAACAAGCTCGTTTTCTTAATGTATAACTTAAATAAAATATTTAATTAACATTTACCTAGCTACCTTTATCGCTTGTAAACACTAGACAAGCTGCTTGGTACGCAACAATAAATTTTATATGTTAAATTAGGCATTTCTCAGTGACCGTAGAAAATATATAATTAATAAAATAACCGGTATCGGCATTGATCTGCAGGCAATTACGTTGGATTCTAGAAATAATTATCAGGTGTTTTTGTAACCCAAACTTCTCTCTTTGACCAAAAGCTATTTTTAGGGTTTCGTTTCCGCAAATAACGTTAACATTGTTGGGCTACGTCACTCTTTCATCTAGCTATTTCCTACGGATTACCTGTTAAGTACCAATCAGCATACGATATTGTAAACGCATTATGAGCATTATACTTGACAATCACAACATCAAATTGATTTCGTCTCATCGCTTGAAGGCCTTCAAATTATCCAGAAAATGAAATTGAGCATTTTTGTAGTACTATTACGATATGGGTCATATACAACTTAAAAAAAAAACTATTATACAATGATATTGGTGGAAAATTATTATAAAAGCAATTCATAAGTACATAAAAATCGTTGTTCCCATACAAAATAATTGAAATGAAAACCTTTTCATATCGTCTACCCTCCTTCTCCAAAATGTATAAATAACATTACAATACATTCATTTATAGAAACATGTTATTTGAAACTAGCAAAAATATTTCCCATTTCATAATTATAACAACTTTCCCAATTATACGAATGCTTCTCATTGAAATTAAGTCTTTAAAATACTCCATTCAAACTATTCAAGGTCAAATCCGTCTCAACTATACGTAAGGAAATTCGACACGCATAAAGTATAAAGTTAAAAACAACGTTATGCCAGCATTTACTATCCACACGTATGAAAATTTTGACATCAGGCTAAATGAATTCATTTAATTAGACCTCAGTTATATTCCCCGTTAAAACTTGTGATCAGGGATTTGATCGTTATCTGTAGCCAATAACGGATCACTCTCTTCCTCTAACCTCGAAGAGCGCGAGCTGAGTCTTGAAGCAGAGACCCTTTGCGTGAGGTTCAACAAATTAGGGACCAGAGCGCCGCAGGGCGTAGCCGGGGCCGATCGCGAGGAAATTCTGGTCCCCGGTGAAATTCTCGAAGTCCTTCCGTTGTAGCCGGCCGATAGGGGCATGTATAAGCTTGATTTCCGCGCTCTGCATGACTTCTTACCGACGTCCAGGCGTCTGAGGCGCCTGTCCTCGCTCAGTCTTCGTAGAGTCGAGTCTCGTGAGGTTTGCGTGGGACTTGTAGGCTGAGGGGGAGATTCACAAGTGCCAGCTTCCGGCGAAGGGAATAAATGTCGAATTCCGTAAGCTTCGTGGTCGAAGACGGTGTCTTCTGAATTGGAGTGCGCGTGGCGTAAGGGAGGTGATGCGCCAAGACGGGGTTTGCAGCCCCCATCACAGTACATTTCGCAGTCGATCAACTCTAAATCTAGATCGTACGAAGGATCCTGGAATACAAAGAAACCTTTTTGAAGAATGAATAGCTGGTGTGTAGTTGATATCAAAACGAAAAAATTCCACTAACATTTACTGTTAACGTATCGAATAACTAAGTTAAAAAAAATATAACGCTAAAATGGCGGTCAAACTTCTGATACAACACAATTTACGATTAAGAAACATTTGAAGAGTTCTTCACGTCTATAAAGTAGTTAAAACCAGCCAAGGCAACATACCATTGGCTGTACTGGAGAATTTATTAGGTTATCCCTGAAAGTAGCGTTGTTCGAGTCTCTCCGCCTTGGCTCAGCAAGTGAGGTCAACGACCGCAACACAGTGCGACCACACCCCATACTACACTCGTTGTAACTGCTCGCACATGAATAGGGCGGAGGGACCATTGTGTTCGCCTGGAGAAGATACATGCTCATAATAAACGAAAAATACTTATGTTCTGCAGTCGTGTTGTTAATAATTGACATCAATAAGCAGAATTAATTCGGTTGATATTGCTTACCTCGTTAGCAGCGTTGCACATATAACTTGAGTTCAGTGACTCGGCTGTGCTTGTCGCGGACAGAGAGCCTGGAATAGAGATGGTATATAATTCAATATACATATATACTTGGTTCCCCAGCGCTTTAAGATGATTGGTTTGAGTTTTGACAGACATTTTACGTTTGTCAAGCACATGGCCAAGCTATTTATATTGAATGCATAATAAATAATTTGAAAGTAATGGTATTTTAATATGTCTAATAATCATGTAAAAAGCGTATAAGCATCTTAGAAGCCGGCAACGCACTGGTGAGCCCCCCGGGCCTCGCGAGTGTCCATGGGCGGCGATATCACTTAACATCAGGTGAGCCTCATACTCGTTTGCCCCCTATTTTATATTTTAAAAATAACTTCACGTGAGAAATTCATAATAGCTACCAGAAGAAAGAACTAATATCGAATACAATGAACAAATTCAGTGCCAATCAAGACAAAAAAAACTATTACATTTTTATGAAGGCAATTTATATGTAATTTGATATTTTTTATTATTATTGTAAGGTATTTTTAAAAAAGATTGTTGTAAGGTATTACCGGGCGCTCGAATAACGTAGTTCCTAAAGTAGTGAACCATAAGGTAGTTACCGCCAGACTTCCCCTCTCCTTCGTTGCAGGTTATTACGAGGGGGTATAGATCTGGTTTTGACGTTACCTGGAACAAACAGCTATTAAAATATACATCACAATTTTTTATATATTAAAATACAAAAACGCGTTTTAGCCTAATAAATATTGTGTAATTATTTAATAAATACCCGAACGATTTTCCCAATTTTGCAAAACATTTTTCAATTATGCTCCGTTCTTATTCATATAATTGATATTGGACTATCCAATACAAAAATATTTTTTCAATTCGCAAAAGTATTACCGGAAATTAGCGCGTTCCAGCAAAACAAAACCTTCTTATATTGCTATAGATAAAATAAATGAATAAAAAACATACTTCGGAATACGGTGGTGGCGCCTGATGAAAAGATCCACACCGGCTATATCGTGGCGGTGGATATACAGAGCCCGCAGAATCTCTCTCAGAGGTATTTCGGTGGAAGCAGCAAGCCATAGAACACATGTAGAAGCCGCGTGTCCGCTTGAAAACTACGCACCATAGGCAGCAAGCCACTATGCCTACTAGTGTTCCCAATAGGAACAGAACTTGCCTGAAAGATATAAAAGATATGCTATGGAAAGAGTAATAGGTTGTAGTTTGATACTTTCGTAAAATTAATTGGCAAATTAATACTGAAAAGTTTTGCTTAGTTTAATGCTCACCATTGAAGATACCAATCATTGCTAAATATGTCTGATGTATGCCTGGGTATCACAGTAGCTGGAGCACAGCATCCCTCCTCGCAGCACAGCCAGTGCGGTGGGCAGTGCTGGCCGTCAGAACAAGGTGTTTGTGCTGCACACTGAGAAACATGCCATACTAAAAACTATACAATGGACAATAGGTGTTACAGTTTTTTTAGAAGCAAGTAAGGTTTAAGAAATATAATTACGAAATTATACGATAAGGAGTACGTTTATTTGTTACACTACTGAGGCATATTTTGATGCATATGTCTTTATCAAAAGCCTGGCATTTGTGCCATTCATCGATTGGACTTTGTGGAAAAATAGATCGTTTAGAATAGAACATTTTCTAAATTTTATCGTTTTGTTCCTCTAGGACCGTCATGAAATTGTTACACTAGGACACACAGGGACTGTTCTCAAGATGAGCATAGTTTTACTCAGTAAAAAGCAAGTATTTAGAAAAGCTTGAACTTAAATATAACGTTGTTACATTCATTGTTCAATTTTATAGTGATTACTACCTGAAGCAATTTTATGTTTAAGCTTACATAAATATATTATATGCCGGAATAAAGCTTAGCGAAATCAATAATGTGTTTTTTGTACCATTTTCTTCGTTTGATCACGCAGGTAAACACCCAAGAGAACTGTAAACCTGGTACAAGAAATAAAAGAAATTAAATTAGTGTGAAAGAATGAAAATGTAATCAAAATTATGAAGAAAATAAATATTTGTATGCTAAGGTATTTCATCGGTAAATAATAATGCAGATAAATGAAATCATGTGAGGAATTTACGCGGGAAACTAAAAACGTATCGCGCATGTTTTCCCGCCGATCGATTGTTCTGTCAACGTAGATTTTAAGTATTTAAGATATAATTTATTATTTTGCTCAAATTTACTACAGAAACATAAATGATATCATGACAATGACAGCAAATAATGGACAGTTTCAATTGTTTTTATACTTTAAAACACAAATGTTACAAAAAATAAAGCCATGGCTTATTAAATAATTTAAGGTCTGGTTACCACTAAATTACTTACGAAGGATTGGATTGACATAATTCCAAGAACAATTGCACCAATAAAAAAGAAAAACATCGCGAATATAAGAGAACTTTTGCAATGCATGGAGCACAAAATCTTAATTGGTTACATTTAGAAAATTAGTGCTAGTGAACTGTACGTAACAACGAAATAACGTTATTCTATTTTGGTAGTTTCATCCCTGCGCCACGTTCCACCCCCAAAAGGGGCTGCACGGTACTGAATTTTCTTGTCCGCCCCCATAATCCACCCGGCGCGGCGGTTGGCACCCTTTACGTATAACTAGTCACCTTGACCCACCGCCCTCCCTCCTAAATATCAAATCCTCATCGTCTGCAACATAAGATTGTATGTGTGTGCTCTCACTTTACGACAGTAAAATACATTTAGTTTACGAACATAATATTTAATACATGCAAAAAATTATAACGTATAAAGCAATATTCCATTAACAGGAGAAAGAGATAATCCGTAGCTTTTTACGATCAACGGGATCGTATGATGTAATTAAATAATTTTTTTAATATATTATTAATTATACATATTTTATAATTTATTTGCATTCAAGCTGCGTTAAATGTGTTAAATAAAAAATGAGTTTAATTGCTATTTTACCCTGTCGCCTCCCGTAAAAAGTATCTGTCATCTATCAATGTGACATTATCGTGAAATCATAACTTATACTACTTTAAATGAAAGATCTATGTAATTGTCAAGTGTCAACATTTACCAAGCAAGCAGCTGCTTGAATTATGTGGATAATTCGAATTGGATTTGAAGCATTATGTGGATAATTCAGTAGTTCGTCATAAAGTTAAAAATTAATTTCTCAAATGTGGATAAAATGCGGTGTTTGATTTTAATTATTTGCCTTTCGGTAGGCGTAAAAGCATGGGACGAGGATGATTTGGAAGTATTCGACGTGGTGGAAGAAGTTAATCAAAATTTCTATGAATTAATGGGAGTTTCTCAGGTAAACCTAATTCATTTAAATTTGAACTCAACTCAACCGGTTCTTTTCCTTCCAGTCTAACAAGAAAATGAATATACCATTAAAACTTAGCTTAGAATTTATTGTTTATTTCTTTCTAGGAAGCAACAGCACAAGAAATAAAAAGTGCATTTAAAAAGCTAACATTAAAATTACATCCAGATAAGAATGATGCCCCTGATGCAGATGTTCAGTTTAGAAACTTAGTCTCAGTTCATAATGTTCTCAAAGATCCAGGAAAAAGAGAAAAGTAAGTTTTATATTATGTTAACATTTTGCTTTTGATTTTAAATTTAGTAGAAGATAAAAGAAGTGTTAACATTTTGCCGCATATTTACTCATTCAAAATTATAGGTACAATGAGGTGCTTAAAAATGGACTGCCTAACTGGAGATCAGCCATTTACTATTACCGCCATGTTAGAAAAATGGGTCTGGCTGAAGGGTCTATTATTTTATTTATTATCATCACATTTGGTCAGTACTTAGTGGGTTGGGCTGCATATATAGAGAAAAAATACACTGCTGTGAGTATATTCCTATGTAGTGTAAAGAACCTGAAACAAGCAAATATTTGTATATGTAGGCTTCAATGAGTGTAAAGAATACTTAAGAAAAAACAATATAACTATTTCAACATAGTTGCAGTTTTTATTTAATTTTATATTGTTTAAATATTTGTTGTTTATTAAAAGTATTTGTGATTAATACTTTGGTAGATTTCTATTATGGAATAGATAAAATGTTCAAATTGTAAAACACATAAAAATAATATATTTTATAGGAGCAAATATTAAACTCAAGAGGCAGAAAACAAAAAAGGTCTGGCTTTGAGTCTGGGATAGCTGAAATATTAGATCAATTACCAAAGCCAAGTGTAAAGGATACACTACCATTCCAAATACCAAGAGCAATATGGTGGTCTATTACTGCTGTGCCATCGGCAATAGCAGCTTATAAGGAAAGGAAAAAACAAGAGCTTGAAGAGGAAAAGAGGAGAAAAAGGAAGTGAGTCTCCATGTAATAATTTATTGATTAGTGATTTCTCCATGTAATAATTTATTGATAATATAATGCATACTTTCATAGAAAGATGACATAATAGTTGAACATCTAAGCTAGTTAATTTTTTTAAATACTATTCCTCTCTCTATAAAAATCAATAATATTTTCGTCACCACATGTTTATGCAGAGAGGAGGAAGATAAAGCCAGAGAAGCCCGCGACGCGGCGTTAGCGGAGAGTCGAGCAGCGAGTGGGCCAAGAAGGCGACGCGGGTTTGTTCCCCGGGAAAGAGAATGTGTTCTTGATCCAGTGGATGAACCGGAAAATGATAATGATAGTGTTAAACAAACTATTGAGGTGAGACTTACATTGTTTTTTTTTTATGAGACAGGGGGCAAACGAGCAGGCGGGTCACTTAGATTAGTGCTTACCGCCGCCCATGGACACCTGGACCGCCAGGACGCTTACAGGCGCGTTGCCGGCCTTTTAGGGATAAATACGCTCTCTTTATATTTAATTTAAATTGTCTTTATATTTCTTATTCCATACCTAATAAAACTATCTTAAGTGTTTAACAAAAGTAAATATAATATAGCTGTATTTAAAAGGCTTTTTAGAATTCATAATAATTGTTATATAAAATTAGTTTCTTACATTATAATATAATAAATCTACTTATTTTAAAAGGCAGCACCACCTGTAATCTCAGGAGGCCTATGGACAGATGACGACCTGGCAGAATTAGTCAGACTCGTGAAGAAATATCCGCCTGGAGCACCAGAGCGTTGGGAGCGTATAGCGGACAGTATGGGCCGCTCTGTGCCGGAAGTGACGCATATGGCTGCTAAATTAAAAGAGAACTGCTATAAGCTTCCAGCACAAGAAACACCGGAGTTGCCACCAGAACCTCCCAAGAAGGTAGACAGTTTCATTTCATAGTACATGCTTGTTCAACTGATATAAATACCTATATTATGATTCAAAGCAATCTTTATGTCTGATAAAGATCCTTACGAGATAAATATGTTTTGTGAAAATCAAATGCATAGTTTTACAGGTTACAATGGATTATTACAGTTATAATTATTTGACATAAATAAATGTATTAAGTAGATATATTTTACATGGAAATACTAGACAACAAATGTATTATTGACAATAAATGTATTCTTCTGTATTATAACTTGTTGCTGCATCGTTATATGTTAATAATATAATTTGTAAGTTCTTTTAAATTCATAAACATATGCATTTTCAGGTGAAAACCCGTAAGACAGAAGACGTATCTGCGAGTTCAGCAAGCAATTGGTCCCAAACCCAACAGAAAGCGTTGGAAAGTTCCTTAGCCAAATACCCCAAAGGGGGGGCAGGTGATCGGTGGCAGAAAATCGCTAATAATGTCCCAGGGAAGACGAAAGTAAATATACGATTTTTATTATAATTAGGAATATATTTTGTTATTTAAGTAAGTTTTATTATTTAAGTAGTAATAGTGTCATGTGTTCTCTTGTTTTTATTTGAATGAGTATGTAGTGTTGTATTATTTTATATAATATGATAACATTTGATTTAGCATTAGTAAACTGATTTACTAAGTTTGGAATGTTCGGTCGTATGTTACGCCTTGCCTTTATCGAGAAATTGACTATAAAGCACATTAAACAGTTTTTTAATACAGTAATGAGCTGTTATTAGCATGGAATAAACAAATTGGCAGATTTACAATATTACTAGCGACCTGCAATGCTGATACTTAATACACTACAGAAAAATAAACGCGTCCGATCGCTGCTAAATTCAAAGTGTGTGTAAAATTTGTAATATCTTCGAAAGTATTCACTTAAATCATACGGTGCAGGGCCATCTATATTAAATTAACAATGTATTCAAGGTATTTAATTGGTTAAAGATTAACGAAAATAAGCCATTATTTGTCGTAAAAAGTAAATGACAAAAAAAAAAGTTATTGCGGGTTATCCATAAGAGAAAGACATATACCATCATGGACTTTTCTGTAGACCTTTTCAATGTGTACAATTCTTAGTACATTATTTTGATAAAAATCGTAGGGTACAGCCTGCGTTTGCAATGTAAGCGGAAAAAATGTAATTATTTACGACATCACATTAGAAACCTCAAAAATACAACAGTACTTCTCTACTATTTAATGGATATTATTATACATATAAACTATTATTATACTTCCTATCTATTAAAAAAACCGCATCAAAATCCGTTGCGTAGTTTCAAAAATTTAAGCATACAAAGGGACAGAGAAATCGACTTTGTTTTATACTATGTAGTGATAGTAGATGTCGACTGAGGTCTGAGAACAAAAGTATTTCGAATTTTGTCGTTTGATTGAGTGACTGCATGAAATTGAATTGACGAAATCACCAGATTTATTATCGGAAATTTGTCACGTAAGTTATTGCAATAGCGAAAGTAATTTCACAGTGTATGGTTATGTAGGTCAATTGTTCCAATATTAGAATTTAATCTTTTCATTTCATCTGTCTTTGCAAATCCAATATTTTGGTTACTGAAATAAAAAAATTAGTCTTTATTGCTCCTACTTAAGAAATTAAATAAAATGAAAAAAGGTCTATTTATTAGAATTATTAACTATTTAAGATTTTATCTTACTTAAAGTAATCAATTGCTTTCTGATGAACTACAAACATAAATTGTAAAAGGGTTAGTTAGTTCTTTTTATTTGTTATAAGAGTGAGGTGATGATGATTTTCATTTATAAGAACTTTGTAAATACAAAAATATTGATTACAAAGAAAATTAATAATATTATACTGTTTGTTTCAGGAAGAGTGTATGCAGCGTTGTAAATATTTATCAGACATGCTGAAAAGGCAGAAACAGAAAGAAGAAGAAGAACAGAATGGAGATGATAGTCTAAGTCCGGTGGATTCTTCAATTAAATCCAACTCGACATCCCAAGATGATAAACCTCTCTTGTAACTTATTCGGAATTACATAGAAAAGAATATGGCCATTTCTATACAATGTAAAAAAATTTATTCCTTTAGAGATGTTGTCGTATATGGTATAAAATAAGTATTAAACTATTTTTATTTACTTACAAAAAGCATAACAGACTGCGGAAAGCAGAAACGAGACAGTAGCTGTGTTTATTTAATATCATATTCAGAAACGTTTTCCGTGTCTAACACTAGACTAATCCAAAACTTATTCAGACTCCTATTCAATAGATCATAAATATGAAAAAAAGAAGTAAAAAAATAGCTAAAAATAAGCTTCCATAAAAATGTTGCTGTTACCATTGAGCTTTTGTTAAGGCCCAAATTTGGTACACATACCAATCATAAGAAATTACCATAGGTATTTCTAATTATAATGCAGAGGTTTTTGTATGAGCATTTATTTGTCAAGAAAGTATAATTTGCATTTTGGGTTGTGATTTTTATATAAAAGATATGAAGTTATCAAAATAGATTATATCGTTGTTAGTTTTTCCAATACGGCGCTATTTGAATATATCACAATTAATACCATTAAGTAAATTATTGTATAGAAATATTGTGAATGGAATTTTTGTACATTGTGACAATATAAACGATTGTTCAAAATATGCGATTTATTTTCTGTTTTCATTTAAATAACATTAGACTGAATCATTGACATTACTAAAACGGCCTACTTCGATATTAATTTTTATTTACAATTGAGTATATATTGAGTCAGGTTTCTTAATATTCTTCGACTCCTCCGAAGCGTTTGTACAGGTCTGGTACAACTTGCTTCCCGCCTCTGCCCTTGTACCCGATCGTGCTTCCGTAGTGCGGTCGTGGACCTGTTTTATATACAGTATCATTAATTACAACATCAAAAACTGACAGCTGAGGAGATATGTATATAATATTATAATTAAAATAATGATTGTGTTTCTTTTCTGAAAGTAAATGTACTATGAACATTTTATCACTTATAATAAAAAAATATATACAGCAAATAAAAATTAAATTAACTCACCTGAAAGAAAACAACATTTAAGACACTTAAAAAATCAATTAATATAAAATTTATATCTATCTTTATATGAAAAATATTCTATTAATGACAAAAGAAATTGTCATATTAAAGAATAAAATAAAAATAATGTATAAAGAGTCTCTAATCTCATCTCTCTCTCTAATCTCATCTTACAAATTATTATTGCATTAACACATAGGCAATTTTTTTTTGTTTTTTTTTTTATAAAATAGGGGGCAAACGAGCAGGCTATGATATATACATTATAAACTACTATTTAAGTTCAAGTACAGCGCATATGTTACGATGTGCGATAATTAGGAGTACATTCGCGGGGAACAGCTAGTCGATTCTATTCTGTAGCTATTACGTACTTGCATGTATGGGCCACTCGCTGCCAGTGGCTCCACACGCGCGACAAACGCACTCAGCTGGAGAAGCTACGCGATGAGGAATCGTGGCGCCATTTTCACAAGAGAGCGAAATCACCATCGGAGCGTATCTGCTGGCCGTACAACATTCGCATCGGGAGTCGTGCGCACCCGTTTCTAGAAGGATGAAGTTTTTTATACGTACGAAGACAGACCAATAATACTTATAGTGGTTATGATTAATAAAATATAGTGATAAATAATTGTTTTTCACAAAATAACGTATATTAAAAACAATGTATTTATAATTGTAAACTGCGACGTACTTGAGATAATAATGTAAGAAAATGTTAGTTGTTAAGAAGAAGTAAAGTTCTTTTAATCATGATTTAACTCACGGTTGTTAAACAGCGTTCCGGAATCGCAGGCGCCGCGGCATTCGCGGAAGCCCCTCAGCGGGTCCTTGTTGACGCACAGGCCGTGCTCCCCGCTGTGGATTCGGATCAGACCCACTGAATCCTGGCCGTTCACTTCCGCTGGGACACACTTGCCTGAAATAATCCGGTTTTATTTACCCCCTCACTAGTTTGGCTTGTTATCAGATCTTTTTGATCACCTTAGCCTATGATGTATGTGTAAATGATTTTTGCCGAGGACTGTTGTCAGGGAAGTTCGTTTCATACTACGAAGGATGCTATTCCTATCCCTTCGCAATATGAAAGATAAAATAGGTATGGAATGGAGCGTTCAAATAAATCTCACTAAAGATACACTCGTGTTACATCTCCTATATCCTCTTAATAGGAAATTTTGAATGCCGGTCAGTAATGGTACTACTGTATGGCGATTAACTAGAGAGTTATATGGTCTGAAAAATTAAATAAAAAATTTCTGAAAACTGTAAATAAATAAAAATATTTTTTTTGCAGATATTATCCTAAATTAAAAATCCTAATAATAAACGCACTCTGTGATTCCGGCTTCTCCCTGCAGACTTGACAGCAGCCCTCGGTGACGATGTCGTCAGATGCACACGCGGTCACGTCCGGACATTGCACGCGCGATGACGTCACGAACACCTCTTCTCTCTAGCTTCTCGCACGTGTACGTAGTACAATTGTCCAGCGATTTCCATGTTGAACCTGGATTATAACAATTAGTATGCGATTTTTTTTGTAAGAGAGAAATAGTTTGGTTTAGTTATAACCCGAGATAATTGAAAAATTCTATAGTTGCTTACCAGGTTCCTTCAATTCCCCGGCGACTACACACTGCTCTTGCGCGCAGTGCCCGCAGCACTTGTCCTTGGGTGGGGCCTTGTACGCCCAACCTCGCTTGCATTGTGTATCGCAAGTCTGCACTTCCTCTGTCTGGGTTAGTTTTCCAGAGGCATCGCGACTGCAGGTTACGTTCTTGCATGGGTCTGATGTCTGCCATGTTTGGCCCTCCTGTAAATTTACAAATTGGTTTATTATTAATCAAGAGAAGGCTATTTACTAAAAAGTTTTATTTTGCTCAGTTTTGATCAATATTGCAAAGCACAATTTCTATAATCAATTTACATTAGTGGCCGAGTATTTCCCATACATACACTTCACCTTGTTAAAATATTTCAGTTATTTTCATAATTAAATTTAAAGGTTCCGTGCCCAAAAAATAGGGTTCTCCTATTCCGTAAATCATAACCCAACTGGGACTTGGCTATCTTTCTGCTTTCTGCGTAGGACAAAATAGAAAAATAGGGTTTTGAATAGTACAATTTTTTTTTAGATGTCTGACGAGAGATTTCAATTTTATACTATGCTTCAAAGCCGTAGTTGAACTTGGTCAATCAGAAATGAGAAATGATGAAATAAAATGTTTGCGACAGGAAGCCGCGTTTGAATTCGCCAAAGCCTTTAACTTAAATACCTGGTAAATCTCGTTCCCGACTCGACAAGCAATAGGCTCGCGTTTGGGACAGCACTTTCCGGGAATCTTCTCATCACTCAGCACATACTGTTTCAATATCGCATCTGGAATCTCGGGACACTGCTCGCTCTCTGACAGCACTTGAAGCTGTGAATTGTTCCATTGATTTCATAAATAAATTGTATCATTTTATTAATTATAAATTAAGAACAGTTTTCTTACATAAAACGTGTTGGGAAATTTTTTATTTTATTTTATTCGATTAGGCTCATTTCAAATGAAAAAAATAGAATGCTAAGAAATGTCAGTACAAAGAAGAACGTTTGACTAATATTGCAGAATTTAGTCCCTTATCCCAAACCGCCACTAAACAGCTGTTAGAATTCTTTAATTGGAGTGATGTATAAAATTACAGCTATTAAAAACTTTTCAATAGAACTCACGGTGCCGTCAACCAGCGCGCAGGTGTAGTTGGTGCAGAAGTCAGGCGAGGCCCAAGAGTCGTCCACGCGGTGCGTCTGCCCTCGCAGCACGCAGGCCGCAGGCTTGCAGCGGCCGCAGCACTCGCCGCTGTCTGCGCTCGCCGCGGCGTATTCCCAGCCCTGCGCACACGCAAACCTCTCATTATTCCCCGACATAAGTATAACAAATCTTCTGGCCTAGATTCAAGATAAAGGTTTTCTTGCTATTTTCAAAAAAAATCATAACAGATTTAAGAAATCGTGGGCGTTAGAAAAATAATCTATAAAAAGAGAAGGTGTTTATATTTAAGAAAAACATTTTTTTTTTCAACACATTTAAAATGTTTTGGTGACTTACAAGCTGACAAGTGCTGTCACACGACTGTACGGTGGTGACGATTTCCAACAACCCGTCCCCTACTTCCTTGCATTGATAGGACTCGCATGGATTGTGAGTGGATTTCCAAGTTTCGCCCACCTGGAACGTATTCGACGGACATTTATACCAGCAATTCACTATGACAATATATTTGTATTTGTAAATACATATACAAGATAATTTTTTTTTGCGGATTGTTTTCAATTCTAAGAAAAACGAAAGTGAAATTTGAACTGAAAAACTCTCCCGTCCACGATGACGTCACTTCCTGAAATAACGTGATTTTGGAAACGTTAACGAATTCTCTATGACATGCTAAATCGATCGAGGGTCCTCCAAGTCTGGATCAGCCTAAAGCTGTCTAACCTTATGTATAACATCTCCCTGCCTGCAGGCCGTCTGCACGGGCCTCGGGCAGCAGGCGAACGGCACTGGACGCGCCTCCACCACGAACTGCTCACTCGAGACTATAGCAGGGCATTCCGTGACACTGCATTGCGCGTGCGCAGTGCCCGATTCGACGCAACGGCATGATCTACACGGGCCGTCTAGCCAGGCTGCGTCTATCTGTGACATTGTTATTTTATCAAAATTATATACTAGTAAATTATTTTAATGATATAATATACTTTATTAAGAAAGATTCATTGAGCACAGTTAAGGTTGGGACAGTTGGAACTTTGACAAAAGCATTAAAAAAAACAACCTATAAAGGAAAATCTAGAAAGTGCAACTGGTTTTAGAAGAAAATTAAATAGACATACAAATTGGGAATACCTCTTTAAGCGTGACCTGTGGTGGTATTCTAGGTTTCTCTCCTCCTTGAGAAGCAGCCTCCCATTCCAGGTTTACTAAGCATTTGTCCTTTGGCAGTTCTAGAAAGTACGCAGTTATAAATAAAATACTACATTTGGGTTCTTGTAATGGGTCATATTGTAGACTATCGACGACGGAATTGGGTCGAACTGAAAGGAGAGTCCAGATTCGATTCCGCTTTGGTCAACATTAGTGACCTAAGCATAAATGTTGGTTGTGGTCCCAGTGTAAAAGTAATATTCGATCTGTTTGTATTTGTAAATGAGTTATGTTTGCACCTACAATACAAACTGTTTAGGGCTAACCAAACGTTACAATGTAACTGGTCCTGGTATTTTCCCTAATATCTTTATAAGTCGTTAATTAATTTTTTTTTCTTTTTTTAATTATATAAATTATAAGTTCTCATATAATTGTTATAAATGTACGTGTTTTTATAAATTTTCTGTATGTTGTTTGGAAGAATTGTTTAAGCATATGAAATGTCTGAGAACACAATAATAATAAAATAAAATAAAAATTGAATTTTGAATGGTTTATTTGTAATGGTGAGATAAAATGAGGCGTTATAACAACATAACACGATTCTTACCGCATTTGTATTCCACACAACACTGTCCAGTGGCGTTGATTGTCGCCAGAGTATGGAACTTGGGACAATCCGGGGCTTTGGGACAAGTGTTGGGACGACACACGAGTTGCGCTTTGGGACAGCACCCGGTGCGGTCGATCACGCGTTCGATTCCCGGTTCGAGCATTTCCACTTCGTTTTCCCCGGGCACCTCCTCACATTCGCTGGCGGGCTTGCATTCTGAATGTAGATAACGGTTGCATGTACAACAGGTTGACGTCCATTAAATTGTAATATGGTCGTAGTAAGAGTCAAATTCTACTGGTAAAATAAAGAAATAAATAACAAATAGGTGTTGACACTCATCTGTTTTCCGAAGTTAAAATAGGAATGAAATACATCAGTAATAGAAAGTATTTTAAGACAAAATTGAAGATTTCATAACCACAGAGCAACAATTTAAGTTACCGCAAGCAAACTCCTGACATCCGTCGGAGTTAGTCTTCTGTTTGAGAACTTGACCAAACCCACAATCCATCTTCTTCGGCTCTTCGCATTTGATTTCTTGCTTCTTAGGTTTCGGCACTGTAATTCAATATTTTCCAAATAATCAGCAAATACATAATTATTCGACATTTTGATATAGCTTATATAACATATAGGTAACCTTAGCCTCACATCGGAGAATGATAAAAAACTTATTTTTTTTTTAAATCTAGGATGTGATTGTTTCGCTCCTTGAATTCACTATTGTTTATTAATACATACTTCATTTAATCACACAGTTGGCCACCGTATGAAGAAAACAGAATAAATTTTTAAGGTACTATGCTAAGTTATATGGGGTGTACCCATTTTTCCCCCTAAAATATCTCTTCGTACCTGGAATGGTAGGTTACTGTGAGTTGAGAGTTCGGAGGGAATTCTCGATCGCACTTTATTTAATAAGAATATTGCGAGGTCTAGCTCATAATCCATTAGCTCTAGGGATTCTGTCATTGTCAGCATATTTGGAAAAGACAGACCTCCGCTTCTTTCAATACCTAAGGCACGCACGACCTGCTTGCTAAATCTCTAATGGTGAGAACCATTCCTACTCTAAACTATGTTCATGAAAAAGCTGATTAGATAACATGTCCGTTGGGTGAATTAGCAAAAACCATAATATATTTTATAAGCTTAGATAATAGTAAATTGTAGAATTAATTAGTCGCGCTTTATACAGGTATGTTGAAGTATTTCAATGATAGAACTTTAGCTTGTTAATTTTAAGGAAAAGATTCCTAAAATATGCTAATGTAAAGTATTATCACATCATAATGTATTACATTAATTTAGTTTAAGTAGAATTAAGTTAGATATAGGCCGCATTGGGGCCGGTCCCTGTAATGGCGTTAAAAATTAAAAAATTTAAGTCTTTCACCCTATATTTTATCTTTGTTTTCTCCATGTTTATTGTTATTCCTACATACACACAACAAATTAAAAAATGGTTCTTAATTTATAAAGGGCGATGAAACAGTGAATGAAATGAAAATAACGTTCAAGACCTTACCACACATATATTCGGGGCAACAGGCTCCAATCTTGGTGGGCATCTTGACGAGGTCGTCCAGTTCGCTGCAAACGGGCACAGTGCACGTCTGCGTCGTGCACGCCACGTGCGCCATGTTTTTGGTCGCCACTTTGCTGCACGAGCATTTCGTGCACGCGTCTTCCTACACACGTATTATTGCACACGGCTTACTCAGAGAAACCAGCAAATTTAAGTCGAGAATGTTTAGCACGTCACTCGAGTTTAAAAGAGTGTCCTGAGAGGACTTTTGACCTCTGAGAAAATAAGTACATTATGAACTACGATTTTTGACATTAATTTGAACAGTCAATAACGAAAATAACGAAAAAATTGTTAACAAATAATGTCGTACCTAATTTGAATTAAGGTTTAAGTTTATAACTTTGTTAAAATTAGCTATGATATTTTTAGTCACATCACACGTGAGTAAGAAGTATATTCAAGGCATATAAGACTATAGATATAGTGTATTAAATATTAAATAATCATTTGTCCACCATTAAGTTAAAAAAATATACACGATCCATTAACAATGACAATTATTAAGTTCGATAGAAAAGGTATGAATAAATTTAAATAAAATAAAATTGAACTCACCTGCCATTCATCTCCCGCGTAATGCTCGCTGTTAGAGTCGCAAGGGAAACACTTCGACGGCTCTATACAGGTGTTGTTCACGCGGACCTAAAATTATTAAAGATTGCAGAATAGAGTATGCTGATATGAATAGCTAGTGTTAAGGGGAAAATTGAAAACATCACCAGGTTAGTTAAAGTTGTTCCCAAATATACATATTTTTGTTTAAATTGTAGTGCGTTACTGGGTCAGGCTAAGAGCCGATTATAAGAAGGGGTATTAAATGCATTAAACACTGACTTTTCCTTCAGGACAGAAGCAACCTTCAATAGGTTTTTGGTCGCACTTTTTAGGATTCTTCTCCAGGTCATCGTGGTTCTCGCACGTACGCTCACAATCCACACATGCGCGGTAGACGAGTGGGCTTTCACTGTAAACACGTGCATTCATGTAAAAGTGTTTTAAAACATACATAGGTTAAGGATTTAAATTTAAAGAAAAAAAAATACATTCAATTTTACACTTATTTGCTTTGTGCCACTAATAAGTTTTTCTCATTACAAATTTATATCATTGTCTTTGTGGAACGGAAAAGGTCCAAAAATTTTATTCATTGCAATTTATAACAAGGAGTTTTAATAGTCTATAATCGGAAAAATAATTCAGATTTATTTATTGAATGTGTTTGTCTTAAAATTTCCGATATTGTTTATTTGATAATTTTAAGCTTTTTAACGCGTCAAATTTAGAAAGACATGACCAGATTACCCTCATAACTAGACCGATACTATATTTTAAAATATACTATATTTATTATAGCCGTTGGAAATCGGCAATATTTTCAATAAAGGTGGTTGATTTCTTATTGAAGCAATGTTGCATTACACAGGATTACAAATGTATAATTATTGAATAAGAACACAAATAAGAAAGGACTGACCAAGCGAGCGGGCACAGAGCCGTCCTCCAGTCCAAGCAGACGCCCTGCTTGCGACACTCGGCCGCGTATCGCTCCAGGGTCGGGCACGCGTCCGTCGTCTTCAGGTCACACAGCTCGGCCTCGCAGCCCTCGATGTACGACTCGGGGTCCACCAGCGCGTGGCACTGCGCGAACACATAGGTACCATTTGTAAACATTCGGTAGAAGTAACAGATTTGTAACTTTTTTTTTTCGTTTTTTTTTCATGATCTATAGTTTTGCAACGAAGCTTTTGTTCCTCTCCATATATTCAATTGCGATAAATAAAATTTAAGATTTCCTTGATTTTTATTAAATACCAGCGGTGCGACTCATTCGCAATTAAAATACTCGCGTACGTTGTAACCCTATATATGGGTTGTATATAAATCTGCTCAACTTTAAACTATTGTTTTATCATAGATACTAAAGGTACTTACAGCTCCAAACTTGTCGACATTATGCAAGTTGTAGCAAGGATTGCTTTCGGGAGGGGGAGAGACACACTCCGGCGTGGGGGGCAACTCGCCGCATTGCTCTTGGGGAGGGATTTCAAGCGTTTTTAGGAGATCGGGTGTTGCCTGCCAACTCTTGCCGTACTGTAATAGTATATTGAAACTATGGTCATCATATTGAATAAATTATATTCGGAAAATTTTTAGTAGCCATCCTTAGAAAGCCAAAGTGATTAATAAAACTCCTTTTAATTGAAATGTATACTGTTTTTAAAGGTCTACTGTCATTTTATTGGCACTTTCTTAGTAATTCGTATCCAAAATCCTCAAAGCTCTATTAAATCCAACATAAATCAAAGAAAAGTAATCATATTCCCTTTTAATGTCTGAAAAGAAGGTTTATATACAAACTAGCAGATCCGGCAAACGTTGTTTTGCCCTACATCAATTTTCAATTAATAAATAAAAAATAAGGTTTGATCGTAGAAGGGTGAAAATTTAGGATTGTATGTATTTTTATATGTTGTATCACAAAAAATAGAATCTAAAAATTTTGTCTTAAAAATTAAAAATAAAATTTAGGGGTGGAATACCCATAACATTTAGGAGGATGAAAAAAAGATGTTGACCGATTCTCAGATCACTACTATAATACGCTCACAAAGTTTCATGAGAATCTGTCAAGCCGTTTCGGAGGAGTTCAAGTTCGAACCCCGTGACACGAGAATTTTATATATTAGATTAACACTTACTGTATCGAAATTGTCTGTGACAGTTCCATTGCTGGTCAATAGGTGTTCCTGATAACCTGCGCACACGCCGCAAAGACCCTCCGTTTTGTTTGCATACAGATATGACGGTACTTGTACGGTGAACTCCATTTTGCTTTGTTTCACTTGCAACTGAAATTTCAGTTTGAAAATAAGTACTTTTTAGTTATTACACACTATTATCCAAAGTGTTATTCTAACTTTAATCTAGTTTAATCCATTTTTTCTATTGGAATTTTTTTTTCCAAAATTTGTTTGTTTGTTTCGAAAATTCGACGTTCGTGATATTTGACACGGCTCGAGTAGAGATTGTGACTTGAGAGATTAATTGGAATACGGGCTCTTGTATCTTCATAGAGTCAATTCATACTGGTTTAGGATCGCAGCCCATCAAATGTCGAAGAAAGAACTTTAGGTTATACGACTTCGATTCATTACTAGTTATTCCCTTAGCGATTAAGTCTGACCTTTTTCATCACCATGACAAAAAAGTCGGATTATATACCTCAAGATGCAAGTCAGAGATGATGACGCTGATGTCCTGTCCGTACACGAGAGAGATTTCGACCCATTCGTTGTCAAGCGGGTAGCGGAATACTTGGTGTCCGTTAACAGATGTGATTAACTGACAATCAAAGAAATCTAGTAAATTTTTATTTCAGGAAAAATCATTAAAATAAATAACTTAACTTAAAAAATAAAATAGCTTGTGTTCTTTTAATGTGTTTTTTACATACAGTTTTCAATGAGTATAATGCTGAACCCTGAAATTTATTTTTGTGCCCAGTATCTATTCAAACTCGCGACGTGAATTTGTGTCGGTTAAATGAATCATTAATTATTATTGTTAATAATTAAGAACAAAGTACTTCAGTTAAAAGTGTTTTTTAAGTCACATGAACGCAATGAGGTACCACTTTACAGGTGTTTTTTTTATCTAAAATAATATAATTTCTATATTTAACCCTAACAATGTTGAGTTCAAGTTTGCTCTCCTCATTATTTTGCAATGAAATGTCAGGATCTTAATATCCCTCAAAGATTACACATTCGTAATTTTCCCAGCGTGTTTAAGTGACAGATATTTAATAAAAGGTGTTATATACAAGTTAGATACCTTTTTGCTGTCAGGATCCTTGGTGATGTGTACAATGTTTTTTTCGTATAGAAGATGAACTGCCTTCGTACACACTGCACCTTTGTTTTCTTCACACGGTCCGTTTGTAGCGTACACCTAGAAGGTTTTAAAAAGTCGAGAGATTATATCTATCTCTTTTGTTTTTCGTTAAAAAGGTTTTAATGCAAGTGCATAAATATTTTTATAATAATACCTAATCATATCCTTAAATGAGCTGTAAAAAAACCCTTAGAGACCTTCCATGCTTTTCGTACCTGATACTTATGTTGTCCGGTCTCATTGCGGTCCCTGGAGGCGAGGTAAGTACAGTTGCCAAGGAACGGTAAGTCATCCCCTTCGAACGTGACGTACTTGGCTGGCGTACCCACGCCCGTACAAACGCCTGAAGGAAATTATTATATGATATATTCACTATGTTATATGAACTTAAAAAATAAAAACAAGTTTTAATATCAATTTTATTTCCATAATTAACTTTATAATGTGACTTTAATATCGAGATGTTAGCTGTAATAAAATAAAATACAGGACAAACTCGATATAACAAATCGGAGGGGAACAAGAAAATATTCATAATATCAAGTAATTCGTTGAACTGAGGTTTGTTATGTTGAGGTTAGATTGGTCTAAAATTCGTTATAAAGAGGTCTTTACAAACAAAAGCGTGTCGAAACATGTCGAGACATGAATCACATTATAAGATTAAGAGTTATATTATTGCTGGAAACTTTATATAAAGGTTTTGGGTTGGCAAAATTCGTTAAATACTTTTTCTTGATAGTTGAAAATTCGTTATAAAGAGGTTGTACGTAAAGAATGTTTGCAATGTAAAGGTATATTTTATATTAACTCTTATGGGCAATTCAAGGGGATTACGAAGAATTTGTTAAATCGAGGAAGTCGTTATATTAAGGTTGCACTGTATAATTATAATAAACAGTTAGGTTAACTTAAAGGCGAGAGGATTTAGGATATACTGTACTGACAGTCGAGACAGTCGTGCGGAGCAACACACTGGTCAGCCTTCCTCAGTTTTCCTGGAGGGCAGTAGCATCCGGGGAAGCATTGCCCGTCTTCAGCAGCACAATCGGATACCATGAGCCCGCAGCTAGGCTCACACTGCTTGCGGTAGCAGTCGTAATGTATTAACGGTGGTGGACAATCGGCAGCTGGAATTATAGTTCCCGTATACTTGTGACAAATAATATGTAAAATGTGCGTTTCTTTCAAAATATATAATTCGGTAGATGTTTAATAAAATTTAGAATAGGAATGATCATCAATTTGTCACCGGTTAAAACAATCGTATTGAGATCGAAATCTATCTAATCATAAATGTAATGCAATTAGTTGTGTTTTAGTACCGTACCCCAGGACGTAAAATTGTTATGAGATAAGGTTTATAGCAGGGGTCAATTCCTGCACTACAATTGTTTGATTAAGATATGAAAATGATTCTTTCAATAAAAGTAAAAGTCACTCACGGCAGTCATTTTGTATTCTCCATGTATCCAAATTGATGTTCTTTTCAGCTGCGAGACATTCCGCCACCATTTGTTCCAGGAGAAGGCATCGACACTGTTCCTCAGTACGCTTTGTTCCATTGATAACCATTTCTGCGCATTCGCATATCTTCTCTAGGCAGATACTTCGCCATTTGTCCAAGTTAAGAACTTTGGCGCATTCCGAAAATGGTTCCTGGCTGTTGTATTGTTTTAATTGAATGTTTTCATTGAATGTTCTAATTGTAGTTTTTTTATGTTGCAATACATATTATGATGATTACATTATTAATTTAAAATTTCATTTAATTGAAAATATATTTCATTATTATTTTATTTATATTTAAAAATTACTTAATAAACATTATCGTCATCTAAACTTTTTTGTAGTTAGCCCTAGCGCATGCGAATATTTCAAAGAAGTGAGCTATATTATTGAGTTTTTTATAAAAATCAAATTTTATTTATTAAACCTGAACTAAATGTTGTATTAACAAATATTATACGAGTACACATACGTGATAACATTGCACAGATCCCACACACGCTTCTGTTTCTGTGGCGGAATCACTTTGGTCTTGCAAGCGTCGCGTGGAAGACCAGGTTTGGCCCAAGCTGATCCAAATTCTGATATGGTTTGAGCGAGTCGACCGTTTGGCAATCGACGATCGTTTGAGATGTCACCATCGAACGCACCACACAGCCCATCTACGTGGCCCATGTATTTTTTGGATACCTAATAATATAATAATTAAACATTTATGCCTATACTAGTGACCTAGATCCGAGTCTTATCTTGTCTTATATATATAAAATCTTATTTTATACATAAAATTATCGTGTCATAGTTTTCGTTGCCATACTCCTCCGAAACGGCTTGACCGATTCTCATGGAACTTTGTGAGCGTATTGAGAATCGGCTAACATCTATTATTCATTCCCCTAAATGTTAAGGGTGGTCCAACCCTAATTTTTTTGGACATCATTTTTTATTTTTCTATGATAACGCATACAAAAATACATACAACCCTAAATTTTTACCCCTCTACGATCAACTTATATTTTTTATTTATTAATTGAAAATTGAAAACACACGTATGGCAAAATAACGTTTGCCAGGTAAGCTAGTAATTACAATAATATAGTAGAATTGCGGGTTGAATAGACACCCAATCTCTAAACATCGGACTGCCACACACACACACACTAATAACACTTACCTTGCAAGTAAATTAAATATTAAGCCAAAAGTTATGAATTATGAAAATTTTGAATGTCTTAAGGGTTTATCTAAAAATACATTACGTAAGTCTGGCCCAGACTAACCATATATACAGAGACTGAAAGAACCTATATAACTTTCAAACATTTTAAAGACTTAGACAAAGTTATCTAACTCACCCCAATCTTAACATCACCATCCGTAGAATAGAGAACTGTGAAGTTATATTTCCTCGATTGTATTGCCAGACCATTTCCAAGGCGGAAGACGTCGAAGCTGTTCTTCTGGAAGCAGATTTTGCTGGTCTGCTCGACAGTGTACTCGTAGTTATCGTACTCTATCATCAGGTTTGGCTTAACCAGGATCAGTTGGTCATCTTGTAGCACAAGTAACTCATTTGCACAGCCTTGGTCCACTGTGCACTTTTTGCGGGCTGAAAATTTTGTAACAATTTGTTTTAATACTAAAATTTACTTTTTAAAAATAAATAAATATTCTTTAAGACTCTGAGATTGAATTTTATAAATTCATATCTAATTCGATAATGCAGATTGGATGTTTAGTATATGATTAAAGAAAATGTTATTGTGATGACAAAGTGCTTTTAGAATCGGTAATTGGAAATATTTTTACATACACTTTTTCTATGAAGATTTCTGAAATATTCAAATCTTGAATACAGCAAATACATACCAAGAACTGTCCAAGCATCGAATCGGTTTTCCCTAGCGAGTATGTGGAAGCATACGTCGAATTTGTACTCCATACCGTCGAATGTATTAATTGTGCGTCCCGTGACATTACAGAATACGGGTCTCTCCGGTGGTGGTACACATATGTATCTTAAAAAAAAAATCTCGTTTTAGATAAAATAAAGTATTAATGATTCTAAGCGTTATATTATCTTTTTACGGGAAGTGAAAATAATTTCTGATAAAATACACAAACGTAAGCAAAAAGACCCTTGGTTCATATAACTGTGTAGGGCTTTAATACAATTGAAGATAAAGAAAGCATTGGCTAAAGAGGGCACTTAATCGTTTTCACTTTCTTCGTGGGGCGTATACACCCTGACAACTTACTGTGGACATCTGTTGGCCTCAGCGGGCACACTCTCAAGCCTGAGCGTGTAATGAGGAGGGCAGGCTGGAGTGGAGCAGAGTACTGGAGCGGGCGTCGATCCAGGCTTAAACGGCGGGGGGAGAGCGGGGATGCACTTGAATTGGGCACACTCCTCCTTGTTTGTGTTGTTCGTGGGGGATGGTTTGGCAAGGGAGAACGCTTGGTTCTGTCGCGGTGGGGCGGGAGGACCTTGACAGGGGATAATGAAACGATATACTAGTTGTTCCACATTTCATAATATAAGCCCTAATCGGATCATGGTTTTATTATAGTTAGATATACTCTGATATATGCAGATTACAAATATTTCCAATAATGTATTTGTACGATGAGCATATAGTGACTACCATGCAGGAGCACATAGCTCATCGAAAATTGTGATGTAATTTTAAAATATTTAAATATCAAAATAGACTCACCATAACCACCTTTCGAGAAACCTCTCTTCGAGGAACCAGTCTTCGAGAATCCGCCCTTAGAAAAGCCTCCCTTAGAGAAACCACCTTTGTAGTAACGCTGGTAGGAGTATCTGGGTCTTGGAGGTGGCAGGTCAGAGGTACTGCGGGAGTAGCTGGCTCGAGTGTTGGTGGTATACATTACAGAGTAGCCTGGTGGACATTCCACTTTGGGGCACTCTTTGGCTGAAAGAAAGAAATCGTAATTATAATTGTGAAGTCATTAAAATTCCAGTTATGTAATGGATATAACTAAATATAGTTTTGCAATAAAAAAACGTTAACACAACATTTTAAAGATCATTTTAAGGTATTCATTACAACATCAAGTTCTAGTAGTAAGTAGAAGTCATTTGGTCGAGACGCTTCTAGTTTCATGAAAATAAGTAGTAAGTAGTACTGAATAGTCTTGTTGGAACTTACAAAGATGAAAAAAATCATAAGGAAAAGGCTTCGTACTTACGTTTTTCAGTAGTAGCGGTAGTAGTTGATGGAGTAGTGACTGTTGGAGGAGTATTTGCTTCAGTGTGTACTACAGTCGTGATGACAGTTTCCGTGACAGGAGCAAGAGTGGTACAGTCGCGTTCATCATCAGGACAGTCTTGTAGACCGTCGCACCACTTCTCCAATGGTAGACACAGTTTGCTCGTCGGACATATTTTTGTACCATTTGCACATGGCTCGCAAATGCACTCACATGCCGGTGATAGATGGGGCACAAGTTCCTAGATAGATAGTTGAGTTTCAACACTTGGTCCCTTGTTTACTAAATGTTCACTATAATTAGGCACATATTGTGAAAATTTAATGACAAAACAATACTTCGAAGACACAAGATACAAGATCGGCACCTCGCTTTTGGATGTAGTTTACTTACGGGTGCGCAGACGCAGTCCGCAGCTGGCCGACAGTCAGTAACACCACCCAATTTGCACATACAATCATCACACTTGTCACCACGGAACGCCGACCCCACTGGGTATCTGTAAGATTTAATATTATCATTACTTTGTTTGATATATACAATTTGTAAAGCAAAGCTCTGATTAAATAAAAAAGGCAAAAAAAAACAACAAATTTTTTGGCCTTTTATATTAACAAACTAGCTGTACCAGCGACTTTATCTGCATGGATTAGGTATAACAACTTAAAAATACTTATTTTAGAAAACATGTACTGTCTACGTCACTAACTAATTAAACACAAATGTCCTTTATTTATAATTATTACTTAAAGACAAAAAAGGAAAGCAGCAAAAATGAATTACAATATTTTGAATTAGACTACAGGATTTTATACGTTATTTATTATGTAATTTTATTTTAGCTTTTTATCGGCGTAGTAATAAATACTCATATATCCGTGCGAAGTTCCATCTTCTTAACACTAATGGTTCGACGCTAGAGTGAGAACGGGCGAATGAACGGACATGATTAAGGGTTCCTTACGTAAACTGCGGAACCCTAATAAAAGTAGCCTAAGTGACGCCTTATTACATGAGCTACCAATCAAAAAAAGTCCCGGCAAAATCTGTCCAGCCATTCTAGAGAGAGAGCCGGAACAAATAGACAGACAGACAGACAAAAATTTAAAAAAATGTCATTTTCGTGTAAGTATCGTATATATATTCATGTATGTAGCAAAAAACGGTAATTTCAATATTAAAAACAGACACTCCAATTTTATATATTAGTATAGATACTATGACGCGGCCAGCATATGCGTATGCGTAAAGTATATTTTAAATAGTAATAGATGTAACTTTAAGTAGTGATAGAACCAAATAAATATTTCTAAGCTTTTTTATATAAGTTTATATTTAAAATATAAAAAGTATCATTTTGGTTTTTTAGGGAAATATTAATATAATAATAATTAATACTATAAATATAGATTTTTTCGATTTGTTTTGGCTTTTACATTTTTATTTGCTTTGATGGTCATAGTTTGGAGTGTTCTGTTCTTTTTTTAAATATAATTTCAGAGTCGAAACATTGTGCCAAATTGTGAAAAGTGCAATTTGTATACTCACGACATAAATCCAACCATACAAGGACACTGGTCCCTGGGAACGCAGTTCTCTCCATCAAAGTAGAACGGTGGTGTGCAAGCGCATTGGTGACTTAGAGACGACGCGGGCACATCCGGGCACATTTCACACGGGGCCTTAGGCAGGGGAACACGCTCGTCCCTCTCTTCTTCAGGTAGAGCTAGAAATAATGTGCTTTACGAATATATGTTACAAGAAAATTCGAATTTCAATTTTATATACACTAGCTCAAAAAATCCCAATAGCTGACCCGGCAAACGTTTTGCCATACAAGTGATTTCTAGCAATCAATTTAGTTCAATAAAAGAAATACTGTTTAAACGTAGAGGGGTGAAAATATCATAAAAACAAATTAGGGGTGGACCACCCTTAACATTGAGGGGGATGAAAATAGATGTTACCCGATTCTGAGACCCACTGAATACGCATATAAAATGTTTCTTAAAATTGGTTGTGCCGTTTCGGAGGAGTTCAATTACGCACCCCGTGACACGAGATTTTAAGATATATTTTTTTAAACACCTTTTTGTATACACACTTATCTGTAACTGTAATTTAAAAGTAAAACTTAAAGAGTTACGAGGTATCAGACTTACGATATGGTTCAAAGCATCCAATAGGCTCCACTCTCATCTCAATAGCCTCATTCCATTTAAGCGGAAGAACCTTCATGTACTGCGCTCGCAGAGATGGTCTGAACTCGTTCATGACAACCGAATCCGAATCGAAATTCCCGGGGAACAGTTTGTATTTCCCATTCTCGTCCACCACTGGATTGAAGGTGGACAGGTCGCAGGTGTACATGATATTATATGCCGTTACCCACCCACTGGGACCGCCTTTGGTCTTAATACCAGTTATGTTGCGAGGAGATGTAAAGTTAAACTGCAATTAATTTTGTATGACGTAATAAATACTAGAATGTGTTTTAACTATCGAACGAATGAAATAGGCGCTAGGGAATACCCAGCACCAAGGAACCGGTAATATTTCAAACAAATAGTTACTACTTGATATGGTAGGATCGATAGGATTAATGAATTGAATCTAAGAATAATTAAATCTAAAATTTCCTGTATTTCATCTGATTCAGCTGATACGTATATACAATAAATACTCACCATAATCCATTCTCCAGGAGTACTATAAGTTGGCTTCCAACCCTTGGTGCCGTCCAGTTTAAAGAAGGGTCTAGCATCATTGTTAGAGCTGACTTCAATCATGTCTATCGGTAAATCGGCTGCCAATCCCAACGGTTCCGTACATTGTAGGGGTTCAGGCTGTCGACAATTATTATTCATATATTAAATAAACAAGTATAAGTAACCTAAGGGGATTTTACTAGAATTTTTTTACTAAAGGGAAAAAATGGAATTTATAATCAACTTAGTAACGAGGATTGGAAGAGTGATCTTAATATTAAGAAATTAAAAAAGAACAAATCTTAGAACATATAAAACAAATTAAACATAACTTACTGTAGTTGGTGCTAGCGTTATCGGAATGATTGTGGTAGGAGGAGTGGTTGTGGAAGTACTTGCTGTAGATGGAATAGTAGAGGGAGTAGTCGGAATGGTTGAAGGAGTAGTGACAGTAGTAGTAAATTCCTCGCATCCGATAAGTTCAAACCGTATAGCAATTTCTTCGTGCCACGTGAGTGGGTGAATACGAACAAATTTAGCCTCAAACGGCTTTTCAAACATCTGCTTCAGTGGTGACGTATGATCTACGGGACCACGGAATACCTGAAAATTTATTATTTCATCATATTAGAAAGCATTAAGATTTTGGTAAACATTATCCTAACTAATTACCAGAAATTGAGAAGTTTAAACACCATTTTAACCACAATTAATAATTTTCCTATACTAACCTGTGGCTTGCCACTTGGACTGTTAACGTAAGAGAACACATTCCCGTCATCTCCATACATAACTTCGTAGCTTGTAACATACTGGTTAAAGAGTGGACTACCCTGCATTATCACACCGTAAACTGGTGTCTTTTCCGGTAGTTCGACTTGTATGTATTGCTTGTCGTCTATTGGATACGGGTTCCAGCTTCCGGCTGAATTCAGAGACAGAATATAAAAGGTCAAATACAATTAAATATAGATATACATTTTTATATTATCGTACATACCAGAATTTTCAGTAGGTCTTCCATCTATTTTAGTTAAGTAAGGCTCGAACATAGGACTAGCGATGGAACTTGCCGTGAATGCACTAGGGGGTAGTGGCGTACCCTCCCATAAGAGTTTTTTGAAGCTAAAATATTAAATTACTGAAGGTAAAATTTCCAATGTTTGCATTTAATCAAGCGATGATTTGCACGGTAGATATTAATTATTCCCTTTATCAATAAAGGGAGACTGTATAATATTGGCATATACAAAAATTCCTTCTTAAATTTTAAATGTAAATGATTTATTTTGGCATTTGTATGCTAGTTTAAATATCAAACTGTAAAGGATTGTTCTGTTGCTGTATTTTGTCGCTGCCTATCATATTACTTATAAACTTACCTGTCAGGGTTACATTTCGGTGGCGGCGTGACTGTAGACGTTACGACAACTGTTGTGGTTTCTGTGCTAGTAGGGACTGGTGTAGTATCAGGAGCTTTAGTTGATGGTATGGTGGGAATAGTAGCAGGAGTAGTAGTAGTGGTGGTCGTAGTGGTTGTTGTAGTTGTAGTGGTAGAAGAAGATTTGTGGGATTCAGGGAAGATCATTGGTGAATGAGTGGAGCCTTTGACAGGAACAATGATAGACACACAGTCACTGGAGTCACAGTGGAGCTCGTTATCCAAACATTGGCATTTAGTGCAATCATCAACTACTACAACACCACCCGGCTGAAAAAGAATTTAAATGTATTGAAAAAAAATAAGAGTACAAAAAACGGGGTATAAAATAAATACCTTTTACAAATCCTACGGAACGCTGCAAATTTAATATGAAATACTATTGTTTCACTAATAATAGAACTCCAAGATTACTATGCATACTCGTTGACAAACAAATAAAGGAATCAAAGATAACTATGCATGTTCGTCCACAAAACAAAACTTATTATATAAATTACAAAAACTCACCTTTATAATCTTACCCTCGTACTGACAAGTACAATCTTTGACTGGAACACAAGTCTTCTCATCTCTCCAAAGGGATCCAAATTCACACTTCATATTATCAACTGTATGATCTACGCAGCCACTTATACATTTCTGAAAAGAACCAAGACAAAAAATGCAAACAAACAAAACAGGAGAAGGAAAAGGAGTCACCTTTCCTTCATATTCATATATCGATCCTCGAAGGACCTTTTGAAATAGCCTTCATTCTGTTAGAAATACGAGTTGGCTGGGTTTCTGACATATGAAATAAGACCGAAACATATTTTAACAGTGATACAATTATATATTATAACAGTTACCTCTCCAATTAAGCATTGTCCTTTATCCTGCAGAGCGCGTTTGAAGTGATCGCAAAGTTTATCACATGGGTACGCACACTCTTTGTACACTTGTCCGGGCGGACATATACTTGTGGTTGATTGTGTGCTTGGCGTCGTTTGAGTCGTGGTTACTGAATTAATATAATAAAAAGGTTAAAATAAGCAATGGATATAAACTCTGATTTTTATAGATTAATTTATTGATACAAAAATTGAATAATTAGTAATTACTACAATAATAGAAAAAAATGTACCTGTGCTTGGTTCCGTGACCGCTTTTGTTGAAGGTACTGTAAAATTAGGTTTTTAATAGATATGTGAAGGTGATCACAATTCAGAGAAGATAATCTGTTAGTAAATTAAGAGTAGTATGTTTACAAATATCTTATGTACAGAAATTTTCATTATTAGTTTTTTGAAAACGTAATATTTATACAAAAATTGATACAGTGGCTCGAGAGTAAAGATGTGATCATATTAGACATTTCAACTGTACATGAATGGGCAAAAGCTGAGTATAAATATCGTAATTCGTATATCCAAAAAACTCACCAGTAGTGACTTCTCCACACTCAGGCCTCTCAGCGATAACAGCTGCTGGCCAGTCGCAGACCATGAGCGTAGGATGATACATCAGACCCGGAGGACAGTCCTTCAGCACGCCGTGAGGATGAGGCATTCCAGGATTAGGAGTACATTCATAGAACTTGGTGCAGTCCGTGGGATGTGGGTGGTTCGGATGAGTCGAATCCAAGCATTGGAAAAGATCTGCAAGTTTGAAATAATCGTATATACCCAGTGCTGAAATTATATGTAAAAATTATTCTATAATAGATAAGGTATTATAATCGAAATTACATATCAGTTTTGCAAATAAATTATGTATAGGCGGGAAGGTTACTAAGATGTTAAGGTTTAAGTTTTATATACCAATAAATGTTCACTCATATTATACCTTCGCATTGGCAGAAGACGCGGATCTCAAAGTCCGGGCAATTCTTCTCCCTTTCACTGCAGACAAGACCCTTTTCTAAGCTACACTCTACGTTTAGGCCCGTCTCTTTAGGACTTTTGTGGTCCCCGACAGTTCGACATTCTATCTTTGTCATGTTGTCTCGCTTGCACATTGGTGTACCGCTTAACTGCAAACATGACATTTTAACTTTGATTCCGGTTCGGAGGACCTGAATTTGCTTAATTTACATGTAATTTTAATAAATAAAAATTAGGACAGGCATGATTATATAAAAATGCTTTTATATTGGTGTTTGGAAAGAAAATTCAAAAGCCATTCCAATCTCAAAAATGAATATTTAGCTACCTCACAAACAAACAAACTCACTTCCAATATATGCGGAAATTCTACAAACTCCCTTTCTTCATAAAACAATGTTTGATAAATTTTTTAAGACTTACAAATTCGTTCGGTAACGGCAAAGGCTCAACATCCTTAGACTCGCCAGAGGGACCGATCTCGGATGGGCCCCGATTGACCCATTCACTCCAACCATCATTGCATCTGAAGGCTTCATCGTGAGGCGTTGTTTCTGGTGGTGATGTTGGTTCTGGGCTTGTCTGAGGATTTTTAAGAAGGTCCTGTTAAGCTACTTTAGATAATAGATAAGATGCTTGTCAATCACAAGCATCTAAATGTAACGTAGGCGAAATTTGTATGCGTGTGTGTATGTTTGTAACTTCACATGCAAAGGGTTGGACCAATTTTGAGAAAATTGTGTATTCAGGAAGTTGACACCCCAGATTAACAAATAGGCCTAATACATACATATTTAACTTTATTTATTTACATATAATAATCATAATAATAGATTGCTCAATTCGTTTGAACTACCAAAGTACAACAACGTACAAGTGAAGCATACTTTCTCCATTTGAAATGAAGAAGTTTAAAAATTAAAGTTTAAAGTCTTACCGCTTCAGTAGAGCACGGTTGTCCAGTGCAAACACGAACTTTCTTTGAGCATCTACAGGTGTGACAAGCGTCCTGTTCTATGACCTCTCCCTCCAATATCTCAGTACCGTCGGGGAGGGTCATGCAAACTGGTTTGCACTTCGCACGAGGAACACATTCCTTTAAGGAGCTATTCGAGTAAACAGTACCCTCTGGACATGTTTTGTTCGCTTTGCAACCTAAAATTATAATACAAGTTTAAATATGTTTTTATATATCTTCGTTGTATATAATTAAAGTATATGGTTTTAATCCGGAACGGTGAAATTGGTGTTCCACATGTGACGTATATACTAATGCTTATCTACCTTCAACGCAAGTTTCTTGTTCGCAAACCGCCTTAATTTCGGCGTAGTCAAGCGTATTATCGCAAGTCTCCGGTGGACATGCAGACATACATTCATTGTAGTTAGAGCACTCTTCGTCGCATTGCATAGCTGAAACATGTATTATAAAGACGATAAATAACGATAACAAAATCCCATCTAAACAGATTTTATTAGTTAGTATGACGAAGATTTATTAAATTAACAAGAAATAATTAAAATCTTTGAACCTTGATAAGCATTTTCTAGTAAAATTATTTAGCTAAGAAATATCATAGCTTTTACTTGTAATAAGATAAAAACTCACGACACAACTCCTGATGTCGCCACTTAACGTGGACGCCTCTCGCATTGCACGCGTGCGCGTACGTAGCGATCGCTGCGCATGCGCACTCGCAATCTCCACCCGAATCACACGCGCACGCATCGGCCTCACAACGCGATACGAACCCACCCACTGGCACTTCACTGTGGCACATTGTGAACGGGTACTGTTTTAGCACGCCACATGTACTTGATGCCCATTCTTTTCGATGTGGTCGGTCTTTGCAGTGGTCCTAAAGATTGAGTTTAGTACCATGATGATAATACTAAGAATTTTAATTTATAATGTAGTCTAAAAAATCTCCGAAATAAGGCGATTAAAATGGCTTCGTATCACTTACTTGTTGTATTTTAATAAAATAATAGGTGATCTTTGATGTTGAGCTTTCTACCTGAGACTTTGTACCACCTAACAGATTTTTCTATTATGCTACCTGCTTAATTTCATTTTATTTTTAATCATATCAAATTATGTTATATTTTTATTTACAATAGTTTCAGTGACAGCCCAGTGGTGACATGCGCGCGGTAAATATTTCCAAAACTTACCGTTACTTCTACTGGTTTTGGACAAGTTGCCTTCAGTTTCCAGGAATCAGCAAAGAGAAGTGGAGACGTTTCTGCAAGACCACCGCCAGATGGTGACTGGAAATCATCTCGAGTGTCACCGTTGTAGTTGCCACAAAGACCTTTCACCTAAAACATGACAAATTAATAGAATCAGGCGTTAGTTTGCGGAAGTACACAGTATAAATTTTAAGAGACCAATTATAATGACATTTTAATCTTACCCGGTTTCGCCACATAGAATCTAGTTTGACATAGGCGCGGAGACCGTGGTCCCATTGCACGCTCACGCCCGCAGAAGGCACGTCCAAGAACGTGTACGCGCCCGCTGTTCGAATTCGAATTCTGAAAGAAATAATATTTTTAATCTCAAAATACTTTGAATAAATATTATCGTAACTCAAACATTACGAAAGTTTTTTATTTTAAAAATTTGTAAAAAAAACTTTTAAACATTTAGAGACTAATAATTACATTTTTGGAGTAGTTACTAATTGGTACCAACTAGGTACAATTATTATACATAATAAGAATTTCTTTTCGTGCTTTTCAAACACATTAATCACAATCAAATTAAGTGACCATTTTTAATATTGAATACCATAATCAAAACATATCGTTGGTACATCATATAATATACTTATCTCTAGGTCAGAATTAGCCCTGTGAAAATAAACCTATAATAATGCAACGGAATATGAATTGTAAATAACTCACCTTTCCCCAAGTTTATTCCACTTTCCTCACAGTAATATTTGCTGCAATTACGAGCTGACAAAGTTAATTTAAAAACAGACACCTCAAGTTGATAATGTCGACCTAAAAGCGACTAGCGAGCCGTAGGAAATGTTAAGCATGCGGCAAACAATGCATTAATACGAAGGATGGGTTTTCGAGAACTTATAGTAGTTCGTATTACGTCAATTTTATATATTTGCAATTAAAAAAATATCTTTATGTAATTAATAATAAAACACTAACCTTTTCAAGTTCTTGCCATCAGGTAAAGGTGTGTTCTTCGCAAGTGTAACGACTTCTTCCGATGCAGCCCCACCTCCAACTTTAAGGGTTATAGACTTGGAGCATGTCGCGCCAGTTGTACCACAGGGAACATTCTATAGCAGATACATTTGAAGATTTAAAAAAAAAAACTTTTTGGCACATATAGCATATCTTAATTTCTACATTCTGATATTTTTTTCTAATGAAACTCTGTCATAAATATGATCACGAATACTAATAAAGGACGCAAAACATCAAGTTATTAAGTAAATACATTCGAGTTTGAATCAGCTAAAGAAGTTTTATTGAAATGATACTTCATTATTTTTATCATAACCCCCAATAGTAGCTCAGAGATATTGAATTCACATTCGAGATAATAATAACTAAAATTAAAGCCGATTTTATGCCATATAGATTATAACCACATTATATTAGACGCGAGATACAGGAATGTCACGTTTTAAAATAGTTCACTAATAATAGATCACAACAGACAAATTAAGGAATCATAATGTCTATATATGGTCACAGATAAACCGCAATGTCTATTTGAACAGTATGTTTTTATACAGTATCATGAAAATGAATGATTTTTTAGGAATAAATAATTGTTTTTCATAGTATTTTCAAAGACCGGACCAACAATTTGTATGACAAAGATGATGGGGTTAAATCTAAAATGAAACCACCCACAGCGCAAGCTGCGTTTAGACACGGAAATGCATAATAACTTCCATTAAAAGAGCAATGTTCATGAATTACAAAATTCGATTCAATCTTGCCATTTCACAAGTACATACATAATTTACGTCACGTACGCACATTTTATGCAATGCATTTAATTTACGATTGACTTTCAATCTGACCGATATTTTTCTTTAACTTTCGTATCGGGGGCGTAGCTCAGATGGTAGAGCGCTCGCTTAGCATGCGAGAGGTACCGGGATCGATACCCGGCGCCTCCAAATATTTTTTGTACTGAACGATAGTTATTATTGGCAATTATTAAATACGAATTAAAATTATGTTGCTTTTATTTTAAATATTATAAGGTCTATTTAAAGAATTTAATCACCTCAGCTGTGCGTGTGTGCTATAAATAAGATTGCAGTGACGTTTATAGCGGCTATTTTTAAAATTATTATATATTTACGAATGTAGGTTACATATCTCTGTTGTTAGTGCTAACACAACGAAATTATTTGTATCCAATTGTTAACCTTTCCGCTATTATTATTAATCACCAAAGATTTTAAACGTCAAACGGTTTTAAAGGAGCTGCAACCATTACACCTATTACCAATTATTCCCGGTGCATTCACTCGAGTAAATATGGTTTAATCAAGAAACGGACGGTTTGTATGTAATATAGAAAACATCAGACAATCAACCAGGTCTCTCTTAATGTTAAGTTTAAATTATAGTTATTTTATATTTATTAATTGTCGTTCTTTTTGGTGACACACCTCCTGCAAAAATTTTCCTTCAATTCCTTCCCCTCCCCGGGGTTTCTGGGAGGGGTCCCCCCTTCCCCAAAAGCCCCCCCCTTCCCCTCCCCCCCCCTTTTTTTTTTCCCCCCCCCCCCCCCCTTTTTTTTTTGTTTTTGTTTTTTTTTTTTTTTTTTTTTTTTTTTTTTTGGGGTGGGGGGGGGCCCCCATTGTTAAAAAAAACCCCCCCCCCCCCCCTTTTCAAATTCAAATATATGATTATTTTTATACACTATCAGAATATTCGTACCTGTATTTCCACGCTAAAGCCATCTTGTCCATCCAACACCCCCTTAGCCAGCAGATACGTACACACGCCTTCGAAATCAAATTCTGATCCGTCAAACGTGATCATATGCGAGTCTCCCCAGGCCGTACACACTCCTGAACATTGCTGCTTAGTACAGCTCCACTTTCCGCTTTCGCAAGTGCTGTAAGATATATAAATTTATTTTCAATTAGCGTATAACCTGTATTTACGAGTAAATTAATTAATTAAAATAATGTTTGGATTAACGTCAAGACAGCAAAGCATTGTTTATATTATATTACCTATCAGTCCAGATGGAATAAAGATTCAAGGAAATAATAATTGTTTCGGGTCAGATATCTAATAATAGGGTATGCTAATTTAAACCATTTTTATTAAAATGATACCTATTAATTTAACTATTGGTTAATAATATCGTTATGAATGGAGACTAATGAAGTTTATGAGACCAGTGTGTTGACGCAAGTGAAAGGTGTTTTGCAAGTATACCGACTGTTGGTATTTGTTCAGCTGTATATGATTTTTACTTTTGTTAATACAGATATCGGGGGCGTAGCTCAGATGGTAGAGCGCTCGCTTAGCATGCGAGAGGTACCGGGATCGATACCCGGCGCCTCCAAAGTTTTTTAATGGATATCACGGAATCAGGTGGTTTTATTATTATGTGTAAGATTTCTTACCGAATTCTATACTGAAATTGAATATTATTATATGTATGAATAGTAAGTTTACTGAAAGCTAGATTCAAAAAAAATATTATTTTACTTTAATAATACTCATTTAATTTTTTCTAAAGCGAAACATCGGTGATTAATGCATTTCACCGGTGATAAATGATTGAAATAAAAAATACACAATCTTGAAATATGATTGGTTAAAGAAGTTATATAGAACAAAAATATTTACATTATTAGTACAAAAACAGTTAATACAATTAAAATACTACATATGTATGTCACTTCAACAAAAAAATTTTTTTTAAGAATTTATTACATGACCATGGATACAAGTCCTTCAGCCGGAATCTTAAATACGTATTCACTTCATCTAAACATACCAAGTGTTGCACTCCTCTTGCATTGTGTGCCCATCGGGGTAACTTCTGCCGCCGTGATGGCATGGACAACTTTCTGGCAACACACACTTCTTCGATGTGCTCTCTAACACATAACCCTTTTTGCACTGGCAACCCGGACGACATTCTTCTGTTGTTGATGATTGTGGTAGGTGCATATTCTGTGAAAAATATTATAGAATTCTCAGAATTAGAAATTAAAAAAAAAAAAATTGAAATTAGAATTTTCAATGATAATTGTCTTTTTGTATGGGATCCCAGCATAACACAAGGTTTCCGTATTTATATAAAAAATAATTATCAAAATCAGTTTATACACAACGAAGATATCTGCGAACACACATACAAATTTGTCAATATAAGATTTTCCTTCAGCGAATTGTTTATGATATTAAATCATATTTTATCGGCAGTCACTTAAGGATTTAAGATAAGCAGTAATAACATTATGATAGGACAAATCTATCATGCTTTGGATGAACCAAGTTAAAAAAAATAAGTCTCATTATCAAAATATTCATGTTTAAATCTTCCATATAATAATACAAGCAATTTTTAAAACTTTGTTTTTTAAAATCTATAGGCATATGTGTGTTAGATATTTTTGAATAAAAAGTTACCTTGCAAGTAAGTGGTTGTCCTACAAGACATGTGGTGAAGTCCATGTTGTTAGCAGCGCTACAGTTACTGCGGAGATCTTCAGCAGGCGGATACGCTTGTATGTCTGCTGGTGTGGCTGGCACACATTCCCATTTCGCACCCACGCACGTGCTAAATGATTGAAATTCATTTTGTTATTTTCAATATACTTTTCTAAAATCTTTATATATATAATTCTTCTGTGAGTGTGTATGTCCCCAAAACTCCCCCCCCCCCCGGGGCCGGTTTTTTTGAAATTTTTTTTTTTTGGGGGGGGGGGGGGGGGGGGTTTTTTTTCCCCCAATTTTGCCGCTGGAAATTTTATAGGAAAGTTTTTTCCGACTAATGTTTGAAAATCATCAGCTAGTTTCAATATAAATTTCTATAAGAGTAATTCTAAAAGTTTACCATAATTCCCTCTCTCTCCTACCAGCGCGAACTTCTTTGTACCCAGACTTGAACTCCATACCCTTGTGGTAGCAAGGACACAAGCCAGTTGGTACACATTCGTTATTATTGTCCAATACCTATAAAAACATAGTGATTGCATGGGATAAATTTATATAGTGAATGCAGTAAGTAAATAAATAAAATTATATTTGACGAAGTAAGATTTTTAATTTGAATTTAATAGTGACGTCAGCTAAGCTGGCGTTTCATTGTCTCAATTTTCAATAAAAATACTTCCTTTATCAAATAATCACTTTTATTACGTAAAACGTAACACAATAGTAGCTCTTCACTGTACGAGTGCAAACAAGCAAATCTCCATTCTGTTGTAGCGCTCGTCTTTTTATTACAAGTAGTGGGGTGATAGTGGTATAGGGGCGTCTATAGAGGGTCGACCATAGAGGTGCGACCCGAATACGCGCAGCAATGTTGCCGTTTTGCGTCGATATATCTTGTACAATATATATATTTAATCGTCAAATATTTAATCGTTATTTGATATATTTTTTTTACTTTATAATTATGTTCTCAAACATTACATAAGTTAATTAATAAAGAGTAGCAAGGTACACAAGCATCAGAAGATAATATGTACTGCTAAAACTCTTCAGCGGTAGACCTCCATAGAGTCTTCGAAAATGTCCAGCATTTGCTAATTTAACAGTGCATAATGACAATCATATACATATAGTTACTAATAGTTAATAAACCGAAACACTATGACGTATAGTAATGTATGTATGAATATAAAAGATGATTGTAGTCACCTGTCCTGGTGCGCAAGCGCATCCCTCAACACAGCAGGGCTTGCACTGAGACGTGGCCGAGAGCGCCAAGTCAGAACAAGTACGGAGACAACTGTCCGCGCAAACTGTATATTCCTGGCCTCCGGTACATTGCAGTTCTAAAAATAATCATTGGTTTCACAACGACATGGCTTCATTTATCTATATGTTTCATGATCATATTTTAAGAAAAAGGCAAGTGCTTTTCCTGACACAACCTTAGATAATTTTGTATTTTACTCGTACTACTATACTATACTTTGTAGTTACTCGTTTAAAGAAAAACAACTTCACAGCGTGCGTGGTCTACCGTGACCTCGCGACGCGTAAAGTAAGCGAAACGTCAGATAAATTTAAAATAATGTAAATAAATTTAATTTTTGGAAAAATACATAACTTAAATCCCGTACAAAGGTTTTTTTCTTTAAGCAACATTAGATGTCTAAGCCAAGCCGGCTTCCCACAAAGAGCAAAAAAAAACAGATTCCATTGTTATATTAAAAGAACATTGTCGCATTTAATATTTTTAATTGTAAATTAAATAAATTTAAATAATGTTAATTATTCAACAATTATTATAATTACACATAATATCGAACTGTCAAAAATATTTAGTAAGACATATTATTTAGTATATATAATGAATCTAAAAATAAAAACCTCAATAAAATAATGAAATATAATGAAAATTATTCTATTAAACTCCGAAGATATTGTTGATACTTTAAATATGTCTACTTACCTTTTTGCCATGAATACATATACAATATTACTTTACCTACAATTTATTTATACAGAACTAAGAAATTTTTAAACCTATAGAATAATTAATTTCGAATATGAATGGTGAATGATGAATGATGAATAGTGAAATTAACTTACCACACTCCTTGACATTATATCTCCATTGAATCATGACACCGGCTTTGGCGCAGGCCATCGCGTAGTCTCCCAGAATGGGGCAAAGGCAACGCGTCACGTCTCCGTCGCACGCGCACATATCGTACACGCACGCTTCGTAGTACGGCTCCACGTCCACGAACCAGTGGCACGCTGTCGATTAAAGTCGATCTTTAATGCGATGTATCCAACTTTATTATCTTTACAATTATAAAGAAATGTAGAAAGAAAACATTATTACTTGTATAATATCATTTCCTAAAAGAAATATTATTTACGTTTATACTTTATTGATAATTCTACAACAAAATTTGGACATGAAGATTAAACACATTTCAAATCTTCTAATCGGCTTTTCAAATGAACTTATCTTTCAATTTCGGAGAGCTTTATTTGAAACAATTGCATAAATAGTTTCCTACTTTATTTATTATTTTGAAACTCCAACGGAGATAACACACAACATATATTTAGGACTACACACTTATCATACCGCGTGCATCTCCAGTTATAGGAGAGTACAGCTTGCACAGTTAGCCAACAACATACCCAGAACAATAACAGTAACTCCTACACTAATATGCTAATGAATTAGACTAAGGGCCCCTCAGTAAAAAAAAAACTTAAGGAAAAAAAAAAAATATCTTTACAAATATATATAACAATGACCACAAATTTTAAAATAATTAAAAATTTCTATGAAATAACACAAAAAGAGCTAATTTAAAAAAAAGATTTACATTCAAACAGCTTAGTCTTTAGTTTAGCACAGTACTGTTCAGCGGCGGCCTTATTCTCAACATTGGCTTTGCACGGATGCTCGGGCTCGACTATCGCGGTATCATCGCAGAACTCGCGAGTCTTCCACTTGTTGGCAAATGCGAGAGCAGTTTGTTCTATGTCACCCTCGGGAGTGAGGAAATCGTCTTTTTGGTTGAGGTTGAATGTTCCGCAAAGACCCTGAAAGGAAAAATGGCTTTGATTTCGAACACTTAGGTGAGTTTAAAATCAGTCTCAGTAGAAAAAAACTGCACTATATTTACTAGTATTATGTAGTTTTTTATTTTTTTAATAATAATATGTATATATACACTTACAGCTGTTTTATCAGTAAACGCGGGGGGAACGTCGACGAATACTCTTGTATTGCCATCCCACCACAGATCTACCTTGATCGGGAGTTGAACTGAAAAAGTTAAATAAAAATATCTTATACTGTTTGTGTAACCTAACAGTTTGAGTGTACATTAAAGACAGAACTTGCTTTTGAGCTGCTCATTCGACAACCACTCAATAAGCTGGCTTATGACGTCACATAATACCTATCTTATATGAAATTACATGCTACAATCCTTTGATGAATTATTCCTAACTTGAGAACTGAGAACTCTCAGGCTAGTGCTGCTCTAAGTTTATAAAAATACAGTTAATATTTTTTACAATATAATCTTTATTTTTGAATCAGTCTCACCAATAATAAACAAAGACGAGGCAGCCCGTATCTTTATATCTCCAACTGTGACAGGGAGCGACGATATTTCCTTTCCATTGACGAGAATAAACCCGCCTTGTTTCATGTGAATATTTGCCCCCTTGTAGGAAAGGCTTACTGCCTTAGTACACGATGGCTTGCCTTCGCCCTTGTATGGAGCTAGATTCATTGCCTAGAAAAAAATAAAACCTATAACCCAATGGAAGGAACGTCATAGTTCTTAGGTGGTATAGGTGGGTATAAAAAATATTTTTTATCGAATTTATATGTTAATTATTAACTATTACTATTTATCCGTCATGGTAATGAAAACTGCATTCAGACTTTAATAAAATATTCTTGACAAATTAAACATTTTAGATAATTATTTTATAATTAGTTCACTAATCTTTTGAAGATTACTTTCTGTCAAATAGTTTTTACGCTGTTTTAAGCAATAATTTCATTATGAGGGATAATTGTATCAAACTAATAACACCTTCGATGCAAACGATACGATTTCAAAGTTTTACGTTTGTAATGTTTATTGGAATGTACCTCAGTGATGGACCCTAGACAGGCGACATTCTCGACCTCTATGGTCAAATTATCAGCTTTGAGCAGCGTATAGGTGCAATGGCCCATAAAGTCATATCTGAGTCCGTCAAATGTTGTGTAATGCGGATCTCCAACGGCGCCGCACCGCGCTCCGCATGGCGTTTGAGTACAAATCCATTCGCCTGCTTGACACGTGCTGGAAAAATTAATATTTAAGTATCGTTTACAACCACTAGGATCAACAAGACACATGTATATAAAAATTCACTAACCAAGTATTGCAGCTCTTAGGTACGACGGCTCCAGGGGGGAAGATCTGTTTTCTGGCTCTACAGGGGCACTCGCTCTTTTGCACACACTTTCCTCCTTCTAGAAGTAATCCTTCAGGGCAGAAGCAGCCCTCCACGCATGAAGAATCGTTGAGAGGAGCAGCGTATGGGAAGGCGCAGCTCGGTTGAGTATCAGGTCCACACGAGCGGTAGATCTTACCAGCGGGACACTGCATTGCTGCAAAATTATGTTTAGCGATTTGATGATATTATTTCATTGTGAAGCATACATTTAACAATTTCTTAACAGAAATATGAAAAAATTAAAATCTGATATTTTTATATCATTTTTTTTAATAAAATAGGGGGCAAACGAGCTTGCGGGTGGCCCAAGCGGGAACAGCCGCAGCCCATAAGCACCCATCAATGGATGCGTTGCCGGCCCTTGAGGAAAGAGTACGCTCTCTTTTTGTAGAATTGTAGGTCGTATCCCGTGGGAAAGACCTCCGCTGGAAGACGATTCCACAGTTCACATGCTCGCAATAGAAAGTGCCTTGTAAAGCACTTCTCTTTCGTTTTCTTAGTAATGATCTCGTTCTTTTCTAGTTAAGCCACTTCAAATAGTTCAAAAATGCCCTTAAAATACCTTAATAAAATTATCCAGATCTAGTAAATATTATTTGAAATTAACCTAATTTAAGTGTTACAAGAAAACACAGTCACACTATGTCTACTAGTGTTAGATTTAAATTTAAATTATTGTTAAAGCTTTTTTAAAGAGTCCAAATAAAATCTATGCAAAGTTTATCACTATAAAAATAAATAAATAACTTTGAATGACGTACGACATGTCTCGGAGTCCCTCCAAGCCCGCATCTCCTCTACCCCATGCCTCAAGCATTCCTTCGCATACACTGACACTGTTCGGCACGCGCATTCCTCTGCACCTTCATTCAAGTATAATATTGCATTGCATTAATTTTGTATAAATATCACCCACATCTTTATATACAATAAATTACATTCAACAAAAAAATCCGCGTTTTCACTACATTTTTTCTTGGACGCTCCACTCTTAGTAGGTATAGAGGATTTATATTGAATAAAGCCTTACTCAATAAATTCATAATTCAACACAAACAAATTTTTTACAGTTCCCGGGGATTATTGCGTTCAACCAATTACATTAAATATAGAAATAAATCCATTTGTTAATAGCAAGCCGGTTTTACTCTAGATATTAATTTATTTTTAAAAAGTATACATCAAATATGAAATAAATCGATTTATTAATAGGCAAGCCGGTTTCCTTGGACATATTTTTTTTTAAATTAAATTTGTTAATTACGCACAGAAAAACCATGGTGGACAATTGGCCGTTTTTAACAATTATTTATTAAAGGCCAGAAGTTTAATCTTCATTAGATTCTAGATTGTAAACTTGAAAAATTTATTTATATGTTTAAATATCACATAAAATCACATACTTATGTTCATTATATTCACCTATATAATTACACAGAGCAAAAAAATATATAAATGATCGGTAATTGAAAAGACGTCAAAATACTTACTTAAGCTTTCAGTACAAGCGCAGTAGTCCCACTGACATGCTTCCAGCAGTTGACTTACGTCCATCACCTAGGCAAAAGTTGAATGGTTCATGAAAATTATTTATAAGGTCCCGATATTTGTTTCTCAATTTCTCTTAAGTCTAGATTTATAGGAACGATGATTTAAAGGGAATCGAACGTATATACGGATAACATGTTGATTTAACATTAAGGCACAATTCATGAATTTCTTTGAAAAATAACTGGACAACATATTCTAAAACAGGTTTTTTTCGGTAATGATTTTTTGCTCCGATTCGAATTGACCATGGAGCCTATTTAACTTACCTTAGAACACTTCCTAAATTTGTCCTTGCTGAAGATATTCGCGCAGAACTGTACCGCCTTCTTCACCCCTATGTCCGTTTCCTGTACACACGCGCTCATCTCCTTTGTTTCGCCGTCACATATATCTGTGGTAGAAAACCAATTAAAGAAAAGTAGATACATAACATAAGTTTTGACAAAACCATTGATGACCTGAACTCAGCAAGTTCCCGTCAACGCGCCTTGGCTATTTTAAGGTAAGAAGCTTTTGTGTTATGTTTTTCTGTAAGTCGTGTAGTCCCTAAGTAATTTTTTCTAAGTATTTTATGTTATTGTTTTCTTTGCAATGTACAATGTTGGAACAAAATAACAAAAGAAAAACACGTATTCGTAATACCTATCATAGAAAATAAACTTTACCCTAAATAAAATATAACTGTATTGTAAATATGACGCCTTTCCTTATAAAATTTGAATGTTTGGTAAAAATCTTAACTTAGTGGACCCCACAAGCGTAAACAGGGCAGATCAAAAAGAAAATGGAGAGACATATATTGGCTGGATGACCTTAGCAAGGGACAGAATAAAATGGGAAGGGCAGTCCTACGCCGCAGAACCGACTGCTGTACAATAGTTAGTTAATGTAGCTGAACGATATATAATTAAAATTGTATAGCTAAAATAAATTTTAATAATCTAGCTTAAGCATAGTAGAATTTAGTAAATATGTAAATTAGAATAAATGTTTGTGCAAAGGTGAATCGAACGTACGTACGCTAAGCTAACATACCACCAATTTTATTGAGCTGCCACGAAGCGATCATGACGGACTTGGTCTTAGCAACGTGGCCTTCCTTCGTGGTCATGTCATTCTCGGGATTACTGTCCAGTGTTCCACAAAGACCTTCCGTCTTATTCCAGAGTGCTGCCGTGCCTTCTACTATTATCAAATTCTGAAATAGGAGATCTATTTATTCCACCTTCTACCGATGTCGATGATTCTTACTATTAATTTATCATAACAAAATAATTTCTACCACAAAACAAATTAAATAAATAAATAACACTTTATTCACAAACGATAGGGTTACCTGTGTTTCAGAAGCCACTTCTTCCCTTGATGTAAAAGATTTCATAACAGGCAGTTATAGAAAAATTAAAACGTGAAGATATAAATTATTTGAAAATAAAAACGAAAAGACGCAAAAGATTCAACTTATGTTAAGATTATAGAATTCTTTAGTGAAGAGTGAAGAAAGTATCTATATGTATATAGATCGCAATGTCTAAAAATTTAGGAAAATTATTGCAGAGGCTCTGATTAGACGTGGAAGCTTGGACCATATAAGAGCTCTTAGTATGTTCCACGTTTAAAATTTCATTTGGGTACACTATCTTTGCTTTTTTATGTTTGAGCTGTTTAACGTTTTTTAGCAACGTTGAAAAAATGAGTTGCAAAGTGCCCACCTTTAAGTTAAATGTCCACATAAATATTGTTTATGTAAAGTTTATATTAGGATTGATAATTTAGTTGGTAGGTCATAATAAACAAATTATAAGAATGCTTAAAGAGGTGTATTGAGTATCTACCCATCTATTTTATAAGTTGCTCACCGTACTCCAATCTCAACAGCCATACGATGTCGAAGTCGAAAGAAGGCCCAAATGTCGTTTTTAAAATAATTTTTGTTTTAAATGTATAGTACAAAGCAGTAACATATTCAAAATAGATTCGCATACAATATTGAGTCTTCATACATATGGCAGGTGTTATATAAGAGCAGTTGAGAATAGTAGAGGTGTTCAATTCCAAGTAAAGTTAATATTTGTGATGGGCCAAATAACAAACTATTTTTACGATTGTTGGTTGTGTACTTTGGTGTTTTCATATAAAAAATATTTCAGTAGTACCACTTTTAGTAAACGGGACGTATGTATGGGAAAAAATACGAGAAATGTGATTGTATGGGCTGAGACGAAACCCACAAAGACTTTGATTTGAATGATAGAATATTTGTAGATAATTGATATATGATAACGATGCGCCTACACCGAGCGCTCGAGCCGAACTCCTCGTTAAAACCTATAAAAATGCAATAGGTTGCGTAAACTGCTGACGCGGGTCGGACGGTGCTAGCCCTACAGTGATACTATATACGACCGTGGAAAAAAATAGAAATTAAAAAGGGTAATGACATAAAATCAAGCCGCAAATTACGGATGACGAGACGGTTTGGTTGAAAGACTTATTAAATGGGCGAAGAAAAAAAATATTAGCTAACCTTGGGGGTAATTCATGTGTCAAATGACCTTCCCTATTATAAATACGTTTTTTTACAATTTGGAGCACTACTAATAAATTTTCAATTTAGTACCTAATTTCTAACCCTGTGGCAGTCCTTGATAATGTATGGACTTTTTAAATAATAAAATGTTATTTAAATCTTTTAGGATTATATAAATAATTAGATTCCACAGAAATTACTCACGTTGAGATCCCACTTGACGGTCACACCCAGCAGGTCCAAGTTAACGATGATCAAGTCCGTTGGCATGTCCACCCTAATTCCAGGTAGAGAGGCCGGAATCGGAATCAGACGTTTCGTATTGCGGAATATCACTGCGCTGTCCTCTGAAAATTTCAAATATTTTTTTGTTTATCCAGAGAATAACGGGAGAAAATACATTCTTATAAAAGAAAAATATATGAGAATGTGGGAAATAGATTTGTCTAGATGAATGAGACTTATGAATTATTCTGCATTGGCTGTGCTTTTTGTGAAAAACGATAATGATGACGTCAAAATAATAATAGGATGAGAAACCGAAATATATCGACCGTAAAAAATTTTTACTGGCTTGTACTTTACGGTTACTGGCTTGAATGAACAGGTCATTTTTCTATATATGCATCTATTTTCATCACAGCGAAAAAAAAGTTGGAATAAGAGAGACAAAACTATAGAAAAAATGCAACTATCCTGTTTTCTTATTAATGCTCTAACAGACAGACTTCATGAAGGCACATACCTCCAATACTAAGCGCATACATCTTATCCTCTAAATAAATGGTGATCTCCGAGGGACAATATCCGCTTCGCTTGCACTGCGGTTGCCGCACAGCCACCGTGTACTTGTGGTCTGCAGAATCCCGCACCAGGATGTGTTGACAGGGGGATTCAAAGCTAAAAGTTATTTTATCAATGTAGTGCAATTTATCCAAACAATTCATTCAATACGGCCAATTACAGCGTGCGTAGCCTTCACTAACCTGTAAATCTTGCCATCAAAGGTCTTATAATGAGTTCCGGCCCAGGTCAAACAACTTCCTCCTTTGGGAGTCAAATCTTGAACCACGATTATCGGGTGGCTTTCCACTGAGTGTGGGGTGGTCATCTCGGTGGCGTTTGGAGTATATATTGAATAGTATGTCTAAAGATAAAAGAAATGAGAAAAACGCTAATACAATAATAATAAATAAAAGAATTATTTTATACTGTTCTAATATTTATGTTGTTAACTGACTCTGTGCAAGCTGTACTCTCCTGTAGAAGAGGCCCCCACAGGAGATTGTAGTCTATATATATAAACTAACATGGGCTCTTTCCATCTAGAAACACACTTTGCAGAAACAGCTAACTTCTTTACTTATTATAATTCAAAAAAACTTACGTCAGTATAGTGATGATTGCTCGGCGTTATAATGACGACTTCCTCTGAAAACACAAACAAATAAATTGAAATATTTCAAAAAATTAACACCATAACAATGATTTAAATAAGCAGTAGTATATTTTTGTTAATGAAAATAGAACTTGGGTCTTTCTATGCAGGCGAATGGGTGTTTATAGTATTGTGATCCCAAATAAAAGAATACTCACCAAAAACACAATGCGGTACAGGCTGGGGTTCAAACACTCCAGTACTGTATAAGCAGGTGTATACTTCAGACGCGGGGGTGCTGAACGAGGCGCCAGGTGGGCAAGTCAGTTTGCAAGAGAACTTCTCCATGTCCCCGAAGCAGCTGTAGCCACCATTGAACGCCAACTTACGGATGTCACACACGCTGGAGGCTGGAAAGGTTCTATATATACTAACTATTCTAGGCCTGCATTCAATAAAATCCAGTATAACTTTCTCAAGTAGTATGTGAAAAAGATGATTTGTAAAGCGATTCAAGATGATGTTAAGAATGAGTGAAGCCTGCAAGGAGTTTTTATTTGTAAGTTTAGGTTAAGGTAGTTTTTAAGTTTTTTTTGGCTATAGGCTGTAATTAAATAAATAAATAAATAAATAAAGATGTAAAATATAAGAGTAATGGGCGAAAAGGGAGAATATATCTCGTTTTCACAACATTTTTTGTTTATACTCGAGAGAGATTGTGGTGTACAAGTTGAGACATAGGTACATGTGTACTTATGTGATTGATTTATACAACAGGCACACACAAGCACACATTTCCACACAGGAATTTTGATATTAACGGAATTTTTCGAGCCACTTCAATGAAAATATAGACTTAGATGAATTTTTAAGATGGCACCAGTAGAAAAACAATTAAACGAACAAACGATCTATATCTATAGGAGATGAAACTAATATTTAACAAGAAATAATTTTTTTAATTTTATCTGAAATAGGAGCAGGTATTGAATTTATACGGCTATTATAATATCGTTGACAATTGTATACATACATGATCTTATTAATCTTTTTTCTTAATATTCTCAACATTTGGAATCTAAGTTTTTCATACCGGATCATAGACCATTAAAACGTTATCCTGTTATGGATAACTATCATGGTCTGATAAATACGCCATAATCATTTTCAGATACTTTAAAACCTCATATATAAATTATTTCTAAATATACAGATGGAATTTAGATTATTTTTTCTCTTACCATATTGACACTGTGGTCCTCTGAAATCTGAGGGGCATTGACAAGTATTAACAGCAAGACAAACTCCTCCATTTAGACAGGGCGGGTCACATTCAGGTGTACAGTCAGGAATCGAAGTTATATCCGCACGTGTTGGCTGCCAGTGACCATTCACGCAACGCAAGTTAGCCACCGCCGTACCATCAATGAACTTGTGACCTTTGACACATTGTATTGTGCACATCCTACGAGATTTATTTATTAACTCTCAGTTTCTACGAGAAAGATGTAACAAACAACGATAAAATGCGACACTTGACAATGGAAAACAAATATCGATGAACTAAAATAACTTTATTAAAAAAATACTCTCAAAAATACTAAAAGATAACTATACGATATCATGATTACGAATTATAACGGAATATTTATTATTTGGTAACGCATGCTCTCTACATTGACAACTTCAGAACTGATCCAGATGAAGCTTGTACTGTTTCTTAACTTGGAATTTACATATATGCTTAAAATCGATTTGATATAAGAAATAGGTAGACAATCAAGTAGTAGGAAGTATCATATTAAATATTATCATATAAAATTATACACAGATTTAAGCTATGACCTCCTTTGAGCTACAAATTCAAGCTATACTTACTCAGCCGAACATTTTTTGATTGAGTTTTGCGGAGTGGGTGGATAGACGAGGCAAGGCTTCTTTTCGAACTCACAAAACTTCCCGTCGAAGTTGGGCGGACATAGACAAGTGTTTGTATCGATGCAAATGCCGTTGTTCTTGCAGTCCACGTCGCATTTTGCTAGAACAGAGAACTTACAATATAAAAATTTTATTCATATCTTTGTAATACTTCAATCATTTCATAATATATTCTAATTTTCTAAAAAATAAAAAGACGCCTTCATCGCATAACTTAAACTAATACACTCATTATTTTTTGAGTATGTTAACAACGACGTCATGGAAAACCAAAGCGTGAGTTAAGTGATAAGTTATATCATAATATCTAAAGGGAAAATCCTGTTGGATCCTCCCACACAACTTGGACAATTGCAATCTATTGAAATAGAAAAGTTAAAATTGGAGATAAGATATAGCTAGAAGGAAGCTCATTTATTAAACTAACAGAAGAACAGCGTTCGAGCATTATCATCGAACGCTTGTCGAGTGGTTGTGGGTTTTTCGCGGAGTATTGCTTGTACATTGGTCTATTGGGATTTTGTACTATGGACTTCCGCAAAGTAACGCCTGATTCTATTAATTATAGTTCAGTTTTTATTTATTATAAGTAGGAGTTCACGTTCATATTCTTATTGAATTGAATTATATGGCCTAAAATTTCCTTTACTTTTAAAGCAACTACAATTTCAATAAAAAGTTAATTTAAGGCATTATGTAATCTTAAACTATTCAAGGCGTCAACACTTTTTTTACATAATCCTTTCTGTCTGCAGGTTAAATGTTATAAATGTTTATAATTGAGCCGATTGCTCTCTTTAAAAAGTACTCTTTACAAAACTGTCAGTATACACAGATTCCACACAGATAATATTTATCCGTGACACGATTGCAAGATGCAAAAATGCATTTTATCGGTGACATTGAGGTCCATATAGGTCGCAAAATTAATAAGCGACTGGCGGCCGATATTCGCTCGTACATCCGTTGATACCCACCCACGCAACTGATAGCAAGCACTAAATATTTAATTTAGGATTTAATTGTGCACTAAAATGAGAAGGTTGTGTTATGTGACTGATAAGAGTATTATTATTATATAATTAGTTGATAAGGACAAAAAGATTTTTTGTTAAGTTATTGTTGTAGTACATTATTTCAACACGTGTGACAGCTAAAAAAAAGCTATTTACAAGACGCCGTCTGTATCTTCAACTGATTTTTATTTTTTAGAAACTGTAAACTGTAGTTTCTATTATGTATATTTTATCTACATAGTGATTTCATATATTTATTACATTCCCCTGAGCTTGTAATATTAAATAATATGAAACATTCATTAGTTTAGGTAACTTCTTGAGATATTACCATGTAAAAAGCGATATATTTGACGTAATGACTCACTTCCTACGTACCATACTTCTAGTTTACTTAAGAACTTAGGATTTAGTATGATCATTACATGTAGAGAGATGTGAAACATCTAAAATCGAAAGATAAATATGAGATAATATATGCTTGGAGATTGACTGCCAACCTTCAATAATTGGAGAGGCACAATAAGAAGAATGATTTTTTAAACTCAAGATTAAATCTAAAAAAATAACAAACATAATCTATGCCTTAAATTTAAGATTATAGGTCATGAACATGAGTTCATTCAAGTTTATATATATAAAGATAATCTATGAAGATTATCTTTATATATATATATAATTCTTCTGTGAGTGTGTATGTCACTGAACTTCTCTCAAACGACTGTACCGATTTTGATGAAATTTTTTGCGTGTGTTCAAGGGGTTCTGGGAATGGTTTAGATTCACAATTTTGTCCGCTGGACAAGGTTTCTTTAATTATTTTTTTATTTATTAGTAATTGTTGATTTTGGAATGTTTTAAATTGGATCCGACAGACGGTGCTACCATCGCAGTGTCAAATTTTAAATAATATTCGAATAATTAATTGAAAATTGAAATCACATGTATGGCAAAACAACGTTTGCCGGATCAGCTAGTGTTATTATGAAACGTAATCTAATATGTGTTTGGTGAAATATAGACATTCTATTGCTTATTAATGATTAATATTAATAATGTATTTTTAAAAAGCAATTATATCCCAAAAAAAAACTTATATGCGAAATAGTCAATTGTTCACGTTCTATTGTCTATGCTTCGCTCTAGGCTACTCCAAAAAGGATCTTTATAAATGCCTATTTCCGTAAATCCGTAATGTTTTGTATATCCGGCATGCGCAAATTATGTAAACGTTTGATAAGCTTTTATATGCTAGTTATAAATAGAACACTGACCAACTTGGTCCAGCACAGAATGTAATTTAATTAAGTAATATATTAGAATAAAATTTATGTTCTACTTTTTTATTTCTTATCCTAATTTTAAATGATATAAAATTAATTTATTAAGTATATTATATTTTAACGTGTTTCCATGTGTACGTTAATAAGTAGCATTTTCTTTCTTTTTTTTCAAAAATTTTTTTGAAATCATTTTTTGACAAATTAAAACTGTTACGATTTCGGTAATTTTAGATCAAATAATAATACGATTGAAGCTCCAAACTATTTTAACGTATTCAAAACTACAATCGTTTACTAATTTTCGTACTCAATCTATATGCATATATATACTTTGTCGATAGGTCGCAATTCTACAAGCGGAAAATCACTCGAAATTCTTAATCTCAACTATAAAAATACATAAAAAGACATGTACAAAATGTATGTTTCAATTTTATGGCTATACCCATATCGAGTATCAGCGTAAACTTTTTCAAAAAGTATATGGCCACATTTCATTTTACCACAGCCACACCAAATGTCTTTTTACTTATTAAGTCTAATTTGTTCACAGTTGCAACAGACTGAAGATCTGAGTATAGCGCATAAGGTTAGTTTTAACATAAGGTTGTTTTAAGTGGAAATTCCATGCCTTCTCAAGATAAGGGGTCGTGACCGAGCGATATTTTTTTGCGTATATTTTTTTTTAACTGAATCGGTTGCTTCAATTTAGTTACATATTCAAGATCTTCTTTTTAGTTTATTATAGATCCAGCCCTAAACTCAAAGTTTATATTTATATAGTTTTACTCACCGGTGTAAGCAGAATTGGCATTGCCATAGAACTCCTTATAACTCGGTCTGAAATTTCAAATTAATTATAAATTTCGTGAGCTTTAACATGCATTACGCATTAGGAGCAGAATTGTGGCCTTATATGAAAGAGTTTTAACATCTTAGACGTATATATGTTCAAATATTGAGGACATGTTACCGTCAAGCAAGAGTTTGTACATTTACAGGATTTTGATTTTTATACTTGGAATTTGAAATTCTTTGGACAATCATAAAAATGTAAATAACGCGTTACTTATTAAATTTTAACTTATGTGAGATTCATATGTTTATTAATTAGATTATGATGAAAAACAAAAACTTACGCCGATCCTGAGCTCTGCCATGATCTCCGCTCACCGTATGCAGTCTTAGTACCAGCGGTCTTTGTGCCGCTGTAAGACTTCCTCGGTACTGTTTTCGTTCCCGTGTACCTTCGCGTAAATGCTGTCTTCGAAAATTGCTGATTTTTCAGATAGGCAGGGGCGTATGGAGGTGCTTGAACGTCCGATTGACTAAAGAAAATAGGGAAAAAATTGAATCTATAATAAAAACTGTTCCTCTTGCCATTTTAATTTTATTAAAAAGATCATGTGTGTTTTCCCGCCAATTCTTATTTCCACTAAACATGTCATAGCAAAATGTAATTTCTTTTAATTTTATCAAACAATTGTTTCAATGCTTTTAATAATAATATAATGAATGATATTATTTTAATTATACATTAGTAGCATAACTTACGGATTTTGTTCATTAGAATAAATTCCATAGCCAGCATCTGTTATCCATAGAGTACATACAAAAATAAATCCATGAAGGATTAAAAACATTTTGTTATTATTTAATTAATGCCATTGATTATTAAATTAAACTAAATACAATCATCGGCTTGAGAATTTCAAGCTGAACTGATTTGTCCAAAAGTGTTATCATTCGTTTTATAAATCAGGAAATGTATACAACTGAATCCTTTTGATAAACAATATATTTTATAGGGTTCTATATTATCCACAGCGGGTTCTCCATAAATTGTAGAATTACAATTAAAAAATTTCGTAGGTACTACGTAAAAAGTGGCGGGAACCTGAGTGACATTTCACAATGGCGTCTTCCAGTTTCGTTAATTTACGGGTTAAGGACTACTAAGCTTTACCTACGTGATTTTTCTTTATAAACTAATTGAAAAATATGGTAGGGAAACGAAAGAGAAAGAGTAGGGAAAAGAAGAAGAGTAACCATAAACTTGTAAGTTGTCTAATGTATTTGATATGAATGAATTTCAATGTATTTTTTAGAAAACTTAACAAGATTTTTCTTATTTATTACATGACTAGGGATGATTAATACAATAGAAGTTATAAAAAGAATATTTTTTTTTTATATTAATTAGTTTTAAAAGAAATATTAATAATACCGAGTAAATATTTTTTGATTCTAGACTAAGCAAATATACGCCAATTTATTCAAAATATCCATGAAGATAGATAACTACATATATAATAACGAACCTATACCCATAAGTGAAGCAAAGCAAATGAAAGATGAGCTTAGAACCTATAAAAAAATTACAAAGAACGATGTACGCTGCTTACAGGTAACTGCATCGAAACTTTTTAGTTTATACATATGTATTTCACGCGTAATTTAAAACTCACTTTTTTGTGTATGTACTTTGTTGTGACGTACCTAATAGTTAACTAATACTGATGTATGGAAATGTTATATGATAGAATTAAAATATACGTACTTTCAGATTATTAACAAACAAACACGACTCTTACAAGGGATCGTCACAGAAGAAGAAAATATCTCTAAATCAATCGTATATGACGCCAACGCAAATATTTTAGAAAATATTCAACACTCTGGTGAAACAGAAAAAGTCAAAGACAGCTCTTTTGGTGTGTTAAATACATGTGATGCCTTAAGTGATGGAAAACTTGAACCTAAATTATCTATAGACATTCATTCGAATACCACGGTGGAATGTTCGCCTGATTCTTTATATCCAACTGATATCGGAATGATAGACAAATCAGCCACATATAAAAACCATACAAGTACTAAAAATAACTTTGGGCTCACCAATTTATCTCCTAATAGCCACTCGGACACCTTAGTGCAAACCCCATCACTTACTTTACATCATACTACACCAGAAACATCCAGTTCAGTGTTCGATCAATCTGCAGTGCAACAAAATAACAAATGCGAAATTTCGCATGATAAAAATATGAATTTAAAAACTAATTCTAAACGAAGAAAAAACGCAAATCATTTTACTTGGATACAAAACATGAAATACGTCAGGATAGTTGAAGCCGACGAGTTTGATACTAAGTTATCGAATTTGGGAAAACTTTGGGATAATTTTCAACTACCAGACTGGGACGATAGTGAATTTTCTCTTGATTAATTGTTAGGAAAATTTAAAACAGATTTTATTTAAATAAAACAAACACGAGCGATTAAAAACTTTATTTCAAAGACAATACGAGATGGAAGTAACTTTTTGTGGTAATAAATTTACGAAATAAAATTACCTCGCATAGGCCATTAAAAACTAATTCCTAGAACTTATGATAAACATTGCACAGCCAATTATTAAACGAGTTTTCCCATACATTTGTACTTTGTAGCATAAAGGAAATACACTGATTATAATTTCATAGAATTTTATCTAGGTCTAGGAATTGCTGTACTCATTTTGCATAAACAAATTTTCCATATAACATACTCAATTAATGATAAACATTTTAAAAATAACTTCAACATAGACTAATAAACTAATTATTTCACTATACTTCATAATATAAATATGTTATAATACAATATCCTATTAGTTATGAAAGCTACGATAAACTTGATGAATCAATCTAGCAATCTATCTTTTGACAACATATTTACTTATTTATTGTTTAAGAATCTTATTATAAGGACAAAAGCAATTTCGATGTAACATATTTATCATGCAAATAATATAAAAAGAACATTTCTGTGAATATGACTAGATTAATTATTTTTTTATAAAAAAAAAGTCTCAGTATTTAAGTATACATTATTAGGGTTGTTTGTAAGAAACTGCTTATAGCAAGACCGCCCTTTTGCATCCCAAATTTTTATTTTTTTGTAGTACATCACATGTATTGTGTGATGCAAATAAAGAATTATACTATTATTATTATATATTATGAGTAAAAATTGGTTTTGCTATATTTTTAGCCTTCAGAGCCAAATACTAGGACATATTTTCTGCTGAGGGACATGAGAACTATAAGTACTAAATAATATTTAGCTATTTGAAGCTCGTAGTACTTATAATTAATAAATATTGGTATATGCGTTTGTTGACACAAACTACAATAAATGCTACATTTAAAATACCAACAACGATATGATATTGCAAACTATGTTAAATGCATTTCAGCAAATTATTTGCATAGTCAAACTCTAATAATAATAATACATCATATTTTGGCCACACATTGACCACCATTCCATTATTATATGTCATATTTATCTACAAATATGATACTATTAAAATACTAAAACAATTAACACTTTAACAAACTTTGCTAGTATTATATAAATGCAAACAAGTGAAAATATATTTCATAGAATTATCAATATACTAAATAATGATATAATATACTTGCTAATAAGTAAAAGAAGATTTATACCACCTGTACTTAGAAATTCCAATACTGACACTGCCATAGTAGCATGATTTAAGAATACTTATTCATACACTTGAACTTCTAAAACTCTATCAGACCAAAAAACTAAAAGCTGAACTTTCCTCTCACTTTAAAGAAACCCATGCTTGTCTTGTTATGAAGAAGAGAGGCTATCCCAAGATAAGATTGTATCACAATAGGTGAGTGGTGTATGCAACATGCACTTCCAGGTATATTTTCAATGGCTCGCTGCAGTTTTTGAGCAAAAGATTCCATGTCAAATGTGGATCTCTCTTCTACACTGCCATCTGAAATAATGATGTGTTTTCTTTAGTTTACATTGGTAATTGTAAAGTGAAAAGGACCTTATCATGACAATAAATTTCACATAAAACAGTTATATTCTATATAATATATTTCTCGCCTTATGAATGAACTAAAAATAGGAGCTAATGACTATGCTATACCAACCTCTATGCCAATATATAGGATGTGAAGCAAATGTGATAAACGGCACTTCTTGACTGAAAGGATTCCATAATGTCTTCAGTGACAAAGGTTCTCCCTTATTCCACATCATTCTAACACCACGTAGATTTCTTTCTCTGAAAACAATATGTAACCTTACCCATTTTATATTAGAACCTTTTTTTTAACATTTTTATTATTACATTACTTTATATTATAAATCTTGCAAGTAAAGGTATAATTATAATTTATTATTATATTTTTTATAAGCATTTATGTGTGAATTATAATTTCACTAAATATCATTTAATGTAATTTATCATTTCATTATGTATCATGCAAATTAGTCTTACCTAAAGTTAAGCTACATAAACAAGGAATAAATGGTAAATAAAATAATAAGCCTTTTTTATGTTGCAATATCAATACTAATAAGATGAAACATTTTAAAAGTTCAGCAAGCACAAAAAGCACTATTTAGCTTGTGAAACCAAAGTTATTAATGATTAACCACATAATTAGATGTATCATGAACCAAACAAAATGTACTTATTATTAAAATGTACTTTCTATCTACAGTCATATTAAATTAAATATACAAGGCAAAAGATAATTAGTTGATTAATATTGTATAAAACTTGCGGTAATGATTTTAGGAATGGCTAAGCTTAAAAATAAATAGAGCTTCTACAGCAACTTAAAGTACCTAGGTTCAAAGTATTTGGGATCAAACGGTTTAGTTTCATCATCTGAAGAAGTTGGTCTGCGGCAAAGTCGATCTATCACGCAGTCTTTAACAACCGTTGTTACACCAGTTGCAATACCATTTATTCGACTACAATTTGTTAAAAATTTAATTAAAAAATGTTATCCATATCTATTTATTAAACATTTTATTTTAAGTCTAAAGTTAAGTCCCCAGTTCTGAATTCATACTATTACAGGATTAAATAATTAAAATCCTATATCCATATATATATATATAAAATCCTAATCTCCAACTTCAGCACATAGGAGCTGTAGGTTTATTATGATTACTTCTACAATAATGTTTGCTTAATATTGTAGTGATAAGAGAATTTCAGTTTAAATAAATGTGACATTGGTTAAAGATAAAGTAACAATTAACTTACGGAACCAGAGATGAAGGTGGATAAACCAGTTCACCTATTACTACAGTATCCAAATCATCAAGATATGTTTTCTTGAAGTCCATTTGTTTCATAGCAATAAAATCATATTTTATTGTCATTACAAGTCGTGATGTTAAAAGCACAATTCTTTCTTTTTCATTATCCCAGAGTGTTATTCTGTAAATATTTTTCATATACTATAAATTGAGATAAGTAAACTGTAACATCTTTTTGTTACAGTTTACACACAAAGTACAGAGCTTATTGGTTTAGAGTGGAGTTGTTTAATAATTAAATATATGTATATACATAGTATGCAAGTGAATTTTCTTAGTGAAGGGATTGCTCTATTTAATTTGAGCAACATCACCAAATAGAAGATACATTTTATATGTATGTGGTTGAAACAAAGCTTTCTTAAGATTATTTGTATAAATATTACATATCTTACTCAGTCAAGAGCCATGAGCCCAAATATTCACCATCTTCAGGAAACAAGAGGGCAGTGATACATTCTTGAATGGCATTTTCAACAACACCCTTCCGGAATGTAAAAAAATCTTTGATACTCTCTTTATCAAATGGTACATCATATCGTGGATACACAGTCTGCGGTTGCTCAGAGTTTTCATTGACTGATGTACTCTGACGTGCATCTTTAAGAAGACAATTTAATTTGTTTAATACCTTGAACTTTAATTTGAAAAAATTGCTCTCAACGAAACTAACGCTTTTAGCATACATCATACCAGCAAAAGACGATGCAGACGATGATAGAGAATCAGCGCCCGATAACACCGATGGATTACCACCTATCGGAGTTTTGATTTTATTTTGACTTTGAGTCGCACCTCGCACCCTGATTTCAGAGTTTTCCGCATTATTGCCTGTGGATAACTGTAGTGTACCGCCACGGAATTCCATTTCATCCTCCATAACGTCACTCATTTTGTTTATTCGTCTTTATTGGATTTTTTTTTTCAAAATATTCCTAACACGGAATTCATTTAAAAATTTTTTTTAAATCTTTAGTTGCCTGAACTTCAAATTTGATGTTAGATGTAATTGTCATTTATCAGTTGGCGTTTGTCAAATATGCCGCAGATCAATAACTTCGTTATAAATGAATGCACAGATAAAAATACTACTCACTCCATTCCTGTTCGTATAGCCTCATAAAATAACTAGATGTAATTTAAACTCTTTTTCCAACAATTTACTACGAGCTAGGCATAAATGTTAAAGCAGAACATATGTTGGCGCTTAAATCTACTTACTCTTGTGAAGGTTTTTACAGTAAACAACTTTCATATGTAATTTAAATTATAAAAACAGCCACTTTAGCTAGCTTTAACATGAAAGTTTATAAGTATAAATGGATGTTTGTTAATTTTTCACGCAACTACTGAATGGAGTTTAATGAAACAATGCAATAATAGCCTATCAGAATTACATATAGGCTACTTAATTTTACAATGACAATTTATTGTATTCTTTTAATATTTTATGATTTGGCCAAAATATCAAGTTTTGATATAGCATAAGCTGCCAAGTTTAAAGGTGCGCTTATACGGGCAACTAAAATTGATCAATTCCAGTCAATACTTGTCAACTATGACGTCACGACTACATCAAGCAATATACGGCAACGAAGAGCGAAAACGGTCTACAAGCCGTGAACGTGAAAATAATCCAAACGCTGCCCCGGACGTCTTTTTTTCCGGCGAATCGTTTTGATTATTTTCACGCTTTCCGTTACGACGACGCGCGTAACCGTTACGACACTCGCCCAACTCATTCTTCCACTCCTGAAAATTAACCTCCTATACTCCTCCTTCCAGGCTTCTTTAATTCAATTAGTGAAATTTATGATTACATTAGCTAACCAAATACTATGGCAATCAAATGCGTGATTAAATCCTAAAATTAAAAATGGAATCATCAGATATTAAAAACAATTTCATATTGAGTCTATATTTTGTTTGGTTACTTCAGTTATGAAGATCTTACAAGAGGATCTATATAATTATGCACTTACATGTAATAATATTATGATCATAGAAATATTTTTCTAAATAAAACACTATTTAATATTTAAAACATTTATTTTACAATCTCCTTAAAACGTAAAATTAAGTACATTTTATAATAAACTTATTTCTGGCACCAATCGAAGAAAATATTAATATATATACAACTGTACAGAATATAATTAAGTACTAGAGCATAAAGCAATTTATACCTACATATGAAATTATTGTGAATATTATGATATACTAAATTTCAATTCACCTTAAAAAATTCTACTTCACGTATTTAGACTGTACACTAAATATATAAATATTTGAATTCAAAAGATTTTTATGTTGTTAGTATCCGTAAAAGATTTTTTACTTCCGCTAGTGTCCTTTGCTCGTATTTATAAAACGTAAACTCAAAATCAGTTTAGGCTCAATTTGGGTGTATTTTGTTCTGCGTAAAAATTTGACTAAAGTTTTGCCGACTGCATGCGAATGCTAACATTTATACATCACTGGATTTGTTTTGCAGCCGTAAGTGAAAGCTAATTTCAATTTTTTTTTTAATAAATTTCCACCAGTTGCAGTTTCTTATAAATGAGTTATATTTATAAAAGACATTCACATGAAAAGGTGATATAAAATATTTACATAAGGCGTTGCGTTACATTGTTCAAGTAAACATTTAATGAAAAAGTTAACAGCTGTTCGGTTATATCACCTTTGATGCATCAATATGGTTCTAATAACAAAGACACTTGTCAAGTGGACAACGGGGCGGATACACGATACAGAGATCCATGCAGTACACATCAGCTCCGTCCCTTCCTTCCCATTCGCCTATGGATTCGCAAACTTGCCTGCAATAGGTAGAATGTTAAACGAAATATTATTTTGACTGTTCAATTAGTGTTTATAACGACTAATTATACGGACGCTTTGATTGGATTAGATGCTATCAACATCACTTTTTTTACAATAGCTGTTTCTTTTGGTTCAACATGGGTCAACGTTATTTATGCTCATTGTGTCTACTTGACCATTAATTTGTCACGGTAGTTTAATAAAATCTCCTAAAGAATTCCATTAGTATTTTCATATATGTACACACAAACTATGCTGGATATTAAAATAAGTTTTCTATAGGTATAGGTCTACTTACGGGCAGTGACATAAAGCTTCGGGGCAATTTGGCGGGTATCGAAGACAATTGGTTTGACACCAACTCTGCATTCCTGGTAGCAGGCGGTAACCATCAGAGGGGAGGCACACTTGGTCTCTGAAATTGATTATGTAATGTAAGATAATTTAATTGCTCATTGCTATTACATAGGATACAGATAATTTGGAGAAATAAACCATTTAAATTGGACTCTCATAACTACACTTTTACTTTTTAATTAACTGAAATCACTAAAACTACCACATAGTATTTTGTTTTTACTACCATATTTTTCTCATTTATAACAGGAATGCATTGCAAGAATTTGCATAATTGAAATGAATGCATTAAAATGGAGATTAAAAACCCTTATTCCTTAACAGTTAATCACGATAAAAATACCCTAAAGTTAATCATTCAAGGACACATTTATATATGTATGTTACACACAGACATAAAGTTAGTCACACTTAAACTACAAACATAAATTAATTATTTACAGTACACGTAACAATGCCACTCCCACTACTTTAGTGACCGTAAATACCTAATTATTATAGGTGGACCTAGATCTCCCTCTAGGTCAGAAATATCATTGCTGAAAGAAAAATATATAGTGTAGTGCGATGCCGTGATACAATAAATAAATAAACATTTGCTTAAATATTTTACCTAACGTCTTGCAATTTTTCCTTGTGTAAACTTTTGTTTTTGCTGAAATATTAAGCGTAGTAATTAAATAGAAAATAGCAGTGAATTATAAATAGGTGCATGATATATCAATTGCGTTATGGAAATTATTTATTGATCGCAAAAATTAATCCAACATGGTCGGTACACTAGTATCAAAATATTGTTACAACAAATGTTGTTCTTCGATTTTAATTTATATTAGAATATAACAGATTACAATAATTCATATGTAGAAAGAAATACCTATGATTTAACTGTTTTTTTACATACCTAAAAAGGTCATGAGAACATATGGAGGCACCATATGTTCTCATGACCATTTTTATGCGATTATAGTATTAGATTATAGTATATTAGACTTAGGCTTGTCTTCAAATATCTCACCTGACCACAAGAGGATAAACGTTCTGTGGCATACTGTAATCCCTGTAGTACAATAAGTATGGATTGTCTCGTCGCAGGTCTCCGGCAAATGCAGGTGGTAGACCACCCGTGCTAGTAATAATACTGATATCAGCACAGTTCCTGAATGTCTCTGATCGGCCGCATCCTACCGCTTCAGTGCCGTTTGGACAGATACCCCACATATTGCCTGGAATTACGTAAACATCCAATGATTTTGTTATATAAATGCTGACGTGACCTGCGATTTAAGTTTTTAACAAAAACCGAGGAAAGAATTTATAGTCTGTTTATAATTTATATTCTTTTAATCTTACCTGTATAGTAAGTCCACTGTAGTACACATTGTGTGCATGTTATGTAGGGTGGTAGTCGAACTCTATATCTGAAAACCTCCTTCTTAGCCGTATCCAGAGGAATGAGAAACCTATCTTCTCGGGTGCCTGACACGTACAGAGGATATCTGGAATGAAAACTCGTTTTGATCGACTCACTAAAATCCGGAGTAGGTGACACTAACATATGTAGTTCAGTGTTTAGTTTCAAAGTTGTAGCAAATTTAATTAAAACTTACCTGTCAAAGCATTCTTGTGTAGCTTCTTGTTTAGGGTTGTTATTCGGGCACAATTTCATAACAAATGTACCAAGATGGTTGGCTGTTAGTTCAACTTCAACTTCAATTTCCTGGAACATGGGTATAATTCCTGAGTTTCTGTCTTAGGTTTATGCCGAACTTAAAAATTAAACAACATTAACTTAAAACGCCTTACATTGTAAACGCCTACGAGTAGTTTTATATTTACTAAAAGTCTCAAACCCTTCTTCACTTTCATAAAAGGTCGCATTATATTATGATACTTTAAGGAACCTTTTAAACACACTACCGAGAGATCTTTTTTACCTTATTGTATAGTGTCTATATGTAATGTTTCAATACAACTTGGACCCATACCTATAGCAGTTTTTATCTATAAAAATTCTCACCTGTCCGACGCTGTAGTGTCGAGTAATAATACCCTTGCCATACATCCCACCAGCCTCGTGCGGTCGCGGCATCGAGATATGGTCTGCGTCGCCGCAGACGCCGCATCTCCCCTGGTTCTGTTCCCACTGGACTGAACATACGCTACATCAGCCAACAACCACATTGTTAGGTCTATGTTGTACGACTGGTACAACATAAGACAATCTATATCTCAATATATTTATTCTATTTTTGTTTGTATAATTTCGAATTATAGATAAATTATAAACGTATAAAAAATAATATTAATATAAGTGCACAAACGTTAATCAAAGATTTAAGTAGCGGTATAGTAGAAGAGTATCGTTGAAGCCAGAGCTAGTTCTTCGCTTAGGGTATAACTTGTGTTTTTTTTTATGTATAATATTTTTTCAGATGAAGGTTAAAATCTTATTGTAAGTAATCTATTTTAACTAGCATATTAAACAAAGTTAAACATTTGCTTCATTATAAGTGGATCGTAAAAATAAATAATATAATCGGCTTTAGCATTCCCGGCAGTCAACGCGAGTGGCAAAAAATGTAATTTCAAACCATTGTATGCAAGATTATCCTATTGAATTTCATCAAATAAACTGACGTAAGTATTCTTAGAATGTTTGTCACAAGAAAAACCTGACAAGTTGTGAACGACCGAATAAGTATGCACGTAATTTTGTATATGTTTGATATTTTAATGCTTAGGAATTATTGAATCTTTTGTTGTTATTAGGTAAATTTCTAATCTTATGTCTTCGCTATATGTAACAAGTAGCGTCATCTATTGGGGTGTTGGGGAATCACACCAAATTCTATATTAGTCTGTAGTTTTTATTCTTGTTCTCTCTGTTAGGAAACATGTGATGTGTAAGATATGTTTATTTCTCGATCCAACAATTTTAACATCTTTAAAAGAAATATTAAGGATTATGAAAATGATAAATTCATCATATTCGTCATTTTCATGCTTCATAAAAACTTAGTTTAGTTTGTTGCCACTTTGATATAGTCTTGTTTCCAAATATTTCGAGATAACATATTCTAATTCAATTTTATATTATTTAGCACCCTTAGACTAATTTGTTTAACAGTTATACTATTCATATGTTTTTGTAACTAATATCTATACTTTATTTATGGTTGATCAGTAATAAATATGTAAGACGTACGGGAAAGAACGATTAGGTTAAAATCATCAGGAAATATTATTAGAACGAAAACGGCCAGTCGAAATACGCAAAAAGCGGAAGTTCGATTAGACTACTAGTTTTTTCATATACCATTTCACATAATATTGTAAGAAAACTGACCGGCATATCCTCCGCAGAATAATTCGTTGTCATTATAGTTCACGGGGTTTGGGAAACCGAAGCGCCACATGGAATTTCTTGCAGGAGGGTCCATCAGCCGCCCGTGGCCTTCAGCGCCACGATGACCACTCCCGAGCATCTGGAAAATAATTTATATTTAAATGAATAGAGCATTTTAATAAATGCTTTTCTATAGTCTTTTAGTTAGCCTGAGACTAAGTTTAAGTTAGGGCTTAGAATCGCAGGCTAGCTTTTAATCTTGGATTCGACCATGATGACCTCTAATGACCATTTTTTGTTAAAAATATTATTTTTATCAATTGTTCCATATATTTAAAAATTTTGGCTAGGCATCAAAAGTGGTGGTATAATCTGTGGATGCAAAAGATATCAACGCGTCTGTCTGTGAGAAAATACTCACTTGTAGTAAAAATATCCATACAGTAAGGAATGAGGGATCACCGTGCCTCTTTATAACCATCTGTAAAGAGAAAAAATTAAACATGATAAATCGTACATTAATTTATTGAAAATATTTAATAAATTCATGTAAATGTTAATAAATAAAAAGACTACTGAACAGTGACAATTAAGGAAAAGCGCAAAATATTTCACGTTACTTTATGAGCATTTAACTTTAATAACGATCGGATCTTTGTAATAATTAAATCACTGTAAGTCTTTATGCGTAAAACTTTACAAAAATATCAATTGTTTTTTTAATCAATTATTTATAGCGGTCGAGAATATAAATACATTTTGGATTCGAAATTAAATAAAACTGTTTTCTTATGAATGGGCTCATGTGAAACCACTGCTGTGAAAAGGCTCATCCGATTTCGGCCTTTAAAGACTCGGTTTGCAGTTTTCTTGAAGGACCACAAGTCTTGTATGTATTCGGGAACACCGCTTCGATCAGTTCCTTATCTTTTTGTGGGAGTTGGCCTCAAATCATTGTTTGCTCATTTATTGTTAGGCATGGAGATTTGCCTTTCAATACTTATCGACACATCTACATGTAATCATCAGTCTTTTGTGCCTTAAAAGCCACAAATGCAATATTTGTGTAAAAATAATGTCAAAAATTAAAAGATAAGATATACATATATGCACAAAAATCCGTAAATTGTGGTCTTTCGCTAAACGACTATTTATGGAGGAAAGCTTTTAAACTTTAAAGAAATCTTTCCTCTGTCTATAAATTCCGTTTTATCGGTTTTAAAACTATTAAAGTCCACTTAATCTCGATTGATATAACCAGTTGCCGCATGTGAGGTAAATTTATATACGTGATTACGCTGTATTAATAACCAATTTTTAGTGTATCGTTTGATTTAACTGAATGTGATGTTAACGAGATAACTTGTGTATGTTCCTGAATTCGAATAGAAAACAAAATAGATTTGATTCAAATTTGCTTTGCAAAATACTTTTCAATCGTCAACTTTTAAATGAAGCTGGCAGAAATAATAACATTGTTCACGTAAAATGAATTGTGATGAACTCTTATTTAACTTATAAATACTGTATTAAGCATTCTCATTCAATTGTTTCTGTTATTGAACCTTTGTCTATACTGATGTCATGGTCAGAGCTTTGACCTTACATTAAGTAATCAAACGCATGTCAGTCAATGAACCGTCATTATCCTATGACGAAATACAGAATTTATGCATTATTCTCGTTTGCCTAAAAAATTAAAATTACATATGTAGTGCTTACTTATTATAGAAATAAGTACGTATCCTTAGGTTTCTCTTTTATAGCACTCAAGTATAAACTAGTAATGTCATGCGCAACTTTGTTGCACATATTTTTTTAGACAGAGTGTATAAGGAGCGAAACATCATGTAATTAGCATGCTTGATTCATCTTGCGATTGATTGTATTGATGTAGCCGCTTTAATATTTACTCATTTCCAAGTAATCAAATTAACAACTAGTTTTTAAGGTAGCCGTTTTTTAAATTATCTTCTATCTTGGAGTATGAGGCATAATTAACTGTGTTAACACTAATAAATTTGACGTAAGTGTATATTTACGTCTGTGGCGAAGAAGAAGAGTTTAATAAGATACATCACGACGAACGACCGATGACCTTTGATACATAAGCTCTTATATTGCTGACTTATTATCATAAATTTGGTATAATGGTGGCGATTCTGATGTACACACTCTAAACTAAAAATCTCTAAATTTAGCTTTAGACCTGTCAAACAGTTAAAGAGAGCGTAACCTATTCTGTACATCTCTAAATTGATTGCAATAAGGTTTAAATTGTCAATGTAGAAACATTAGAATAGGTTACACACGTTTGACAGGTTTACACCTAAATTTAGAGATTTTTAGTTTTAGAGGTGTATATCAGAATCGCCACCAATGTGTGTCAATTATAGTTCATTAAGGTTATATTATAATAAACGCGAATACAACCATAATTCCTACATTTATTATTTATTAATATATCGTTACAGGTTTTAATACATCTCTATGTTGTAACACATGCTGTTAGTACTAGTGAACGCATTTATTTAACAATTGACTATGTTCCTTACTTAATTTGACTATAAAGACATAAGTCCAGCCCTGTACATCAGATAATCTTCAAAACTTATGCACCCACTAATTAACGGCCATTTCGTATTACTTTTCCACAGCTGATCCTAATCTTCATCAATTTATCAAATTTTAATAGCTGTATCTTCACATTACTGGTACACTTTAAATACCATCCCATCCATATTTGGCAAAAAGACCTTATAAAATTACGATAACTTACACTGATAGAGTTACGCACCATTTAATGACAATTTTATGAGCATTTGAGAGTTAATGATAAATGAATATACACTCTGGGAGAAATAAATAATATTTAATGTTATTTAGCGCTTTTCACTGGTATTTAGACGGGTCATATCATTTAAATATCATAAGTAGATTTTACTTATTTATTTAAAAAGAGTTAATTAAATTGTAGTGTATTTAGTTACTGCATATTATTTAAATGTATATGCAGATATGATATTCTCGGACTAAAAATATAAATAAAACCGTGTATAATCTAGAGTTTATTATGTGTATGTATTTTAATTTTGCTAACTAATTTGAGTAATTAATTAAAAAAAATACACGTGTTAAATTATTAACGTATATATGTTTTGTATAAACATACAATTAATATTTAAGAAATAAATATATTTTTGTATATATTTACATTTTGAATGAAGCGCCACTCAATTTACAATTAATTAATTTGCAGTTTACCATATATTCATTATACATTTATATTCATAATAATTATCTCGTGGCTTCTGTTCTTTAAAGCCAGACATGTTTTTACGCTTATTGAAAGTAGTTAATAATTGTATTTTGCCGACATTCCAAGCCGCTTAAATAGCCAATATTTTTATATTTCAATATGTACTGTTTTGAGATCACTCCGGAATTAATTAACGCATAAAGCAAGTCAGTTTTTTTATAAAATAACGATTACGCATTATATTATAAAGGAAGGATTGATTGTATCCGCTAAAGACGCTATTTTATTATAATTATTAAATGAAGAACTAATTTTAATTAACAATATGAGATAAAACTTACAATTATTAAGAAGTCGTACAAGTATGACGGTGACGGTTTCAGTGCACGAAAAATTTTTTATTTTGTGACGTCTCGATAAAGTGAAGAAGGAAGAGTGTGCTTTAATTTAAACAACGTAATTTTTTTTAAATGACTTTCTTTTTTTCGTATTATTAGAACAAGTATAGTTTTCACTGTTCACTATATCTTTTAACCAGTTTTGTTTTCCAATATAAGTTCAAAGTAGTAATATTTTCAAATCTTTCTTCATGTACATACACTGGATATATATTATCGCGTTCTTAATATATAGCTGACTTCAAATGCGAAAAATAAAAGATCTTTCGATAAAGGTCGAGGAAGGCCACCTCGTAAAGTATCACAAACTAAAATAAGTATTCGAATCCTTTCAACATGAAAATACCTGTTCGATGTAAAAATAGGTTGTAATTAATCTTATTTTTTAAGTGTTTCCTGTAAATTTTAACGTTAGGAGGATGCAATACAACATTACTAATTCAAGTGTCTATTGTTGTTTAACAAATATCTAAATGAAAATATTTATATATAAATTATATTTATATTGTTTTTTGCATAAAAGTTTAAGATCGAATAACCCTGTTTGGAATGCAGGTAGGAAGTAGAGACGCGAACATGATCTAGTAAGCAATGATATAATTAGCTGTGTTTGTGACAGGCGCCCTTGGCATTCGGGCGTTAAACGAAAAAGGGGCTCGTCAATCGTCACTATACGATGGCCGTTCTCTTAAAAGTATTGAATCGCTGAGCCCACGCAGATACCTGAGCGACGTTTTTAAGCTTGACGTTACGTTATAATTTCTTTATGCAACTCTAACTTTGACAATTTCTTTACGCTTTAAAATTCTTTTCAGATTTTTAAAATATTTGTTAGATTATTTAGTAGTCTGTAAGTAAAAGCAAATTATGAACCACCCATGAATGCGCAGCGCGTATTAAAACAGCACAGCGATCCCGTTACAATGACAGCTAATTTTGAATATTTAATGCCATTCACTAAGCAATAAAATTAGTTTGGCCCATCTAATGGCTAATATATTCGATTTTTTTATATATATTTCATTTTGGTCAATAAAATGAGAAATAGCGTGATTTTGACATGAATATTTTAAAAACCAAACTAATCAATAATAACCACATATCATAGTTTGGTTTGAAAGATAGATATATATTACTGACAGAAAACTTTTTTAACAAAATATTATTTTATATTCAATATCGAGATTAGATTCTTATTCTGATTTTCAGCTATCAGAGTTCAGTTTCAGAGATCAGTCTATGAGTTGATATATAATTATATATGATTACGGCTTTTAAATGCCAACGCTATGACAAAGATTCGCCTTCGTAATAGCAATAAGTAAAAACTGCGAGGTTGGTATTTGAATATTGCGGGGGATTTACAAAAATTGTATGTGGTCGCATCTCATATTTCGTGTTGCAACCAGATCGCATTTGAATGACTATATATAGATATTACATATTGATATTTTGTATGGATTTTATGTAAAACGTTAAAAATCTATATTCTTCACTATATTAGTATATCTACGGCTATGTTGGCTTTCATATTATGAATCAATTGTTATTTCAGGTAGGTCTATATTTTAAAAAATGCGTCATTAATGATAAACACAGATATACGCAAACAGCTACATATTTCATCACGTTTCAAAAATATTTAAAAACAACGAAATAAAGTAATAATAAATGCTATAGCAAATGTTAACTGGATCAAGTTATAAACACAAACTGGTTGTTAAGGGTATGCATAGTAAATTTAACATTACTACCATTCACCCTCACAAGTTTGTATTGTGTAGGGTTATCAATGAGTACATTCTTTACATTATAATGTGATGGTATACTTGCACCAAAAATTATATTTTCATGATTTAAAGGTTTTCATCGATTAAAAAATGTTTGTTTGAAATGATGAAACATTACACACATTTTCACATTACATTTAGCAAATTGACATAAGATTAGAAATTTACCTCAATACAACAGTAATACCTAATTAATTTCTATAGATAGTCCTATCTCAGGATAAATTTTAAAAAACTTTTCTAATAAGTGAGTTACCAACATGATACACTGCATCAGTATCCAGAGCTTATTAACATAAACGATACATTTAAGTAAAGTTATTTCTCGGGATGTTTAAAAATATAAATAAACTAGGGAAATCAAGATTAAGGTCTTCGATGTCTTTACCTGAAACCCGTCTCACTGAACATTTGCCAAGGACTCAGTCAGAAACAATTCGTACGAAAAGGAGTATAATAAATTAATTTTCTCAGGAATTGGAAATCTAAATATTTACATAGACACCCAAAACGGCCAAAATCATATAAGTCAAGCATTATCATAAAAGTGCAGTTTAAATAAATGGTAGCATTGTCAAAATAGCATCCAATTATTTTATTGCTACTAAAATAAATTATTTACATTTTTTTAATAGTCGTAATAAAGTTCTTAAAGGTCGAATACGCAAAACACTCATAAATCGGTCTGTATCAGTTATTCCTATTGTAAACATATAAAATGTGTACTATTGTTTGTTTTTGTTTATGTTATATTTCGTAAATATTAAAGTGTATAGAAAATTTAAAATCTTGAGTCAGTAAATTACTTAAGGATATTTTTAATGATTTTGATTTAATTATTTTCTTCATGTTATACCAACATATTTTATAGTTAACTTTTCTTACGAATTCATATGAACCAGTGTTACTAATTAAAAGAGTGATAATATAAATATAACGTTTCTCACGTCGTATCATTGTTGTTCTTTTTTTAAATAAGTAAAGTGAGTTTACAAATTTCAGTTGAATAATGTTGTATCCAATATTAAGTCAGTCTGATAATCAATACTTAACAATTGTAACATCGATGACTAAGCACTGATTTTCAATGATAAAACTAACCTTTCCTTTTTATATATAACATTTTAGTATGTCAAGGCCAGATAAAAATCCGTAGATCTTTTGATAATTTGATCGTAAAACATCAAAGTTTATATAACAAATAATTTTACGATCGAATATATTTCCCGCGACCGAAACAATGATTTATATTTTTTTATTGATTCAGTACAGTTCAGTTTATTTCGAGTATATAAGAACCCCATGGATCGAAATTCGTACAATCGATGGAATTTTGTATCTATAGGCACATTGAATTGTATTAGGTATTATTACAGATTACTGTGAACCTTATATACGATACATTAAAACTTCTAACATCGGCTTTATATTTGTGTCACATTTTAATATTTATGTTTAATTCACTTGTGAATATTAACTGACCTATAAATAATAAAAATAATACGCTACCCTCATTCTTATACTTTTATAAAATATTTACAATACAATTGAGGAAATCTCATTTTCTAATTTTTTCAGTATGGACCCCTATCGATAAAGGCCTCCTCCGGAACATTAAATTTGGATTGGTCCTTTGCCCCCTGATATTTCTATAATAGCAGCCGATCGAACACCATTCAATTGACCATAGAATATACAAGCACGGAATGCAAACATATGTAAGTCAATTAATAACACTATGTTTCTCAATATTTCTCAACTACGAAAGGTCATATAGTTATTTAAAGTTTAAAATAAGTTTAATGATTTCAATTGATTGACAACAGTACACCGTGCGCTATCTCGAGAGTATTATATTGTCAAGAGGATTTGCATGATTATTGCCGACAAAGTAATGACTACTTTCAGATAAAAAGGTGCTTTGATTAAGTGCCTCTTTAAAATTTTTGGTCACATATCATTAAAAATAACTTGGATCTTAAAGCTGCTGTAATTATAAACGCCGCCGCGTTTGACAACTTTTTACGGGTAAAATGAATTACGATCTTGACTGAGATCGGGAAAGCATGAGTGGCATATTTCGCTTGGGGCCAAACAGTGCATCAACGTGATGACATTGGGTGGCTGAAAGATATTTTCGGTTCGCCGTGCCTTAAATAAGATATTTTTTATTCCGTGATAGTCACAGATGTATGAATGAATGCTTTTCACAGACCTTGTTTTGTTGAAGAAAACATTTTCGTTCTGCTTAGAAGTAATTGTAAATAATTTTCGTACGTCACTAAAATAAATTGCTAAAATCACGTTATAGAATATTAAAACTACACTTGAGAGTAGTAGTAGTAGCCAACGTTTATTTTTTCGAAGTAATCTTGTAAATAAACATCTTCATTACAGCTAGCTTAAAATAAAATTAATTTTCCACGTCATTTCGCGTATTTTTCACTGGGTCTCCTCAAGGATATCAATTATGTCCATTGAAGTTACGTTCCAATTCAATACACATCCAATATCTTCATGGTATGTAATACATAATATTGCGACATATTTTTACACATGGTCGGTAAGCTATTTATAGCCTTTGGATGCTAATATAACTGATAAAGTTCTGTTTACATATATAGATTTTATAATAATATATATTGTTTATATGTCTGCTCATCACAAAAATTCTGGCTGAACTGGACATCGAACCCGGCACAGTAGATCCCTATATTAGTCGTCAGACACAGTTCATAATCTGGTATTGCAAGGCCTGTTAAAGCAGGCTTGATTAAATAATATTAACCCCTAACCATAAAGCCAGTAATTCAAAGTAATACATACACAGTTCTCATGTTACAAAAATAATAATATATCTGATTGCCAAAAAATATGGACGCTAAACCTCACATAAACTACTAATCGTCATTATAAATGGTATTGTTGATGCTTTAAATTGAAGTAACCTTTAGCCAACGATATTTCATTTCTCATGGACAGTCAAATGTCAATTCATCGATTTATAGATTATTTGGCTATTGATTGAATAGTGGGTACTTTTTCAATCAAGAGTGTTTTTTTAAATGTGAAAATGCTGAATTACAATGAATTTCGTATTAATTAATGCGAAGAATCCAAGCGCGATTGTCATGGAATGGTAAAATTGGTAATAATTAACTTATTTAGAGGTTATTTTTCATACTTTCATTCATTCTCTTAATTATAGTCAACAGAAAGAAGGCGAACAATAATATAATACGTATGCTGTATTTATCAGATCAGGAATTTATTTCTTATTAAAATGATTTTTTAAATAAAAAAATCGCTTAATATAACAATAAGAACATCCCTAAAACAGCTAAACAAGATTTTAATGCCACAAGTCATTGACATCAAAAAATCACGTCTAAAGTGGGATCTTGTTAGCATAATTAAACAATTTAAGTCAGCGCTCAACAATATTTTAAAATTCTGTAAATTCATGCTTTCGATGTTTGTATAAGTTTTATTACAATTAATAAAATGGCAGTCGTTTTTTGTAATATTCTATCTATATTCTACAAATCACATTGTAACAATTCACCGAAACCAAAAAAACAAATGAAGTAAAAAATATGTGTTATATTTAATTTAGTTTAGTAGAGTTTCTCATTTAGATTAACTTCTTAGAACAATTTCTTACAGGACCAAAGCAAACTTCGCTCCGCGGCAGCGAAGTCTCAATAATATAGTATATTGTTTTTACCCTAAAGATACAATGATTCTTTGTCTTGTTTTATATCCGAACTAATTCAAAAAGGTTTATTTAAATATCAATTTCGAATGTGCTCTAGTCGGGGTGCAGACTCGAGTGAAACCGCACCAAACACTTCGTACTTAAACCCATACGATGCTAATTGAGAGATTCTTCACACCATCAACTTGCAACAAGATCGTAAAATCGAATGACACAATGAGAAATTTCATAAAATTACTCAATATTTACATTCCTGGTTGAAGAGACATCACATGGCCACTTTTTGCGGTTCCACATCAATGGACTGTCAGACAATCGCCAAGTTTAATATGTAAATCACACACGTTCACTGCAAGGTGACGGTGACAAAATACATCGTGACTTGTTCAAATGAATCACTTAACAAGTGGGTGAGTTCTGACTTTTCTTTACGACATAAAGGGCAGTATCAGTTCATAATTAATGTACTTGTAAACAATATAATCGTTTAGTTCACATAAATAAATTATAGGGTACCGATAATGTACAGAACGCGATCTTTTCCTTCCTAGTTTTTCGTTTCTGTCGTGTGTCTGAAAGTTCTTCGTGGCTTATCTAGTTTTTAGTCCAGAACATAATTCATTCCTGGTTTAAGTCATTCAAAGGTCAGCATTATCATATTATATATCACAGTTATTGTTAATAATTCAATACGAAATAAAGCCTTCTCAGAAATATCTGTACAAAAAAGCAATGACAGATGTAAAGTTGAATGTAGTTTTGGAACGGAACGATGTTTGAACTGTATATTATTTATTTTAAATCGGAAAGAATATAAGATATTTAATATAGATTAGGTAAAATCAATTTATATTAAACACAATAACGTTATTTTCGTCAATAAATTGGCGTGATAGCCGGAATTATTAAAAATGTAACAGAGCTGAATGTGTATTACATATTTAGTACAAGGAAAAGTAAAAGATGAGTTAAGCCATGGACTTAATTTAAAAAAGCAATACGAGACTTGAAGATATCCCGCAGAGATAAAAAAGAAAAATGAGCCTGACGTTTATTACACAAATACTTAAGGCTTAACAAGTAATACGAAATTTTAATTTTAATTATCTATAAGTCTTATAGATTGGATTTGATTTAATTTGAAAACTTATTTGATTGATATAATCGATGCACAACAACACTAATAAATAAGAAATATGTGAAAACTTGAGAACATTTAAACTATAAAATAATAAACGATATAATTATATTAAAAAATCTTTGTCAACTCTAATGCTGTTAGCATGTATTAAAAAATCACATCAAAGTTAAATTTAACGTATACTATGAAATTATTGAATACTCTGTTTGTAAACTTTTTAGTATATCGTTAACAAGGCAGCAAATGAATAATATTAATTATGTACCTACATAAGCATTGACAGCAACACTATATTACAAGCTTACGCAATTAGTAACTTACACTCAATAAATCAATACAAGATCACGATAAGCCTTAAACTTTCATACAAAGGCCAATAAATATAAAATAGGTACAATTAAAATTTATTACACCTCATTGTTTCTCAGACCTTTCTTTAAATATCAAGCCCACCAGACAGAATTAATCCCTTACAAGCGATCAGGCGGCAAAAAGTAGCCTCAGTACGTATAAATTTTACGTTAAATAGTCATATACAATAACAAACCTTACCTTCTAAAGAACAAAGGTTACATTTCAATAAATTGCAATTGTGGATGAAGCGGTTAATCTTACGTTGACGCAGATAAGATTCAATTTTTGCAATAATAAGTAGAGTTTGTATGCATTCGCGTTGTTTTTGACGCGATTCAACAAAACCGGGTACCGTTTGTAAGTAGTTATTTATCGGTTCGTTGGAATGTTATCGGGGAAGATATATATTTGTAAATTGTCTTTTTATGAAATACCCTTTAAATAAACGCATATTTATTGCGTTTAAATTATTATTTTTATCAATTTCTATTTTATTAAAATCTAAAAATCGCGTTATTAATAGATCGATTTTTTAGTTACCGGAACCGTATGTGCGTGCGTAATATAAGCCGAACATATTGATGCGACCGACAAGTTGATAGTTATTATAACCAACACTCCTTGTCAAATAGTAATCACAGTTTTATTTTTATTACTAAATGCCAAAATCGTGACCCATTTTTATTACTGTACTAATGACAGCAATAAGCTACTGATATTTGGTAAATAATTGAATGATATGCATCACTTTTCAATTGGATAAGCCATATAACTTTATGGCAACTATAAAAATACTAAAATGCTAAACTAATTTAACGAATGCAAGTTATATGCAAATTGAGAGATTTATGGAGCCAAATGCAACTTGGAATAACTTTGCCCGCGGTAATTTAGATGGTCGTTGTTAACGCATTATTTTATTCTACACTATACCAATTCTTCATCTTAGGTCGCAAACGTTGTGCGTTATTAGATAACACTAAAAAGATCCAAATTTTCAAATAAAAATCTATACTTTTAGTTTTAATAGAAATATTTATTGTGTCGACGAAATCAGAAATACTGGTAAGTAATCGGAATCAAGTATGCCCAGACTCCAAGAAAGCCAGCAAATGCTGAGAAGTCACATAGGGCAGGAAGTGATTTTCACCACTTTCCGGTGTCAGAAGACTGGGTGTGTGAATCGCAATCAAAATAAATTCATTAAATTTAGCTCGTATTCAAGAATTTTACTCAATTTAAATCAGGTTTAATTACTACCATACCATTCCTCTATTTAAAGTGATAGCTTTGACTTATCTATTCCCGCAGACAGTAATATAATGAAAGCTAAGAAGGAAAATTAAAACTGTATTTATAAGTTTATATTCCACTCGAAATGTATTCATATCGTTAGTATAAATTGTGCAAACACCTGTCTTCTTAAATAAGTACCTTTACATTAAATGTAGTCATAAAGTATCCCATTCCAACTTCGACGTGTCAATTTAAAAGGGTCTTGGTAATATCAATAACTTTTGTAAACTGTTCAAATTTTCGCGACTACAAAGTCACACAACCCAAAAATATGTTAATTCATTCGTTTTAACCAGCTATTTTTTTTTCTTATACTTATTATTTTTTATTATTTTTATTTATACTACATATATTTCTTCCAACACTTCATATATAACATAACAAGGAGGTCCATCTTTATTAGAATTAAATTAACAGGAAAATGTAATATCTTTATCATACATATATTAACTATACATACTTTAAAATAATAGTTATTAAATAAATATTACTTTACATCAATCAAAAATAAATAGTTTGAGCTTTCTAATTTTTCACAAAGTTCCATAAACGAATAGCTTTAATAGTAAATGAGGAGTCAAAGAATTTAGAAAGTGGGGAGCATCAAAGAAAGATTAAATAGATTTAAATCAAATTATTGGAGCTGAGAAACATAAACTTCTCTTTAAATACTTGGGGAAGAAATCAAAAGAACACGTATAGGAGATGTAAAATGTTGTTTCGTAATCGTATAGGGAGCCAATTTAGTTTTTACGAAATTCGGAAACGTGGTCAATTTACTAACCGAAATAACGAATACAGAAATTTTGAAGTCTTTCAAGGGAATTTAATTGGTTTTCATTAAGGTAGATAGCAGGAATCAGCATAGTCTAAGATAGAGAGAAGCAAGGAGTGAGAGAGTTGTATTTTGGTAGAGATATAAAATATTTCTTAAACCCAAAGAACTCCAACATACATTTTTTTCCAACCTCGTTGAGTTATTATCCCATGAAAGAGTTTGATCTATATACACACCAAGATCTCACAACCTTATAAAAGGTATAATTGTGCCATCCACTGTAACATTTGGGAGGTCTTTCCATCAATCCTTTAATGAAATGCGAGTTTCCAATAATGATAGTTTGAGTTTTAACAGGATTGACTGTAAGACCATCATTCTACACCACCAATAATGCCGTCAAGATCAAGGTTAGTCCTTGTAATGGCATTTGATACATAATCAGCAAAAATGTGTATAAACCTGTAAATCATCGGCATACATGTGGTAGAAAGAAGATATATTGGAAGAGATAGAATTAATAAAAATAGAAAATAACAGAGGAGACAAAACGCCACCCTGTGGCACACCAGCTGTGATATCACACCAGGAAGAAAAAGTATCATCAACCTGAATCCCCGCTCCCTCAATAACTCCAAACCCAACCCCCAAGATATATTTAGTATTCAATATGCTTAACAAAACGTCATGATCGACGGTGTTAAAGGCATTGCTGAAATCTAGCAAAGTGAGAGGGTAAGCTCTTATTTCCATTGCCAGTCTATATCGTCAGTGATTTTGATTAGTGAAGTGACCGTCTGTGACCGGGCCAACCATTGGAGGGGGTTAAATAAATTGTGTTTGTTAAAGTACAAACAGATTTGTTGTTGGACAAGCCTCAAGACTTTTATAAGAATGGTAATATAGATATAACGAAATTCGTTTAAGTTAATAGGATTACTTTTCTTTAAGTGGAATAATACGTCATGTTTCCAGAGGAAGGAAAGGTACTACTAGTAATGGAGAAATTTAAGATATGAGTAAGTACAGGGAGGATAATATCTAGGATGGTATAATCATAGCACGCCATACAATCACTCCCGACAGCTTTAGAAGTAATGAGCAAAATATTCTTCTTTATCACATCGCTAAATTGACTAAACAAGAATGAGAATAATCTGGAGTTCATAGATGTATATGAATGAATCGTATTATTTTTAATATTCCATCTAAAGCGACGAATGTACTGGAAAAATATTTATTAATAGAATCAAGGTCAGTATCAGGAGGAACTCTATTAGGTGACTTACCAACTCCAAGAGATTTGAGGAATTTCCAAATTTTAGCGGGATCACCTTCTCATAGCTTACGTGGTTTTGCGAGTCTCTCACAAAGTGTTCAACGATTACGAATTTTTTTATATTTTTCGCGATTTAACTCGGTGTTTTTACATCTAAGCATGGATTTAGCACGATTTTTCTTTTGTATAAGTGATTTAAGATCCTCAGTAAGCCAAGGACTGGGAAGGTGTTTCAGTTTAACGGGACGAGCAGGGGCATGTTTATCATATAACTGAATTAATAAATTGTTAAACAGCGATACTTTATCATCGATACTTTCAGCTTCCATAATCATTGACCAATCCAATTCAGCAGCATCATCAAGAAGATTAGCAACGTTTATACTACTGAAATTACGACTCATGATAACTTTAGGTTTAAATTTAGGAGAGCGTAATTTATAAGAGACATTTATTAATATGTGACAAAAACAATCAATTTAAAGTAATCGAATTGTAAAAACATTGAGCAATTTATTAAAACTACAAATTTTACATTCGTGAGTATTTTTTATTTAAATTATTCTTCATTGAATTGTGCTTTATTTTCATCATATTTATTAAAGTGCATTTAGAATATATGCAAAAGCACCAAGTTTAAGCACCCAATAATTATTTAGTACCGAAACAAAATATAACGATCGTTTTATGAATGTGATCGAGACCTCCTCGAAGTGATCCATTGATATACGGGCGTTTTAAAGAAAAGGTCCGAATCTTGAACTTTAAGTGTTTATGTTTGAGATATCGTTGATGTCTTTTTAAATCACCGCATTATTCTTTCTACTTGAGTAGTTACTGTTTAAACCGCAGTCTGTTTATGGAAAGAAATGTCAAAAACTCTTTAATTTTTTATACGGTTTTAACAGGAAAATTACCTCCTTTTCAACCTTTCTTTTCGACTTACCCTAAATAAGATTTAGAGAAATTATGTCGAAATCTTTACTTGAATTGTGTTCTTAATAATCATATAATAATATTATAAACATATATACATTATATGAATAAAAAAATGAAGAAAATCCAAGGCACGAAATTATCAGATGAAAATTGTAACCCCTATAACAGTAAATATATATTAAGAGTAAATATATTTATATTATACCAAATAAAATTGAAATACTACAAAAGAGTTCAACGCTTGTTCAATATAAATTATATGAGTGCTTTTAAAGGCGATCCCTGTCTATTTAGTTTTCTTAGAACAATATATATCGATATATAGGAAGGACTATGACATATTATGTAACTCTTGGCGCCACATTATCATATCAAACCCCTTCTAGTTCATCTCTATTTAATTGAAATTCCGTGAGTGTTCACGTCTGTGTATGGCCTAATCGATATAAGGAATTTGTAACATGGACAGCATTTTAAGAAAGAACTATTTAAAGAACTATTCAATAATGTTCTGTCTGTTAAGATATAATATAAGTTTTTCCTAAACTATTTAAATAAGTATGAGCCCTGTGACTTCATGGAGTGTGCTTGACCGCTGTATTGCATTTACGCTGAGAAAATCACCAGCTTAGGTGTACTCTAACCTAACCTACCAGGCTACTTCAATCTATCAACAGCTCCTCTACATTTATTTCCCAATATCCAAGACTCCAAAGAAACTAGAGACTAGTTTGATTTACGGCTCCTTCGAGATTTACCAATCAAATAACAATTTATTTTTATTGACTTGCTTACGGATAAAATATAAATTAACATGAAACCTGAGATGACTGTATCTTTTCAATTAATCTCTTCACACTTTAAATTAACTTCAACAGATAGCATTTTTGTAAAATTAACGTTGGCGTAAATATTTCAGGACACGAAATTTGCCTTATTTTACTTTATTCTTCTACTAAAAATAGTTTTTATATAAAAAACAAACTATTAATATAGCAATATTATATATTTAAAAGCTAATTTATAGCATATAACTAAAAGTAAAGTAATAGACCGTATATATTTTTTGTGTGTTCGTCGATAATCTAGTTATAAAGAGATATCCCATGGAGATCCCACAGGAAACAATTCGATTTTTTTTCAAAATATTGTACATAACAATAGCACGATGTTTCTTATAATTAAAAAAAGTTAGCTATTCTAATTTAAGCTGTACATTATAAAATTTTTGTACCGTTTCTTCAGTCTTCCCAACAATGTATCGTAACTTATATAATATGGTGGAAACTAAAAAACCAATGTAAAAAAGGGAATGTTCAAAGAGGAAGTAAAGGTGCGGGCAGGTGCCGAAATAGCTCATGCGATCAAACTGATCGTGGAAGCTAAAAGATAATGTCAAGGCCATCGAGCTCTAACTGGTCCCCAGTGGCATTTATTCGCCACTTGTTCCTAAAAAGAATGTTTCAATTAGATGTAATAATTACATATCGCATACGTAAGCGGGGTTTAACTATGTGTTGTTCAGAATATTTTATCGTCTTAAGAAATAATTTCAAGCGATTGTGAGCGATTGCCTAAATTAAACATTTTTGTATATTATTTAAGGTTTTCTAAACACTCATAATCAGATTACTTACTAGCCAAAAAAGTGCTTTCTAGGTGGCTTACAATTGATAATAAAACAAATTTTGTACAATATACAAATAAATGTATCCGCAAAATCATTGATCTTTCAGTAGTTGGGGTAAGTATAAGGAAAATAAGTCGAAGATAAACTTGGGAAATGCCAAACCTTAATAACACGTTGTTTCCATCAAGCTGTCATCGCATAACTATCAATCAAACCACAATTAAAGTCGCCAAAAGGGGCTTTTTCTCTGGGTTCCATATTACAATCTCTTTTAGTACGTTTCAAATATTGAGTATTCTGATCGAATACGAAGTTTATAATGACGGCAAGAAAGTTGTTGGCAACAACGAAAGAACGTCCATAAATTTTTTGGTACATTTTCGCTATATTTATATTATTCTCGTATTGTTTTAACAAATAGAGCATATTTTGTCAAAATTTTAAATTTAGAATTGCAATAAAAACTTTTTTACGGATGATGTTACTATAATGTTAACTACATCATACAGTTGAGATTATATATTTGTTAAAAGAAATAAGTTATTAGTGCAGAACCCTACAGATGCTTACTCAATAAAGTAATAATTAAACTATCCAAAACAGTGACTTTAAAACACGATCTTTATTAACATTTTCGCTTCCTTTGCTCTTGCAAGTTTTGTAATGATTCTTGACTCCTACTTTAATGAATGAGATTTTTGAAAAATGACGGTACAAAATTCAATAAGCAATTTTATTTAATTTAAAACAAGAATTATATTAACGTAAATTTACGTAATATGTCTTCATGAACAAATTATGTCACCTAATTGTGATTATTGTACAGAAGTAATAAAAAATCTTAATATATTATATTTATTTCATTCATCATTTAATGTTATCCACATTAATTTGACAACCATGTGTAAATTACAGTTAATAAAGGCAGTATATTCATTTTTTATTGTCAAATCTATTGAAAATAACTTGTCACTTGTATCCCTAAAATGGTCGACTGATTTTAATCAAATTTCAACCATAAGTTGGATTACTTATGGTTGAAATTTGAAGACGACGTCCACTAAAATATTGTCATATTAGTCATAATTCAAATAGAAAAAATTGTTTAACAGCAACAAAAGATACAAGATTGCTTTGATTGTTGGAGTGAAGTTCTGGAACCTTGAAAAATATTTTGTACATAGAAATCTAGAAATGTAATTTATATATCTTTATATATCCTGTACGCGTGAGTTATGCCCCGAAATGATCAATGCGGTGGCATTTCATGTCACACCTTTCTCCTCTAATTTGTATGTATTTAAGTATTAAGTCAACACATTAAGTTGTCAACTCATGCAGTGATTAACTTTTTTGACGCACATTTTGGTAATTAAAATAACAATTAAAATTTTTGCGGCGTGGACAAAAGCCTCTCCAAAAAGGTTATAATCTTAATGCTCAACAGTGTGTACTTTACACAGTTTAATAGGTTTTAAGTATATGTAATTATCTCTTACCTCACTAAGTACGCTAATAAATAAAATATAAAGATCAAATCAATTAAGTCGGAATAAATTATATTCGGTGGACATTTCTTATTCGGTTTCACTCGCCTTAACTCAGTCATGGCATGATGTCATGACTAGCGCCTATACTTTTTAAAACAAATAATAACACAAAATAAATGTTTATCATTTTTTGCTCTATTAATATTTAGCTCGAAAGTTATTTTCTTACCTTAAGTTATCCATTCATAATAGCTTCATGATAAAAATCAGCGGACTAATAAAGCTGTTGCTTGGCAAAGAAAACAATAATTAAATTTAGATGGTTGATAGTTAAAAGGATAAAACGGATGGCTTGCAAATGGGAGGTCTATGCGACAAGGTCGTAAACCCACGAGTACTGTTGCGTCTAGCATTCGATTCAGGGGAAGTAGAGCAAATTTAGTACAACTTCACCGTATACATCATGTAATCAGCTTCAGGAAATCAGGAAATGTAGCTTTTATCTAAGTAGCATTAATTAAAAAGCGATACTGGGATCGTGTATATAACAACTTTTCTATTCTAGTTATAATCTAAGTAAATAAATGCTTTATTATTTTATACGCTTTGGACGTATACATATGTACAAAATACGTATGGGTCGAAGAGTTCGTTATGTTTAGATCTTACTTTATGAACAAGACTGCGACGCTTAAATCAGGCGATAGCCTATCAAAGAATAACAGCTTTAGTTTGCGTTACGATTGGCAACATAAATAACTAAGTTTAGGTATATTAAATAACGAATTGTGTATGCTTTCCGTGAATAATCAAATTGATTCGTCAAAATATTAAATAACCTTTAATGAATTAACCAAAAAAATATATGAAATCTATACCGTAATAAATTTAGAATAACATTCCATACAAACAATAAATTATACAAAAATCTTTCATATTTAAGACCGAACAAAAATGTGGTTGTCTTAAACCTCTATAATAATAATATAATATTTTTAAAGAAGACTCCTAAATCGGTTTTCGACCTTTTGCTGAACACTATTTCTTGTTTTTATATGGTGTTTTTGATCTTGAGCTGTTTTAGATTAGTAAGAAATCTGATTGGTACACACATAAATTTGTTTCCGAAAAATGATTATCGACATAACAGTAAATCGTCGACATTTGTGATTTGAGACAAGAAAAACCTATTTCTTGCCTGCATCCCACTTGCAGATCGGTGTGGATACAAACTACCGTGGTAAATCACGTCTGGTTAATGCACGTTTGCTAAAACTGCCATGTTCTTTATATCTTTCCAGAAAGACGTATACATAAACAAAAGTTTAAACGTTAATTGCATGTTTTCTGAAGTACATACTTCAGAAAATATTCAATACCCAAATGATTTCGTACAGACTCTTTCTCAGTGTTAATTACAGTTCTCAGTGGTAAGTTGTCATATTTTTCAACCTGTCATCAGTTGGTCCAAAGAAATTTGCTCAAAATATCTTATGGAAATAATGGAAGATGTAATACATTAATATACGCATGGTTTTGTAAAACTTTTTAATATGTTCCCGAATTTGTCACCAGATATGTCAATCACATCGACTGCAAATTTTTTTTACAAGTTTTTTAAATTTTTTCAAAATTAATGATAGAGGTAAGCCTGCGAAGTAATACTTTTAAAAGATTCATAATATTATTAAATTATCAAATCGAAGGAAATAAAAGGTGTAAATTATAATCAAACATAAAACTTGTAACTCCATGTTCGTTCTCGATATATGTTTGTATCGTCTATAAGGAGGTGCTGGTATGAATTTTTATTACAAGTAAGATAAATTACTACACGCTATTAACTGCTCATCCGATCTTTTAAGAGCGCTACTTTTATACACTTCTCCTTTTTAATACCACAATCCATGGCTTAAAAAATAAATAACGTATGTAGTTTTAAAGTCTTTAAAATATATATATAAATATTATTGAGATAAGAGCTTAAGAGAGATCGACGTAATGCCACTCAAATATTATGTGAGTGAAGTCATTTCATAATTTCAACATTTGAATAACGCTTGTTTTGATTTTAAATACGAATTTTCTGTGTACATTTAATTTATTATGTAAATAAACAGATGCGTCGCGCGATACATTGAAAGGAATCGTGAATATCGAGTCTCTCTACCGTCTAAATCCGTTAAAGAATAAGATATGTAGAGCTTGCGTAAATAAACTACAATATTCTTATTTCTTTACTTCTTTCTGTCTTCTTTATTTTCATAGACATATACATACTTCATATAGATTTTAAACAGTACATCTTAAGTTTATTTCGTGACCCATACTTACGCATGCCCAGGATTATGTCCCCACAGTTACTGAATAAGTGCATGCCCTACTCAATGCTAAATCGACAATGAATGAGACAAAAAATACGTTTATAAACTTGTCTATGCGATCAGCCTAAAGGCATGCCCATAGAGTAGGTTGTATATTGGACCTGCCCTTTAACGACAATGAAAAATACTCTTTCATATATTTGCATATTTAATCAACGATTTCAAAAGAATTGGCTATATATCGCTATTAAGTTTATTTCTGATGAAGCCAGAAAATATAAAGACATTTGTAATTAAAGAGATGTGCAAGGTCGACCACTATTAAACCAATATATGCACTTTTCTAAAGTCAGTATTATCCTGAAACAACGTATCCCATTCTTTGAGTTTCGAACAAAAAATCGTAATCATAGTACTCGCTACCGGTTGTATCTTTAAAAATAAGCCATTGGACGCTTATTGTATTCACCTTAAGTCAACGACTTTGTTTATAGAAGTTCATACTCGTGTGAAGGACGTATAAATCACAGGACTAGCTAGCTTGTTTTCAAATTTTCTTGGAAATTATCCAAGTGAAGTTAGTACAAGTTAGGCATTTATTTCGTAATATTATGAAAATATACAGTATTTATTACTGTATACAATTAATTAAAACATAACCAGAATGTCAACATAGTTGACAAAACCGAAATAAAACATTGAAAAGCTCTACCAACGTTTAAATTAAAGTCAATTTATAAATTGCTACTAACAAAATCAACCTGTCGACTTTACATATTTAGATGCACAAAAAACATTAAAACGATTGAATTTACATTATCGGGTTTGCTTATACATCTTTTAAGGCGAACAAGTAACAAACACAAACGGTGAATATTTTTCTCTATCAATAAAATTTAATGTAAACAGATTAAACTTGATATTATGAGTTTTATTTAAATGTTAAAGACATAGTTTCACTTTTTGTCGTAAGTAAACATTAAATTGAAGTCGATAATTAAATTACCTCTGTAGAATTTATAAACAGAATTTACTCCGTTTAATATTCTGTAGGGTCTGCTAGTGAATTTATATAATTGATTTTATTGAATTTTAATTTCATATTACGTACGCGACGAATTGTTTTATTACAATATCACGGCCGGACCGTAGACACTTAACAAGGGAAGAAGTTACTCCTGCGACGATGTCAATTAATTGAGTAATATATTTAATTAACAATAAAAAGATTCCTTATCAAACCATTATTGCTTTATACATAATTTATCATTTTTTTTTACAATAATGCATAGTCAACTTGTCGTTGCGCCCATCGCGTCAACCAAGATCAAAGCGTCTTTTTTTAATTGGAAATGTCAGCAGATATAGTTCCACCGGTTTTGGAATGCTTTAAAACATTGTTTTTTTAGTTCGTTAGCTTCAACAAATATGCGTTTGCATTATTTTCACGATCTCCTTAAAACTATACGTAAGCAAATGAGTCAAGTTTGTAAAGCAATTATCATTTATTTACAAAGCCGGCAAAGCTTTTATCCTAAAACAAATTTTTAGTATGCCAATGTTGTCCGAACTCCGAGTTTATCGGGTAGCCTTGAACTTGATCTTTGTATTTTAGATAAATATTTGTATGGAATTTAAAAAAGCTTAGGAATAATTCAAGATATTTATGAGCTGGAACTTGTTTGAGAGATAGCTGGATTATAAATAAATCAAATAAATATTTCGACAATATTTAGGTATTGGAAATTATAATAAGAGTTGATTGGCCGAAAGGTTGCTTGGTTCGAAATTGGTGACTTGGTTGACCACTTTGAATATTAAATAGAATGTATTTTATTCAAAATGTGTAGAACTCGACATAACGAACTTTCAAAGAATGATGTTTCGTCAACAGCACAAACAGACATCCTTTATATTTGAATATTCAAATTTGTTTTTCGAAAACCATACCTATTTAAAATTAGTTGAAGTATTAACTGCACAAAAAATACCCGATCAATAGTCTGAACTATATAGACTTTATATAGTTTTTGTGCTAGGAATCCATTGTTGTAATATTTTAGTGACCCAATTGTCTGTGATATCATTTTTAAAGTTAAGCGCCTGAAAAACTTACCTTCATCATGCCAAGTGCACCTCTTCCTTGAAAAAGTAAAGATCCACGTGAGTCACAATACATTTAATGAACAAAACTGTTCTAAATTCAATAAACGCGCGTAACCGCAGAAATGTGTCAGTGGCGTGCGTCGGACGGCCTAGGGCGAGCCGCGCGTAACGAATGCTAATAGCAAAATTGAAATGTATTCAGGATTTTTGGAGCAGGCGGTATATACAGCGCCGCGGTACATCCGAGACTGATAGGCGAAGACCCAGGACATCGACTTTATAAAACTTTGTCCACAACAATACGACTAACTGTATCTTCGGTGCTGTACCGATCGAGCCGAACACGATGATCGAATTGATGTGTTCATTAACCTGGTTTTTTTGACATTCTTGATGTGTTATTGACAACGTGTGAATAGATTACGTAGGCAGAGTTCGTCATAGTTAAGCGAAATTTAATTAGAATTTCATAAATGTTTATTGTAGGTACCTACTCGAGTAATTATACAATAAATTCAGGCATATTGATATGTATATTGTTGTTTTTTCAAATTTATTCAAAACTATACCATACCTTACTAGGCCGAATATACTATGCAATACAATATCTATTGGAATATATAATAAGGACTTTGTAAGAACACAGTGTGAAAAATTTGTCCCGGAACAATAGCCGACAAATTTCATTATATAATTATGCACACTTTCGTAAGAGACAAGTTACAAAAGCTTTAACTTCTGACTGTATAATTAATTTAGTTTCAAATACTGAGATACTCCAAGCTGCATTTGATATGACAGCAAGGGGAAAGGAAATAAAAAAAATACTACTAACACTAAAATAATCCAACTTATGCCATTTCTTAAGCAAAAAACACAGTCACAAGTCACGAATTAGGGATCAGAAGCACTGGCAAGCAATCTAATTTTAATAACTAAAAAATATAAAAATCAATTCACAATAAACAGCTCAAGATCATAAAGATTAATCGATATGTAATAAAATATTAACAAGTATAAATTGTGGTGAAAAACTGAACATCGTACGTGTACGCCATAAATTTTGTTATAAAGCGATATGTTTAGAACAAATAAAAACTATAGCCGTGTTTTTAATTGATGTTTTTTATAGTTTGGTATTTATACAAAATACTAGTCGTAGTTGCTACGAGTGTTAATTTTATATATATTTATGAAAACATTACGTTTTAAGCAACATCTGATGATTATAAACAAATCAAAGAGCCATATCACTTAGCCACCAGGTTAATGCTTCTCTTAAAAGTTGTATAGAAAAATTATATGAAGGCGTATATCAAAATCTTTATATACAACAACATATGGACTCGGTCTGAGATCATATCAAATACTTTGACTAAAACAATGCACAATTATAGTACTTCGTGTAAATCAGGAAATGCAGACATTCTCTACATGTTAATTATGAAATTTGTTTATGTAAATTTACCCCTGTAATTTGCTCATAAGAGATACCCAGACGCACCCATAATAAGTCATAATTAAATATCTTAATAATGTATCGAAGCTTTTACGGAGAGCTGATATTATTCATTATTGAATATCTTAAAAAACCTATTTAAGAAGCAGCAAGACCACTAACGAGTATGATAAATAACTAGTATGACAAAATAATTAACTATTTTTATAATAACAAAGATAGTTTTAATCAGTATATACAAAAAAACCGGATACCATCAAAAGTGCTCTTTTTTTGTTTACTTTATTAAGCCATACTTATGAAAGACAGGATTTGCTTGAGGCCTACCCCCCCCCCCCCCCCCCCCCAACCCCCCCCCCCCCCCCCCCCCCCCCCCCCCCCCCCCCCCCCCCCCCCCCCCCCCCCCCCCCCCCCCCCCCCCCCCCCCCCCCCCCCCCCCCCCCCCCCCCCCCCCCCCCCCCCCCCCCCCCCCCCCCCCCCCCCCCCCCCCCCCCCCCCCCCCCCCCCCCCCCCCCCCCCCCCCCCCCCCCCCCCCCCCCCCCCCCCCCCCCCCCCCCCCAAAAAAAAGGGCCCCCCCCCCCCCCCCCCCCCCCCCCCCCCCCCCCCCCCCCCCCCCCCCCCCCCCCCCCCCCCCCCCCCCCCCCCCCCCCCCCCCCCCCCCCCCCCCCCCCCCCCCCCCCCCCCCCCCCCCCCCCCCCCCCCCCCCCCCCCCCCCCCCCCCCCCCCCCCCCCCCCCCCCCCCCCCCCCCCCCCCCCCCCCCCCCCCCCCCCCCCCCCCCCCCCCCCCCCCCCCCCCCCCCCCCCCCCCCCCCCCCCCCCCCCCCCCCCCCCCCCCCCCCCCCCCCCCCCCCCCCCCCCCAATTCTACACAGAAACGATTAATATACCAGATTACTCAATGTATGCTCGTAGTTTTATCTGTGTATTAATCGAGTATGTAATTCCACACACAAAACAAGTCAGTAAAGTGTTTGATAAAATCGCGATTCGGCAACATAATGCAAGGGTATCTTAAATGTCACGAGCAAATCAATTTGAATGTTTGTCGCTATGGGTGTGTAGGAGTTAGTTAGCAAGTAAAAAATAGTGTTATAAAGATGTTTAGTAAATCGTTGCTTGTAGATTGAATGTATAAAATATATATGGCAGATAGCATAACATAAAATTGTTCTGTTAGGTAAAATGCCTCGATCAAGTAGGTCTCTTGTATGAGCTTTGAAGAGAAGAAGAAACGCCAACAAGAGCAAAATAAATTAAGCGTGCGGGCTCTTATCGAGTCAGGAGAAAAGAGAGACAGACACATTTTTACTTGATAATAAGAATAGTACTGCGGGAAGAAAAGGAATTCGTCATAAACTAAAAAGACACTTACGGCCAAAAATACAATATCTTGATGATCCTTCATAACGTATTTTTTATCAAGTCTGAATAATATATTCGCCATTTTGGGTATTATTCACCATAGCAGGGAATTCGTAAAAATGCAACAAGAGGGTGCACCTCATGGTGTTCGCGGCTGTCTGAAGAAAAAACTTTTTCAAATGGATACAAATGTTTCAAAAGAGACATTATTGAACTCACAAGGGAATATGATTGTTCTTATTGACGCAGCCAGAGATATAAAATATAGCAGATGCAGTAAGGTACGATGCCACCTTTCAAAGGTATGTACTTTTAAATTTCACCAAATTATCTGGAGTGTGAGAGATCAAGACATACTCCACATTGAAATACTGAGCTGCACCGTTTGTGCTGACATAAAATGTCCTCATTTTGAAATTGGCTTAGTTACGGTGCAATCTATCTAGTTAATTAAAACATCAATTTCAAGCTTAGGAATCGGCATACTTAGGTCTAGTAACACCTTCTCTTAGAATTCCATCAGCATCTCTACCTGGTACGTCTTAATATATATAAATCTCCTATCACGATGTTTGTCCGCGATGGATTGCTAAACTACTAAACCGATTTGAAATTAAATTGGCACATCGTGAGTAGTCTGGTCCAACTTAAGAGATAGGATAGCTTAGATCTTAGATAATTACAGTCGCAATTTTATTTTATTGCAAATTATTTGTCTATAATTAATTGACAGTCACAGAGTCTGTTAACTCCAAAAGGTTCTAACAAATGTCGATACTTTTCGATTGGATTGAGTAATCAATAGATGCCACTGCTATGGTAAACCGACAAACGTGTCAAATAAAGATTGATTTATTAACCTAAAAGTATACTTTTATTGTTTAAAACGCTTTCGATTATAAACATATCTCCGCACACTTGAAGCTGATAAATATATTTTATTGAACCGAATGAGAAAGAAAATGATTGCTAGAAATCACATTTATGGAAAAACAACGTTTGCCGGTTCAGCTAGTATCTTATATAAACACCATCGCCGGATCCAATTTTAAATGAACTTGACTCCTGACCCCTACGAAAACACTTACTCTTGAAAAAATCTATCTATACAGATGATTCTGTTTCTGGGACATCAAACAAGTATTAACATCAGTCAATTAAAGAATGCTGATGAAACTACCTAAATAACCTAAAATAAACATTTAACATTCTCTGATGACTGTATTGTAGAAAACTCGTCTTCTAAACGACCGACAGCGCCTAATTATGATAGTAAAAATATTTTAGGTTCATATACTCACTCTTTTGTGAAACTGTATTTTTGATATGTTTAGAATTATAATGTATTTTTTAATGTTTATCGAGGTAAATAAAACCAAAAATTAACAAAACCCTTAACCGATTACAGTGTTCTGTTTGTTATTGTCTTGAATGCGTGTCTGTCTGAAAGGAATAAAAAATGGTTTAAATGTAAATAAGATATAATAAAATAATAAAATATAAATAAGATAGAGAAAAAAGTTCTTCCAATGTGGAGTGCCAATTTAATTTTAATACTGATTTTGATCTTGTTTTATTATTATCTAATAAATAACTATTATTTCGAAGCTTTTTGTGTACCGGTATTTGGAATTTGAAAATTAGCCGTTAAATCCTAATGGAGTATACATAAGTAAATGTTAAATTCCTTCATTCTTATCCCTCATGTAACTTGGCAGTTAATCGTCAATGACCAATTAAGACTTACAAACTGATACTATAGTTTTTTTTACTCCAAGGATTGGTTACACACGCTCGTCATATTGTTTGATTATTATTTAGTATATCACCGAAACATAAACAATTTAAATAAATCGCCAATATTTTATTAGATTTCAAAATTTCTAGTTTCTCTATTGAGAAGATTGTGTAAAATTATTTCTATAAGATTAAATAAGATTGTTGGATTACGGGGATTAAAAAGTAAAAAAAATGCTTTATTGTCAGTTGTAAAGCATGCATTCTTAACCTTTAAACAATTCCGACAAAATACCTTTCGCTGTAATGTATTTATTACGCGGTGATCCAAACGCGATCGGATCTCATTACGATTTTTGAAAAGCTATAAATTTAAAGTGTCTTTTGTATTCGGTTTGACGCTTCGACATTACCTTTAACAGCTTCGTGCTCACAATTAGTAGTTTTTACTCCTTATGGGCGTCAGTTTCTTCCAACAATGATAAATGAATATAAATTCGGGTTTTTAATATTGTATACTACTTATCATAGTGGTAAAGCCAAACCAAGTGTTCCATTTATTATATTTTAAAAAAAAATAGGCGAATTAATGTGCATTTTTAAACGTTTACTGTATTAATTTTAAAATTGTGACATAATGTATATAACACGTTAATAAAAAAATAAATTTTACTCTAAAATAGAATACATTTAATATAATATTCGCATCCCTATCTCAATTAATATTAATAAAAAGATATTGATTAAAGGATGTTTATAGTAACAGACTTTAATAGAAATCATTTACGAATTTAATTTCATTAAATAAATCCAGTTATATACATAACACGTTCTGATTCCAACAAAAACTGTTACCATCACCTTTAGATATTCCGTTTTTTGTCGAATCAAGTCGTAATTGTATTGATTAAAAATACGAATATGTGCTGTACATTTTCGTATTGTTACTCGAAAAATATTACAAGATTCGTTAGCTTTGTTGAAACAATCAGGATATAAGACAAGTCTCGACATAGGTATATGGGTATTTCCAAACACATGACATTTGTTTTGACTCAAATATAGCGATAGTCTTGACTCCGAATGTAACCCAATAACGCCTTTTGAATTTATATCAATTATTATTATTTAAAAAACATTAATTATAATTTTTAATCAAAAGTTCAGGAGACGTTTCGTGTTTAAATTTGAATCTGAAAAACTTTCGACTTCCTAGCTTAGTTACGTATCATCGTCTGAACTTGTACCGAAATCTGGTAAATGGTTCGCTCAATAAATCATTTATTGTAACCTTAGTTAACCGTAGATTCATCTACCAGTGAAGCTCTTCTCAACTTCTTCCTTACCTCTTCCTCTTTCCTTTTTCCATTTGAGCCATTTCAGAGGCCAATACATGCATTCACTTGATTTCTATGGGTTCTAGCTTTACCATCGTGACTGACCCAGGTTCGTTTCCCTTAAAAAAAACAATCATACGGATATATCGTACTTACCAAGTACAAAAAATAATACCACGATTACCTACGCTTAAATGTTTTAAAATATGTTAAGCTTAATACTAAGTGTATATTTTTAGACCTCCATGGCTACTTTTTGCCACACCATAAACAATATTAACTTTCCGAGTTAATTACTACTTAATTAACCGAATGAAAGAATGTTTTACGCGTAATTAAGGACGCATAAAAATTCGTGCCGCATATCCCATGTAACATCATAAATTACGAGGAGAGCAAAAACTACACTACCGGTTATATCTTGCATCAATATTGACTGTTTTCAAAAGAGAAGATACATATTGGTCGATATTTTGATAGACGTGTCTTATTCAACTGATATTTGAAGTGAATAAATTTCTTTTCGTAGAGTATGGAGAGGTATGTCGTCTTTGCTTAGAGCTTTTGATGGAAAGTGATAAGTTTCACTATTTAAAATGTGCGTAAGCTATGTGTTGATTTTTAATAAAACAAAACACTTTCGTTATACCATTTAATAAAGATCTTTGTTCTGATATATTATAAAAGATTTTTATCCTCGTAGTTGTATATTTACAATTTCTATTTAGAAAAACTGTCAAAAATAACTTCTATCAGTTGATTTTTATATACAAATAGTATTCAACATCTCAGATATCAACATTTATCTATCAATAAATTACAATTTGTTATAGTTATAACTTTAAAAAAGCCTTCTTTATGGTAGATGTTCTGGTTTAGTTAAACTAAAGCTTATAGAGAATATACATTGTATACGTAGTTTAGCATGTATGATCAAGTTTGTGATCAACACAGAACTAAGATTTACAGCTTTTTATGAATAGAATAAAATTAATGTTTTAAACTTTTAATTATAGAATTTACCTTCACTGGTATGCCTCGATTTCTGTATCTGTGTTTTGAACATTACTCTTTCTTAAAAGGCAAGTCTTATAAGAGACTTATAAGTGCTTTTCTTCACGATGTTTTCCGAAATAAAACGGAAAACCAGTTCTAAATTGCGCACAGATATAAAAACCCATTGGTGCATAGCCGCGATTTGAACGCACAAAGTCAAAGTTGAGAGTCGTATATTTCAGCTAATACAACTTAATTTTTATAGATACATGAAATAATTTTTACAGGGTTTTATGAAACAGACGTTTTTATTCGATAACAACGGAACTACTCGTTACTAAATTATAAATACTAACCGTAATTGCTGAGACAGAATTTCTATGAAGAGAATCTAATCTTAATTCTTAAAATATATACATAAATTACTTTGCATCCGAAACGTCGACATTCATAATAGAAACAAATCACATTGTACACCGTTACAGAGAATTTTATTTAAATTTGTGATATTTGCAAAAAAAACTTTTATAATTAATAGAATCAGGTGTTACTTTGCGGAAGTCCATAGTACAAAACCCTAACCAATCTGCAACTACCCTAGACCAACCTACAAACAATAATATAATCGGAGAAAAAAGATTTTTTTTAGTTATTGCTTGTAAATTGATCTATTAGGGATTTGGAAAAAAACCTTTAATTTTTCTATCTTGTTTGACATTTGACAACACTCAACACAATAGTGACTTACTATAGGTATTAGCAAAATAAATTACGATTAGTACAGTCTTTTCAACGATGACAATAATACTACGATACTTATGTACCAGTTATAAATTTGATATAATTTTGACCAAATATTGGCCAAACGCAAATCTAGCTGTACCCTTAGCACAAACTCATCGATAATGTCTATATTTCGCAATGGACGACGTCCATGTAACACTTTTATAAAATTCTGATTAAATTTATATTTTAAAGCATCTGCCCTTACATTTGATAGACATTTTATAGTTCCATATACTTATACATATTCAATTCATTCATGCCAGAGTATTTTTCTATTACCCAAGTATTGCTCATGCTAAGGATGCATTACTATAACAGGACACTAGCACAGTAATCATTATATACAATAATATACAATCTCTATACTTATGAAGCGCGTCTCTTTAATGTCACTTTGCCTCTGGCGAGTTGTGATACAAAGATTCGTACCCGTTCGGAATTTGTCTTCTTTACGCAAACCTGAAAAAAAATATAATCAATGGCAATGTGTATACTGCTTACTAATATTATAAGCGCAAAATTGTAAGTATGGCTGGATGGATGATTAATAAATGGAGCTATACAGGCTTGCACTTCCATAATCGCTTGAGCTACACATATGTAATAAAATAAAATATAAAATAGAAATGTTTATTTGCAATTGTCCTACACAAAAGCCAATCACGATATATACTATATTTTACGTGTAAACCATAATAGCCAAAATAGTGAACTATAACTACAATAAAAAAGCTTGTGCCAGTAAATGTGACAAATACCAGCCGTAGTCAGAGAAAAATCATAACAAATAAGAAATATTAATTTAGACCAAACAAAAGTTATAAAAAAGTTAATAGCGAGCACGTCTCTATTAACGCGGATGAAGCCGCAGTGATCATCTTGTAGCATATAATTCAAAGACCTTTATGGTGTGGGGCGTACAGTGTCATAACATGAAAAGGCTGCCTTGTGAAGCCATTATTTTTAAATTAAACTCTAAAGCATTGTATTGAAATAAACATTGAGTAATACTGACCGCTTCATCGGTTATTGCATGTATATGCGCTGGGAAACGTGGCATATCTCTACCCTCAACGTAAACACTCTGTCCACGATGAAACCACCGGCGCTCGTACAGTAACTTCCCGTCTTCGACTCGAGTTTCCGCTGTTTCGCGTTCGGTTGGTGGTTCCCGGACTGGAGACTCACCTAAAATTAAATATTTCAATTGTTTTACTCTCTGTCTACTAACACAAGCTGAACATATATATTAGGCAAAATCCTAGAAAGACAACAGCTAGTTTTGTAATTGATTTATACGGAAGCATTTTTGCAAAACAACCAGTTAGTGGAACACATAGCTGAAGCTAACAATTTCTGTTGACTATTTTTCAATTGGACATATTTGAAAGAATCTACTCACAATTTGAGTTGAGATGTTTCCGGGGTTGGGTTGAGTTGTGTGTGTGATGTCTCGGCGGTGAACTCCTAGATATAGCTCTGAGGTCAGCGTCTATGTCTCTGTCATCAAGTTGGAACGTGAGTGTCGTGGCGAGTGGTTTGCGCCGCTTTTCAGGAGCGGGCGCAGGTTCATTAGCGCGTCTCCTCAATATTCGCTTCATCGGTGGCTTCACCTGAAATTAATTGCAATACATAAAAATTGCTTGCAATAACAAGTTGGAAAGGATACTTTATTTTTGATTATGATATGGTACTATTTTCAAAACGAAATAGAAAATATTATTATTTGTAGGCAAATATGCGGCACCATTTCTTTGGTTTAATATTAGTTGAAGTGTTGTAATTATGGCACCATTTATGCTTGATGTGCCTCTTTAATTTAGAACAAAAAATATCCCTCATATGGATAGTAAGTGAAAGTTTAAATCAACTAAATTAACTACAGTCAAGGTTAAATAGGTTGGAAATCAATACTTATTTTTTAATATTATTAGCAATATAAAGAAATCAAATAAAAAACCAACTTTTGAATTACTTGCAAACATACCTCTATAGAGTCACCATTAAGTTCCATGTTATTTCTCTCATTCTCAATTGCATTCCGTTTCACTTCCAAATCTTTAAGCAAGTTTTCCTTTAGCTCAATTTTCTTATCCTCAAATTCTTTAGCTGCAGCTTTCTTCTCTGCAATGTATTCCCTTTCAACAACTTCATACATATGTTCCCTGTAAATTAATTTCATGAAATTTGTATGAAATTCAGACAAACAAAAAATAGTGGGACAACCATAAAACATTTATCAAACATGGACAAATAGGGTTCAATTAAAAACAATGCTTCTGAATAGTTCCATTTACATACATTGTAATAGTTAAGATAAAAGTTGTGTCTAGATTAATTATTTGTCTTTGGTTATTTGCCTTCCACAATATAAAAAATACAATATTCTCATGCACTGAAATAATGATGAATTAACTTATTTATTTTATTGAAGAACCATGTATTCTAGTAAATTCATTAGAATTTATGTTCAAACTTACTTATATATTTTGTTAAGCCGTAACCGCTCATGTAGTTGATGTTCCAAACGCTTAACCCGTCTGGTAAACTCTGGGTAAATATTTTCTTCCAATTGTTGTAATTGCTTTTTAAGATTCATCAGTTTATCTTGGTACATTCTAAATATAAAAAAGAAAATACTTGTTAGATGATAAATTGTAAACAGTATAAAATAAACTGTATTTAATAATACAAGAACTAGAAGTTGAGTTTACTTTCATTGTTTGGCCCACTCACTTAAGTCCACTACTATTTTTAACCTATGCATTAACTCTCAATACAGTAAAGAAAGAATACAGTGCTAGTGTACATATTCAAAAACAAGTATTTAACACTTACTGTTCTTTTACTTCCTGAGGTTCATCATTGTTAGGCAGCTCTGCTTCACTTGCTTCTTCTGTATCTGAAAATATTAAACTCGAAATTGATTACTTCAGATAAAATACTCCTACTACTATAACTTCGGAAGAAGAAAAAAAGACAAGTAGCGAGAAAAGGGGATAATATTAAACTTGAATAGACCTGATACAAACAAAACACACCTTCGTCGCTGTCGTCTACTAGAGATGGGGGTAATGCATCCGCTGGATCTCTATATTCATCGATATCATCGTAACCATCATCTTCAAAGTCGTATTCATCCCCAGGGCCCGAATATGGTGATCCTTGGAAAGACATAGTCGAGGCTATGCGTAACAGTTGCATACAGATGGACTGCGTCGTACCGTTTGTCAACTGCAGACATACAATAAAATCGTAGTACAAAAAAACTAGCACACGAAACAATTTTTCGAACAGCTTTTATCAGTTGTAACAATAATCTTATTTCTTGAGATTTTAGAAAGTTTTGAATTACGAATTACTCTCGAGTCTATTTGAACGACTAGAGCATCATACTCACTTTGGTAACTAACTTGACTTATATGATATATCTGCTTAATTTGTCATTTGTCAAACAAATGCGCTCTACAGATATGAAATTAAGTTAAGCGTATCACACACTTCACATAAACAATAATATTCTATCGGCTTTTAAAAACTTATAGTATCTGAAGGTATTTACGATAATATTGCATTTTATTAATTCTCTCTAAATCTTTCAACGTAACAAGACTAGTTTTGTTCGATTGTCCTATATGTACAGATATTACAATAGTTGTCCAAAATCGATAGAATATGCCATATTGCTTTCGAACTTGCTAGATAGCTCATAAGGAGAGGAATAAAAATGTAAATTTTGTTTTTATTCAATTTCTAATATCTAATTTCTTTGAAACATACGTTTGTTAAAATTTAGTTTAAGATTGATATCAGGAAATATGTAATCAGGAAAAATATTATCAAAATTTCACTTAGAGGGTAATTCAAGCCGGTTCATAATAGCCTACCAACGCCATAATAAATAAATACAAACATAACAACCTATATTAATATTATACAGATAAAGACAGACAGAGAAAGTGCAAATAATTAACTGTCCGAAATCCGAATGCGTCGGTACAGGTTACTTTTCGCAGGAGCTTTACGATAAAATTTAAATCATCTGCGATTTGTATGGAAATTCATTAAATTCACATAACAACATTTTGGTGCATCATCAGAGGCATTTTAAAGTGCAGTTTGTTTGTTTGTTACATTATTACCTATAGAAATTATCTTGCGAATAGAACTTGGCTTGTGCTGCCATTTTTTATGATGGTTGAATGGTTTAGTTTACAAAACGTACTCTCTGTGTCTGTGGACTGCGGTGGTGTACTCACGGCTCTTATTTTTGCTGTCAAGCTATGCTGTCAAATATCAGACAAGAAAGGGGGTGGACGTCATCTCAATTTACGAAAAGATACTAAATTTTTTATTTGTTATAAATTATATTGTGATTTTTATCAAACGGAGTAAGAAACTAAATTCAATCTGCAGCTGCTTTTTATTTTTTTCTAGTAACGTTGTAACAAAAGTTTAGTGAAGGTGACGCTAACTTGACTCTATTGTGTCGGTGATGTAATTTAGATTGGGTGGCTTCCTAGTTGTAGGCGTTACAATGGAAGAATCTTCATTTACTATTCCAGCTGAAGACAATGGTGATACTGAGCTCGATCCTAGAATACAGGTCAGTCAGTGATAATATCATGTTTTGAATAAAAAAATATAACGCTGCCTTTGCAACAGTAAAGATGAGTGTCAACTTTGTAGATTATTTTGCCAACGAACACAATGGATATGATATTTTATATCAAAACATGAAATACGGACTCATAGCTAGTAAAGAACTCTCAGAGTATTTTAGAGAGAGATCCAATATAGAGGAATCAAATTCCAAACTTTTAGCGAAGCTTGCGAAACAGGCTAATAGCAACTGCGCTCAAGGCACTTTCGCTCCCTTCTGGGGCGTGCTCAAGTGTTCCGCTGAAAAATTATCAAACTTACACCAGCATATGTTTCAAAAAGTCAGTGAACTTGTTAAAGATGTTGCACGGTATGCTGATGAGCTACACAAGAAACATAAAGCTGTTAAAGACTCTGAGTCTAGTACTCTTGAAGTTGTTTTACTGATTCAAAATACTAAACAAGCTCTACAGAAAGCTAAAGATGTATATACTACAAAATCTGGAGAACTTGAGAAACTTCGCAAAGATAATGCATCTGCTAAAGATATAGAAAAAGCAGAAATAAAATTAAAAAAACTTCATGATGATTATAGACAGCTGGCTGAAAAGTATAGCTTTGTAAAACAAGACTTTGAGAAGAAGATGACTCAAACTTGTAAGCACTTCCAAGATGTTGAAGAAGCTCATTTAAAACAAATGAAACAATTCTTTAATTCATATGCTGACCTCATACAAAATAATCATGACCTTATGGGTCAAGTGCATAGAGATTTTAAACATCAATGTCTAGAATTAACAGTTGAAAAATTATTAGAGCAGTTTTTAATGGAAAAGTACTCTGCCATTGAAAAGGGTAATCTTGTAGAACTACCTCCCACATTACCAAAACCAAGTTCAGCAAATAATTCAATTTCGGAGACAGACCAAATTTCATCAGTATCAAATGGCTCACATAAACCTCAAGTCACAAAGGCTCCTAAAAAGGAACCATCATTTGCTACTAAAACCTCAAGAAGAACTACATCTCTATTAAATTTATTTACTCCAAATTTTCAAAGCAGGGATGAGCCAAGTGTCAACCCAGAGGGTGCAGCACCATGCTCTGCACCATCAAGTCCTAGTGGGACTCCAGCTACTCCAGTAACAACAGAAAAGGATGAAAATATGAACAGATCCACTCTACGAGAGTCAAAATGGTTCCGCAGGACTAAAACAAAATTGAAAAAATCTAAAAAGAAAAAGGATGAAATATCTGAGAACTGCAATCCTGGTGAGAAGTCTGATTTAGAGGAGAAAGAAGAAGAAGGTAATATAAAGGAGGATATTATTAATTCACCAGAAGTTGATGAAGAAGGATACTGTATTAGGCCTAAAGATGATAAAGGTAGTGTTTATTCGTCAACAGATTCAGATTCTGAAGAAGAAAGAGAACAGAAAATTCATGTGGAAATAAAACCAATTAGCAATGGAAATCCACCTATGTCTGCAAGTGTTGATGAGTTAAGGGCAACTGTTGAAAACATATCTCTTTACAAAATAGGTACTGCAAGACGTGGTTCCAATGCAAATGCCAGTAAAGCTAGCACTGACTTGGTTGATTTGAACTCATTTCCAAGTCCAACTGTTAGTAATCCAACATCACCCCATGCTAATCTGTCTAATCCATATGCACCTCTTCAAGTAAACCAGTCACACTTCTTGGAAAGCCCAACTCCAGTTACATCTACAACTGACGTAGGTGATTTGTTCACAGAAGTTGGTGATGTTACACAGTCTAATTTCCGCACTTCAACACCAACAATATCAACTATTTCACTTCCCCGTCCACCTTCCAGGCGCTCAGAAGGAGATTTTCGTACTGCTGGTTCATCAGGATCCAGGGGTCCCTCCCCATTAACTATTGGAATGGCGGATACTATTCCATTAGCTGTTGCATTTCATGAAATCATTCATTCATATTTTAAAGGTACAGAAGAATCCAAGTGCCAAGTGAAGATGTCCGGGGACATGATGTTGTCTTTTCCAACTGGCATAGTTGGAGTTTTGGCCAATAATCCAAATCCAGCAAAGCTTTGTTTCAGACTTAAAAACATTCATCGGTTGGACAATGTATTGCCAAATAAACAACTAATAAGTATTAACACCATGATGTCCACAAGGGATAGCACTGTACTGGAATTTAATATGCCAGCATTGACATCTTTACTGAAACGTCAATCTGAAAAGAATCCAACAGCTCAATACTTCAATGTTGATATTTTGAAATATCAGATTCGACCAAAAACTGGAGCTGCTTCATGTCCATTACAAATGGTGTGCTACTGGAAATGTGAGCAAGATCACACTGATCTTAAAGTTGATTACAAATATAATTTGCATGCTATGAGTCCTCCTTCTCCATTGCTGAATGTATCAGTTTGTGTGCCAATGACTGGATCAGTCCGCAATGTAATAGCAATGCCAAAGACCATCTGGAATGGTGAAATGGAACAAGCATTCTGGCGGTTCACTGAGCTTTCTCAACATTCCGAAGACCGTGGTGTAGGGTCTCTGAAGGCAAGGTTTGAATTAGCTAAAGGTCCGTCCAGTAAAGCTACAATCTCTGCGCAATTCAATTGTGAGGGTGCAACTTTATCTGGAATTGAGTTTGAGCTCATTGGCAGTGGTTATCGCCTCTCACTTGTAAAACGACGCTTTGTATCTGGCAAATACATATGTGATAGTGACACAAATTGATGTACATTTTATTTAAAATTCTGTAGGTTTATACAGCTAACTTACGGATAATATTTAAGTTTTGTACCTTATTAGGACTGTTTCCTGTCCGCATACAATATGTTTTTTTTCATGTTGGTTATCAATTTCGATATTAATTATAGTTACTTAAATGTAATTGTTAACAGCATTTTATATTTAAAGTATAGACACTACTGAACTAACTTATTTTCTGAAAATAGTAATGTGCCATTATTCTTACTCTGTATAAATATTACATTAAAAAACCATGTGTAAAGAAAACCACCACATTTTTAGATTCATTAGTTAAATTAGTTAATGCACCAAGAAAAATAAGCTTTAAGAAAGTGAGTTTATTATATTGTATCTGCAAAATTATACAGTAAATGTTTTTAATACCCGAACCTTGCTATCTACCTCTTGAGGTCAATAACAAAGTCAATATCTATATATATATATATATATACCTTATATGTTATTGTGTCTGGATTTATTTATATAAGTTATTCAAAAATTATTTCAGTGTGCAATATTTTGGTTATTCCATAATTCATTGATTAACTATCAATCATTTTCTTGTGTGAATTTATACTTTTTGATAATTAATTATTATAATTTAGTTGTTTATTATTTTACTAGTAAAAAACTGTTTTATATTTTCTGCTGTAATTTTTTTTTGTAATAAGATGAATTATAAAGATTCATATCAATATAATTGATTTAATTGAATCTCTAATATTGAGAAATTACTTTTTACTCAAATGTAATCTCATTTTGTTTTTTTACATTAATACTTATACATTTGTACGCCTAGATGATGCTAAATCACTCCAGTGGCATATTCAAATCTTAAGATAACTGATTTTTGTTAAATAGTACAGCGAAACCATTCCATTAATAATAATTTTCTTTTTAACTTTATATAGTCTTTTCAAAATTAATGATTAGTACTCAGTTCGCATAATTTTCTATTTGTTAGAGTAAGTTTGATTGCAAGAAATTGAATTTGGCGATGCTATTTTTGTATTGATAATTTATGGTATGTAATTGTAATATGTAATGGAAATAAAATAAATCTTAAGAAACTTTTTCTTTTAATTGCGTCGATCTAGACAAGAGTTGAATTCTGTAAGTACCAGTTTGTTGTAGTTAGCTTTTGTAGGGACAGGAAACAATCCATAAGGTACAAGTAGTTAGATAAAAGTATTATCTTCTGAGATAGTAGTTGATAAGATTTTAGAGCCATTACAATGTCTCGTATGTTTCCCGTCTCTACTTGTTCTTTGCTGTTGCCATACGTTTGGGAATATCGTGTACGCGTGCCATGTGATTGTCTTAAATCTTTCAAAAATTTTCAGGTGGAATTGGAAAAATTGAATGCAGCTACAGATGAGATAAACAAACTGGAGTTGGAGCTTGACGTAAGTGTCATTTGCTCATAGTTCTAGAATTAAGATGGCGCGTACTAATTAACCTAACCTACATATCTGACAGATATTATTAATTCATATTTTGTCTTGTACGTATACATAATGTTTTATGTATATTAACATCGACAAGGAAGGAAATATCTGAATTTATTATTTTTCTTGGTAATCATAATTTTAAAATATATTATCTTGATTACATATAAGATATATCTTTGCGATATTTCTGCTTCATTTACCTTTCTATGGTTTAGTTATAATCAGTATGCAAAGTCGTGCAGATTCACCTGCGTTAATTAAGGATACATATATTAACTGATATAATATTATTCTAATATTATATTACTAAGACGTTCAATTAAACAAAGTACTTCTTCATTATTAAAAAAAAACTTTGTTTCATCTTCAATCGTCACAATTAATTCAACACTGTATTCTATAGTAATAGCAAAGAAAAGGTCAACAGCCAATCGTGCCAGAAATAATCATTAATTGGAATAAGCATCTAATTTTAAATCGTCGAAGGAAATAATTATCGTGCGCTTAAAATGGTGATTTCCTAAGTTTTCTCCCTTAATGTCCTTGATGAAAGATTGAAAGCCAAAAAGTCAGTAACTTGTTCTATATGAAGGAAATTGACTAATGAAGCTGAAAGTGTCTGAACTACATAAATTGAGATTGATTTTAAACAAAAATACACTTTCTATAATTTCGTAATAGTTGCTCGTGATTGTTTTGGGGGACAGATTCTCTTTCAAACATGTTACGCCACATTTCATAAAAATTATAGTACTTATAGCTTCAATATATAAGATATATTATATCATATCATATATATATGGTAGAGTTCGTTGGGCGGTATGCATTTAACCCAGACCAATCCAAGAAGTAAAGCAATCGCCTGCCCCGACTATAATTGCAGCAGACGTGTTAGGTTTCCTGTAATCGATATGCAATTCAATAAGGCTTCTGGTCTTAGATAAGGAGTTTCTTGCTCCGATTGTCGTTGACATCACAAGTTTCTTAAACAATTGAATTCTGTTTTCATACATTGTGTAGTTAACAACACAAATTTCAATAATTGACTCAGTATAATCAAAATATTTAATATGCGCAATATATCTCGTTACATTTTATTGGTATAAATTGTAAATAGAGAGCCCTTACAATCATTTATTCGAAGTGACGATTAATATTATACTTATGGACTGTGGTCAAATTTTTAATACTTTTCGATTACTGCCCTACATTTTACCTTGCGCAGTGAAAACTGATTTCTATATTATGCAAAAATACTATGAACTCACGTCTATTTAGGCGCAAATGAAGGTTAGACTTAAAACTGGACATCACGCTATAAATTAATTAAAAGTTGTAAGTTCCAACTAATATTATTTTCGGTCCGGATAGGTTTTTTTATGTTACAAAGACTCGTTGACGTACTATCACTTAGATTTTCGTATAAAAATGCCGCATCATGTTATGTAACCCCAGTATAGCGGGGCTCGCTGATAAAAGGTTTATGAGAAATTGGATTAAAAATTAATATACTGTATAATGTTTCGACGGAAAAACAAGACAGCTTGTCAGCTTAGTAGGGACAGGGTGTGTATTACATAAATCTGATACTGATGTTATAAGAAACATTTGCGTTATAATAATTTTATACACAAATAAATATATAATGATGTAGTTATTTTATAGAACATTGCTTGTGAAATCCATAGCGTATCCTTTGAAATCTGGTTCAACTAGTACATTATTAAAAGAAAGAAGTGGTGAAGTGGAGTGACCCACTTCTGCTATTAATTAAAATTTTATAGCTATACTAATCTAACTAGATTAAATTGACAAGACACGCGAGCGAAAAACATTTTATTCTGTTTTGTTACATTGATAACACATGATATAGAACGATGAGCTAACGAACTAATATAATTTTCTTTTTTACTAATGTACACTTACGTATATCTCGATATCTGGTCTGTTACATAAGTTTAACTCAAAATGAAACTGTTAATGACGTCAAAGAAATAAGCCGTTAAGATGATAAACACATATACACATTGCCAGCGGAAGTTCAAACTACCTTGAGGACTTTCATTGCACCTACTTCCGTATTAGAAGTCTTATATGGAATGTAACTATTAAGAGGTTTGTATTGACTTTACTTGTGTATATTAGACTGTATAGTGGTCTTTCTTGATGAGAATAAGGTTTAATTTGCGATTGCCAAACACCCACGTTTTTTGTAGTCTTCATAGATTTTAAAATTTAACACAATTTCTATCTCCAATTATTGATAAAACGTAAATATTTGGGACAAATGAATAATTTTAACTACAGTGTCTTAAATCGTTTTCGTGATGATCGTATCACGAAATAAAATTTTTAACAGAAATAAGGCTTTCGCTTATATTTCCTGATTATTTTGATGTGTATAACTACACACTCAAATCAATTTGTTAGCAAATAACATTTACCTACATAAAGACGTACACGAACTGTTGCGTAACGAGATGAAAGGAATCCTGTTATGCCATATATCATTCCAGTTTATCCCTGTTACCTGAGTGAGTGCACTTCATATGTGTAAAGTAATTTAATGCAGGCTTAACTTATATAAGGCTGTTCAACTAACTAGGCATGAGCAATATAAGCCTAGTTGGCGTGAAACTGATGTCTTATGATGCGTAATTAACCCATACGTATTGTATACTTAACATAATAGCCTATAAATTAAAAGGTATCGTAAGGATGATTTTGGTGCATCTGATGACCTGCTATACTAATTCTCTGAAAACGTAGCAAGTTAAGTTAAATTATCATAAAAGAAAAAGGAACTATTGATTCCGGAAAATAGAAAAATAAATAAAAAATATTTAATTATAAATTATTACGTGCTCTGTATACATTTGAAAGACCGTTAAATTGCATTTACTAAAACGCAAATATACATTCAGAACTTCAGTTTCACTGCAAGTGCCGAAAAAAACACTGAGGGCTTTAAGCTTGAAACACAGTAATGTAATAAGTAATGCTTCTATGGTTATACTGACAAATAATCATTAATGACTATTTGTTTTAATATAATTTATGCGTATATATACATACAGTGTTATTATTTAGAATTAAATGTATTAGCTGTCTAATACTACAGTCCTTTAACAATTGGAATTTTGTGCCGTTTTGAAACGATTTCGATTTTTATAGCGACGGTGAAGATTATATAAATGGTGAAAGTTATAACCGAAATTATTTTTTCTATTGTGTTTAAGAAATGCTTCGTAAAATTCACATATTCAAATCTATAAGTGTCGCTTGTGCATCGCACGTGACTTACACGTGCGATACTTTAAGGTATTGTTGCTGAAGTTAAAAACAAGTAAGAGTGATAAATTTATCGTAATCTATTGACTAATCAATGTCAATTGATTGAATAGAATGATCTAACTGTGCTTGCGTACAGTCCACACGTCGGTTAGGGTCAATTGCGGCCGTTATGATTGACATGAATTCCGCATCGATTGAAAGCATGGGAATTGGATACTTACAGAGGTATTCTGAAGTTAACATTATTGCGATCACGTACTTCCTTAATCCTACCAAAAATAAACCTAACTTTTTCACCTCACTAAACAATAAGTATATTTTGTAACACAATATTGACTAAAACAAATACTTGTATAATAAAAAGATCTAAACTGCCAACAGTGATCTTGGTATAGCCTCAGATTAGTGCAGTAAGGCCAAATGTGCCGATATTATGTGCCATTTAAATCTGGTGTAAACATCGATAAAATGACGGCTTCTGGCCTCAAAAAACTCACCGGCTTTTAAGTGTCATATCATTAATATGGATACGGTAGGATAAACAGAATACATTAAAACAGATCCGTGACGGAATGTCACGGGTGTTTTGTTTCTTAGAAGAAATGATTGAAACAAATTCACAAGGGCTTGATATAAACAACCTAGTCTATACGGAAAACTATGTAAGCTTCTCTTTTAATATTGGTTTTAATCTAAATATTTAAAAATAACTTATAACTATTAACTGATTTTTCCCATTCAATATATTTTCGTTATAAAATGATGTCGTTATGAAAATCTTATATATTTTTTACAGGAATCAGTGAAAACATTTCATCTGCTATTAAACGAGACATCACGCCGTCTACAAGCGTTGACCAAGCGTCTAGGTACCTGTGTGGATAAATCTCGGCCGTACTATGAAGCTGTTGCAGCCGCTGCTAACGCTAGAACTGAGTGTCAACGGGCTGCCGTGCAATTTCAGCGAGCTAGTGGTAAGAAATTTGAAATAAAAAAAAAAGAGACGAAACGATGACGTCGTTTCTTATTGATCGAACGGAAAAAACCTGAGATGTGTTGACGTAATCGAATGAAATGAGCTTTGATTTCGTGTGTCCTTGTATCAGAGGTGAGGACAAAATTAAATGGCCGTAATTTGAATTTGCTTATCATATGTTTCCTCTACGATATTATGTTGGTAACCTTGACCAGCTATCCTTCGTCAGTCAAGTGCGCGCCCCACAGGAAACACACAATTTGCACTTAGATTAGATAGTGATATATTTACAGTTTTTCATAATTCACTGGTGTGTAGCATTCGCGCAATACCGTAACAATCTAAGATGTGTAGCGATATCTGTTTTTCTACTAATTAAATCCAATTAACGTTTTGTACCCAAATACGCTTCATTACACATGACCCAGAAGTCGGCATGGGGTATACATATACTTGCGTCTGATTCTTTGAGAATATTACTTACCTACTTACTCTCTTTATAGTCTCTTTATGACAAATTAATTATATAATAGTCTTTATGCTTTGATGATGATGAGATAAGATGTACTTAAAAATGCTCTTACATATTTGTTTATAATGAGATGATTATTATTCGTGGTTGTTAAGGAATAAAAGTCACAAACAATGATTTCTTAAGTGGCTTGCGTTTTAACGGACATAATAATGGGGGACGGGGCGTTAGAACACAGCTGGCACTCTCTCATGCATATTACAAAGGTATGGTTGAGTACTTTAGTATAATGCGTTTTCAAGCGTTTTCCTCTTACGCTTCGTAATTCGCTTTTTTGTAATATGGGTAAACATATACTCAGAGCATATATATGGGTTTAAATATGCAGGTGAGATTACAAGGTATCGTACTAAAATTCCGTCTTGCCACAGTTACGTATGTTATATAAAAACATATATGTATATGTTATATAATGAAGTTAAAAAATTTCTTTTTTAGGCCTCCTTCCAAAATTTTTTTCCGGGCGGGTGGGGGGGGGGTTCCCCCCGGGGGGGGGTTTTTTTTTTTTGGGGGTTTTTTAAACACACCCCCGGGGGGGGGGGGGGGGGGGGTTTTTTTTGGGGGGGGGGGGGGGGGGGGGGGGGGGGGGGGGGGGGGGGGTTTTTTGGGGGGGGGGGGGGGGGGGGGGGGGGGGGGGGGGGGGGGGGGGGGGGGGGGGCGGGGGGGGGGGGGGGGGGGGGGGTTTTGGAGGCCCCCCCCCGGGTTTGGGGGGGGGGGGGGGGTTTCTTCCCCCCCCTTTTTTTTTTTTTTTTTTTTTTTTTTTTTTTTTTTTTTTTTTTTTCCCCCCCCCCTTTTTTTTTTTTTTTTTTTTTTTTTTTTTTTATATCGTAACGTTGAAAACACTGGGCGAAACAAGTGACAGATTTTCTCGTTCGTTTTCATTCGCACGGCTTTTATCTAAATTCACATATTATTTATATTAACAACTAAACACATGTAACATTAAACATGAATACTAAAATGTTTACCTACCTTCGTTATAGAAAGTCTTTTATGTTGTCAGCAAAGTTATGTGGCAGGTGCGTATAAATGAATACTGTCATTATGGTGAGCCAATTATTAACGTTAAAATTGTAGTATTCAAATCTTTCGTAAAAAATGGTTTATTTTTTTTTAAAAAATCAGTTATACATATGCGTTTTTATATTTTTTTAAACAAACCTATTTCAGGATTACAAAAAAATATAAGATTTTATTTTTAACTTTCAAAAGTATAATACTAGCGTTACTTCGTGTCTATATCGTTTTACATAACTTTTCATAATATAGAAGAGTACAAGAATTATAATTTCTGCTCTTAGGTAGATTGACAGTAATGATAATATCACTGATACATGATCTATATGACCGTCTGCACTGTATATTAACATCAATTTACATGGTAGTACATCTCACCGTGTGGTTACGTAATCACAATGTTATGAAAATTATTAGATACGACCATAGACATACGGCCATATTTATATGCACGTACAAATAGTACGTGTATAGGTAGGTAGGTACGTATAATGCCAATAAGCCTTGCTTACAATGTTTTGTTATGTTACATATTAACAAGTAGCTATGCGATCGATAAAGAATAATTCTTAGATATTTTAGACCACTTGTGGTCCATAAATATAAGGTCAACAATTATTTATTTTGCTCGAACCAGTGAAAAATCAAAATAAACATTGCTGAACTGGAAGCGGGGGGAAACAACAATTATTGCTGGTTAAAAGGCATTTATAATCTTCACATACTATTTATTTAAAATTATATAATTAACACCACATAACGAGTAATAATAACTAATACCGCCATATATGTGAATCAAGAAAATCATGACTTTAACAAAAAGGTGTAGTACGAGTTTCTTTGTCTCTTTGCATTCTAATACGCTAGAAATGAATTCTATATTTGCTATGTGAAAGTGCAACAAAGTCCCAAAGGAAAATGCCAATTCGATCGATATGTTTAGAAAGATTGAAATATATAGTGTCATCTTATTATATAAAGAGTATCTGGTTCCTGTCACGTCTACATTTTTCTGTACATAATTTCTTTTTGACATTGACCGAATATAACCTCAGATTAAGAATTTGCACTTACCACTAGACAATGAATGAACGACAAATGAACGATTGTTTAAAGCAGCGGTTAACTTTTGTAATATTTTATATTTTTGTTGCTAACAGAGATTGCGCCCAGGCAAACACTCGTTGTGATAACGCATGTATTTTATATAGAATAACGATAGTGGGAATGTACATAATGGTTTTGATTTAACATCTACCTGTGTTAAATTTAATTATTATATTACTACATTAATAACATATAGCTACAACATTTTTTAAGGCCGGTCCGGGGCTCTATATAATCTCATATAATCTTAACCGTATACAGAAGACGTTACAAACCAAAATACATATGTATGTAATACAATATATATGTAATATATATATATATATATATATTATATATATACAATTTTATAAATAAATATATATATATAATCTCTATTGTTTCAGAGTTGCACGCTGCCGCGAAGGAAACAGTGACATTGGCAGAACAGCGCTTTGTAAGCAAACAAGACGAGTGGCAGTTTGATAGCAACTGGCAGGAAGTGCTGAACCATGCCATCATCAAGGTATTTGATTATTAAGATCAAGCAAATGCCGAGAGCTGTCATTAAATAAATTCAAAAATGCTAAAAGAAAATTGATTGCTAAAGCCGCGTATTATCTGAATGATAGAAGTGCTTGGAAATAATTGCCCCTGTTCTGAAAATTATAAGTTGTAAACATGATCGAAAAAAAGACAAACCCGACTGAGTTTCTTGCTTGTTCTTCTCGAAGGCGTTAGTGAACAAGCCTGTAAATTAAGTTTTGAGTGACGTGCAAATGTGATTATGTTAACGATCCTATTTGAATAAATGATTTTGCCTTTGACTTAGAAAATACCGCGAAAATACCCTCAAACACTCGACGCACATTTCGCCCCGACACTGGAGCACCCTCAGGATGTTGTCTCTACGAACAGCGTTCGTTGAGTAGACGCTGCTAACTGCTAAGTGCTAACCGAACCGCCACTCTTTATACATTACTGTTCCCCACCATACAAGTCGACGAACAAAAACATTAAATCTTACAATTGTATACTATAGACAAAGTAGCGTTTGTTTATATGAATTACAACTTACTATTATGTTTCAGGTCATGGATGCTGAGAAGAGAAAAGCGGAAAGTGGTCGCGAACATCAGAAGAAAGCAGTTGCCTACATCGCCGCGGAAAAAAAGGTAATAAATAATTTCCAATATATTTCTGTATTTTTAGCTTTCGTTGATACGATTCATAATTTATTAATGAGTTAAAATGTATTTTTAGGTGACACAGCTTGAAGAAAATCTAAAGAGAAATATAATTAAATCGCGAATCTATTTCGATGAGAAGAAACTTTGCGATGAACAACTGCAGTTGCAAAATGAAAAGATTGAGAAGCTTCAACGTCTGATTGCAGACTCTAAATACCGCTACTCGAAATCTCTCAAAGCTCTAGAAGAGATATCTGAAGAAATTCACAGGCGCAGAGGTGATTACCCTCCCGGTAAAGATTTCATTCCAGTTGGACCAAGGGAGCCAGGCGTTGGGGCTGAAAAGGACCCAGTGAACGACGAAACCTTACTCGATATGGATAAGGATGAAGATACCAGTCTACAGGAACTCAGACTTCGTGTTAGGGAACTAGCTGCAAAACCTATAGACAGGGAAATAGAAACAGACGACGCCTGGGCTCAAGAGTTAAATGAAACAATTAACAAGCTGGACCAACTCCTCATGATGAAAGAGAGTAACCAACAAAAGAGATCAAAGTTAACCGCAAACATCCCTAAAAACTCTAGTGCACCATCGACAAGTACAAATGTACCAAAAGCAAATCTATCCAGAATGAAGTCTAGAAGCCGGGAAGCCATTCAGGACAATCCTGCCCCCCTTAATAGTGATAGATCTAAAAGCATGATGTCCTTAGATGTGCTGGCTTTGGCGCGTGATGCTTCATTAATGGACCGAGAATCTTATCTCAAAGCAGTCATCGAAGATAAGTCTCCTACTGGGACATACACTGAAAGCAATTCAGATAGAAATGACAGTCCCGATGATATTTTAATGGTGGAGTGCGACTCCAGTGATTCCACTCAAAATCCAGTAATCAGAATGACCAGTTCAACTGTTACTGATAGTGATAATAGTTAAATTGAATATTAAAAATTTTAATCTCCTGCACCGTAGTTAAAAATTGTATATCAACTAAAATATAGTCTATATCACGTAGATAATAGAAATTTTAAAACTTCGTATTTGCAAAAATGGGATAAAATCTCACAATCGTGATTTGTATTTAAATTGTGAAAATTATCATTTGAAATATATTGAAATAATAAGGTATATATTTTCATACTAGTATTTTTATTAAAAGGGATATTGTTTTGGTAGATAAAAATTAATAATATATATTTATAGTATATTACTTATACTACCACAGGCAGTCGTGTGTCGGCTATTCACACTATTACGATATATGTAACTCAATTGTATTATGATGAAGGTGATGGATGAACGAGCTAGAGAAGGTTATATTTGCCAGAAATTATCAATAAATTAATAAAAATAATATGAACTTTTAATATTGGTAAAGTAAATTTAATAATACATTGAAATCTTTCATATTCAGCTGTTTCCTGCCATAAATGTTACGCTCTATTCATGATCATACTTCAAAATATTTTCTAGTTTTTATTGTAGCTCTTACTGCCAAGTGAATAAATACTCTGTAAATCGCATAATTTTCGCATTTACGAAGCTGTACACCGAATACAGTTAAGCTCAAGTGCAATTTAGCAAAAGGTTATATATTTATACAAAACTATCTTGAACGAGTGTGTGGCTTTGTCGGCCGTTGTATATAATTTTAACTTAATTACTGAATAGTTTAAATTACTTTTTCTGTACATTTAGAAAGGATTTACTCGGATTTATGTAATGCACGACTATTAGTATAATAATGGAATATTTCTCGGTTTATTTTAAGAATATTTTTATGCCTATAAAGTAGTTGCTAGGCTTCCACGATGGCACGCGCCTAAATATCTTACAGTGTACAGAGGAGCTGTACACTGTACAGTAGATATTTTACAAACAGACGACGCCTGGGCTCAAGAGTTAAATGAAACAATTAACAAACTGGACCAACCCCCCCCGGAAAAAGAAAGAAAACCAAAAAAAAAAAAAAAACCAAACCCCCACAACCCCAAAAAAACCCCCCCCCCCCCCCCAAAAAAAACCGGGGGGGGGTTGGTTTTTGGGGGGGTTTTTTTTTTTTTTTTTTTTTTTTTTTTTTTTTTTTTTTTTTTTTTTTTTTTTTTTTTTTTTTTTTTTTTTTTTTTTTTTTTTTTTTTCTTTTTTTTTTTTTTTTTTTTTTTTTTTTTTTTTTTTTTTTTTTTTTTTTTTTTTTTTTTTTTTTTTTTTTTTTTCCCCCCTTTTTTTTTTTTTTTTTTTTTTTTTTTTTTTTTTTTTTTTTTTTTTTTTTTTTTTTTTTTTTCGTTAGATAATATTTAGGCGTTTTAAAAAATATATTAAATCGCAATTTACAGTGAGTATATTTTGTTTTACAATTCAAATGAGATTTTCGATCCCAGAAAATTAGCTAGTAGTAGTTATTTTCAGTAAACTTTTTGTGTATTTTTTAGTACCTACAAATTACGATCTGTGAAATAGTATTATGTTCCTTGTTAAGAGACTAATATTACTTTGTACTTAATTACAATTAAAGTTGATAGAATTATTTGAACAATTTGTTTAATTTAGTATCTTTAATAGAACAAATAAAATATGAATGAAATTATTTATTGATATTACATTATAGTTATGAATTCATCAGACTCGCTGCTATTCAAATCAATTAAAAATGGTTCTTGTTGCAGCTGGTTCTCAATATTATTTAACCTTATAGCTACGGTGTAAATAAGTCCGTTTAAATAAACGATTGGACTCGGATTGTCACTGTGTACTATTGTGCATTTCATGTAAAAATCCGACAGTAAGGAGTGAACTATTCAAATGCTTGATTGGTGACATTAATTCCTGCTATATAGTTTGGTATACCTTTATGGTTTTTCCTCCGAAAAAGAAAGTAATCCATCCACTTACATTCAAAAGCAATTCTAACTATTCCCTTAGTTTGGGAATATAAACACCTCTTTACCTGTCAAAATTTACAACCTTTACTTTCACTCAAAGCCGCCAGAGCAATTACATTTTTAAATGAAATAATTGGCCAATTATTACGTTTGTTTTGTCGAAAAAAAGATTTGCAGTAAGAGCAACATCTCTGGCTGCACTCCGTACTAGTTCCGTAATGATTTTTTGAATTATTACGTTTATTTACAACACGCCTAACTAAATAGTAAAATTGTTTAGTAGAGCTATCTGGAAATAATGTCTACAAGTCTGTCACGCCTGTTAGCAAGAAATGATTTTGCACATTGCACTCAATTAAGAAGCTATTTTAAACAATTAAGTTTTATATGCTATACTATATTTTTTATTATAAGGTTCAAAACATTTTTTTAGAAAAAAAAACAGTTACTTTTTTTACACATTTAATAATTTCCACAGGACTCTGTGATTAAACAATAATAATATTAAGTCTATAAACAAGAATAGACAAACAGAATTACAATATTAGTTACATAAAGATTCAGGAAGGCACTAAAAACATTATAAATTATTTCACGTATTATAAAATATGTTTACCACAGAGATGAATCACATCAATATACCATACACTTTTCAGAAAGTTTTAAACAAGAGAAAAGTAAATAAATTTATCTATCTATAATTTCATAAAATACTGTATATGTTCATACCCTGTACTACATTTTAAAATATAGTTACTATAACCAAGTTACATAAAATTATAAGCCATAAGATTGAAAATTATTCTTTAAAAATCAATATTGTTATAATTAGCATAGTTTTTATTGTTCCAGTGGTATGAACAAAAAACTTATTTGTAATAATGTATTGAATTAAATACTGGGCCTTAACATTGCCTTTTATAAAAAAATAATTACATGGAAGCTTAGCTTGGATATAAATTAAAAATGCAGTAGTACAAAAATGCTGTGACAAATGCAAAAAACCCGTAGTTAATATACGGGTACATACGATATACATAATACATATAATATATGCAAGCTTTGCATGTATAATCTAAACATTGTAATAGAATGTTCAAGTATATATAAGCATTTAAAAGAAATTTTAAGAACATTTCATGCTCTTCGCAAGAGCGCAATGAATGCTAATGAATACGCATTTAGAGAATTTTTCTGTGTTGCATGTATATGCTGGTGGCTTTGCGTCTTCACTATAATATTCAGACGCAGCATTCAGGCTTCGCTTGATTGATTGAAATGACACTTTATCGATTGATATTTCTCAATTCTTTTATTTCTTCATAAGATGGCAAAAAAATGACGAATGTTGTAAGTTACACTACGTTTGTACGCAACGAACGAGCCTAATGACGTAACAACGTAATCAAGCCGTAGTCGCTGGGAAGTAAGGTTAGTTCCAATGATAATTCCGATTATAGATATTTTTTTTAAATGTGTTTCTTTCGGTTCAAAATAAACACACCAGAAATCGCATACTAATTGAGCTATCGCAACGGAGTAGAGCTCAGCATATAAAAATCCTAACTTTACTTGACATAAATTACCATATATAATATACCATTAATATTCCCGCATAATCGATATTTTAGACCCTTAATTCTAAACACGTTGGGATGTTTATGTACTATTCTAGTGAGGTGTATTAAATCACTGTTGTCATATTTCCTACGCTTATACAAAAATATAATGTGCTAATGAATTTAATGTATATTTGTATAGATTAAATTTATAAAGCGAAATTTACCTATAACAAAATTATTTAGAGAAATTAAGGCCGGCATTCCAATAGATTGTCACAATATCTGCTTGGACACTATCAAATAGACAAAGATAACAACTGTTGAAATTGGGTTTAAGTTTGAGTTATGTTCCGGAGTTCGGGCCGCAAAATGAATATTAATTTCTTTGAAGGAATCTGTAGCTATCTAACTATGTACAACGTACGTTCCTAATTTGATACTCGGCGTATATGTTTTATAATTTTCCTATAAGAATATATAAAAGGGATACAATTCTAATAGATCAATTTATTAGTAAGTGTCGAATAATTGAGTGTTTTGTCTAATAGAATTGTATAGTATGGACTTACGCAAAGTAACGCCTTTCTATTACTTAGATAAAAAGAATTTAATAAGAGAAAGAGGACATTATTATATAGAGCAAGACAGTCACTGCTGTGCCTAAGGATAGTAACCATGTTTGTCACCATCGTTGTAATATTTAAAAAAAAAAATCATGGTTCAAGAAATTTCTTAGTATATGTTTTAGAATAAGCTCTATCTATATAGTTTGTTATTTTATATTTCTAAATGGAATAAACACATTAAGTACTCCAATATAATTATAATATTTTTATAATTATATTTATATAAACGTCCTCTCCCAAATCTTATTTTTGAAAATTAGACAATTACTATACGAGATATGCTACTGGCTTTTTCAGAGGTAGTAATTCCTTTGTGATAAATGCTAACAATAAGAAATGCATGTTCTTAAACAATGAATCGGCATATCTATAACAGATAAATAAAAATATAAAACAATAACACTAAAACATTCCTGTCAACAATGGCAGCTAAAATTTGGTTTACTTATTTTTAAAACATGGGAAATCTTATCAGTTTAAGTTATTCATGATATGTTTTAATAACAAGAGATTTTTTCTAAGTCAGAGTACGCTAGATTTTAAACCAATTCAAGTTATCGCATATACCCTTAAACATCAAGATTTCCGCAAGCGATATTAAACTAGGATAGATCTATATACGGGAACAATGTTTTGAATTTCTCTAAATTACCTGTTTGGAACCAGCCAAACACAATAGTCCATTGTAGTCATTGGATGTATAAAAAGCCCAATTCAACGCCTCAAGGTCTTTCGCATAAGGGGTCACAATTTTTAAATGTGGCCGATTATGAAATCTTATCATTTTTTAAAATAGCTAAGTATGTTTATTGGTTTGTTTTTTTTGTGTAATTTGGATTAAATTCACAAAAAAATTCGGCAAAATTCAAAGCCCGCTTTGTAGCTATAAGAACTATGCATTATATTCTCATAAAAACGACTATATTCTAAGTCTATAGGGTCGATTTGTTAATCAATTAATAATTGTGCAAATCGTCACATTGAAATTCTTCTAATGAATTAAAAAGTTTCTTTTTTCATTTATATACACATCCAAATCCAAAAAAATATTTACATATTACAGCATACATGTGTTAATTAAGCTATCCTAAACTAACAAAAATATCTAATAAAATATATTCGACTCCACTCCATGCGTTGTTCCGCTTGCTAACTTCAATCGATATTTTTTTTGCCTTGTACAATGATGTGTAAATAGAATACTTATAACTACCTACTATTACTAGCTTTTGTTGAAAACTTCGAGTATTGCTTTTGTTCGAGACTGTACATCTTGGGTTTTTATACATCAATGATTACAGTTTATAATTTGGACTTGACGACATCTCTCCACCACGACGCTCGCTCGAAAGCTCCGGGATGGCTGAAGAAGGCTTTTTGTAAGTGTTGGTATAACTGAAATAAAATTTAAAGGTTTTATTGTAGTTTATATAAATGTTTTATAATAACGGTAAGTATCATAAAAACATGTAAAAAAAATATATTTTTTTCAATTTCACTTCACACTTAACGGAAGCTGTGATGGAAATCAGATGAGTGTTTTATTAAAGTAGCTTTTAAATTCTTTAAATCATAATATTTAAATTCTTTAAACCATTGGTTTGGAGAAGAAAAAAATATCTAAGAGACTTAAGCGTCAGTCCCAATGTTTAAAAAATATACAACAATTACTTACGTTTCCATCACTCTTTCCCAAAACAGAATTGAGCACAAAATCGGTCGGCGCAAGCGCATCCACAACGCTGACAACCTCGCTCTTCAAATCCCCGCACATTTCCAAGATGGCCGCTCGCAAAAGACGCGCCAACTCCTCTCCCTTAGAGAACCCTCCCTGATACATTTCCACCAAATGTTTGTCTAAGGACCATAAGCCATACAGACAAAACAGTTTGTTCAGAACTGGAAGTAACTGTGCTTCTGTCTTTTCTATGGTCTCCAGGCAGAAGATCAGAGCAAGATACTCTGCGTAGACCTTCGTGAGGTTCCGCCATCGGTATACTTGACTTCGGTTCCTCGCCTGCATCTTGGTCAGCCCTTTCGCTAACTCAGCCTCGTTCTTTTCATGCGTGTGCTTTAGAAGCCAGCAAAGTAGCCATTTGTACGTTGATAGGATGACTGGAATTTAAAAATAAAATATACAGTCCATAATATACACTATTAACAACAAATCATATTTTATTTATTAGATAAGATAAGTTAATATTAAACATATATAATGTTTGAGAACATAATTATAGGGCGAATTACCAGTGTTGGAGATGCTGAATGATAAAACTGTTAAATTGTTATACTGTTATATTATCAAAAACTGTTATACTGTTATTAATGAATACTGTTCAATACTGTTAGTGAGTCTGTTTGCGCGTCGCGTGTTACTGTTTTATTATGATTGGTGAGACTGACTGAAAAAAACTAATATTAATTCTCGGCGGCCGCTGAGTCAGCTTTTCGGTTCGAACAATAATAGTAATAAATAAATCATAAAATAAAAATAACTGAGCTGAAAAAGAAAACAACATTAAAAGCCTTTCACCACAAAAAATACTACACTAAAATTAAATTAATTATTTTACAGAAAAATTAAATCGAATAATTGAGTGTCTCTGTCTTAAATAAAAAATATTTAAAATAAAGAAGTTCTCTTTATATATTAATAAATAAAAAAGACAACATGATGGTATCTTGCATAGAAAAGATAGCTCAATAGCAATAAGACCGCCTGTTGCATACATAATTGTGGTTTATTTTTAAGCATGTGTATAAATATTTTTAATATAAATATTTAGTACTTGGTATATGTAAAAGTAAGACTTCAAGAATCTCAATAGTTTTCATGAATGCCTACTTACATTTGGGATTCTTCAGTTCATCTGTGCTTGTACAGGTGAAGGTGCCGTTGAGTATTGTCTTGAAGTGTTTCAGGAAAGTGACAGTGCCTAAGGGTGAGTCCACATCGTGTCCGCTTAGCACAGCTTCATATTGCTTAAGAAGCCAGTTCCCTGCTTGTTGTGAGAGGACGTTATTGTCACCTTCATATGTGACAGTTGGCTCATGGTTACTGCGAATGTCACCAATGTTGGCAACCTGAAAATAATTCAATTATATAATTCCATGGACAAAGAGAACTTTGTATGCGTCTAAAATGGAAATGCAATAGTGTACTCAAATATTAAAGCAGAACATGTTTGATCTATAGAGCTGTCAAAAAAGTCTAGTCTTAACATATAAGTTTAGTTGGAATTGTATATTAAAGTAAATTTTAGATAGAGATATGAAATGATAGATAGTTTAATATGTCCACAGAGGGATTTTGCATAAGTGACTTTATATGCTACATTATATAGTTAGGGTATTTTAATATACTGGATATGGTTTTTGTATTATATTTTGCTATCATATTTTCATGTATCAAATTATTGTGATGGTATCTACTGTCATTACATTTGTATTTGATAAATAAATATATATTCAATAACAATTTGTTGTTGTGTAGCAAGAGGTTATACATGAAATTTTTTGAGCTCATATGAAAATACCGTGGAAGATATTGAATACTAGAAATAGGTTGGTATATACAAGTGTATTTTGGTATAATAGAATATATGCAGACCTTCAAGTATCCATGTCCACCGCAGGCTTCGCGGCACTGCTGCGCTGCGTCTAACACCGTCCACGTCAGCAAAGGCTTGCTGCAGGACACCATCGCATGAATCTCTGATACGGCTTCTGTCTACAATATGAATTAAATTAGGAATGAATCAATTTTTCTTTCTAATATAGCTTATATAATTTAAAAATATGAAATCTTTTTCGCTTTTAAGACTTAAGCCAACGAATCTACTTGGACGAAATTTGAAATAAAAATAAATTCAAACATAAGCAACTAAAAAATATAAACTTAATGTTAATGAATGAAATTAATCTTAAAAAAGTGAACATTTTCATTCCAACTTTATTCTGCACAGCTAATTTTGAATAAGGCTTTTTTAAAAGAAAATAGTATGAATACTTAAAATATAATAATAAAGAAATTCACACAATTCAATTTCTTATTAAAATCCAAAAATAGAAGTTACTTATTTTAATTACCATTGAAATGATAATTTTTATTACTTTATGAATTATAGTGGTAGTATATATTCTAAATAGTAAAATTGCGACAAATCTTATCAATCTGATACAAGCGTATTTTCATAAGCCTGAATTCTGATAATTTATGTACCGGAAAAACACGGTTTTTCTAATCGTTTGATAAGGCTTTCTATACTAAACTATGACTGTACTTCAATATACATATTTCTACGAAGAATTTTATCTAAATCTGTCTTCAATCAGCGATTATCATATCTTCGTTCTTTTTGTTTAACGTTTGTCCATGTAATTTCTTTAAACGTAAGATTTATATTTCCTTAACTCATCTTTACATAATTCTTCTTTGAATCTGGTATTAGTTAGTCACATTTCCCTCTTAAATATTAATTTTATCTGTATCTGTGTAACTATCACGGTTCATGACGGACACGAAGACTCAGAAATAGGGATTTTTTTTGTTTGTGGGTATAGAACTTTCAAAAGTAGTTTAAAAATGAACTGTAAGTGGGACTTAAAAAAATAGCTATTTATTGTAGTATACGAAATTCCATATATTTACCAAGTTATCAACACCGTCACCGCTGTTAGATTTCTCAACTATCTGAAGATAGACATTGGAAAAATTCTGAAGGTAGAGCCGGAAGACAACAGCGGCCGCGACGTACCCGAAGAGTCGCCATTGCTATAATCATTAAAAAAAAATACTTAAGTTAAGGTTCAAATGTTAAGATAAACCTTGATTATTCATAAAAAATCTCTTAATTACAACATGACAACTTAATTAGTGAATTTGGACATATTAAGCGCTAAAGTAACATTTAGAATAAATAAAAGCTTGGAAGGTTGTAACACTTGAAAAAATCTGCCTAATAGAGAACTAAAACTTTATACAATACTACTATCTAGCTTTTCAATACGTGATTTCAATTATGAATAAATAAAAAATAAGGGTTGATCGTAGAAGGGTGAAAATTTAGGATTGTATGTCGTATCATAAAATAATAGAAACTAAAAATTTTGTCTAAAAAATAAAAAATAAAATTTAGGGGTGGCTACCCTTGAACATTGAAAGGGGGATGAAAATTAGATGTTGGCCGATTCTCAGACCTACTCAATATGCTCACAAAGTTTCATGAGAATCGGTCAAGCCGTTTCGGAGGAGTTCAAGTTCGAACCCCGTGACACGAGAATTTTATATAATATTGTGAATCTAAACCATTCCCAGATCCCCTTGAACACACACAAAAAATTTCATCAAAATCGTTCCAATCGTTTAAGAGAACTTCAGTGACATACACACTCACAGAAGAATTATATATATATATAAAGATATTGCAGTGACGTCATGACCCATGGTTTTATTAGAACATAGAATAGTGCAAAATATGCGTACATGTAACTCATATTCAATGAGCGCTGTCTCGTTGTGTCGTTCGCCAAATTGTTTGCGCGTTGCAGCGTAGCGTATTGCGATCGCTACTAGGCTCGAGATGGAGTGGCAGCTCTCCTGCATTATGCCGATACGACCTAAAACAGAAATTGTACCTTAAACTACTACTACTACTACTCTGAAAGGAAAAAGTTTATTGTTCATCTTAAACAACCTTTTTTAAAGCGCAATTAACAATCATGCTCCAATAATACAACAATTAAATAATCGAAATTCTTTTAAGGTTCAATTGATAATATTTATCAGTGGATACAAATTGTGTGTTTGATGCGACTTAAGATTATCGAAATGTGGTGTAAATCTAAAAGTTTAATATAAAATTGAGATGCATCTATGACAATGTCCAAAAATTTGATGGAGCTTAGTGGGTAAGCTTTCTACATTGTAACCTTAAAAATACAAAATTCTTTACTTGATTCAGGAATCGTCTAGAAATATATACAATATTACCAGCTGAAAGATTCTCCAAAGCAGCCCCCAAAATCCGCGATGGCTCAGAAAAGGAACTCTCATATACACCCTCTTCCGTGACGTCAGCTGTCCGGTTGAGCAGGTTGACGCGAGGTATTCGATACTTGTTGAACATTATGAATCTGTAAATGAACATCGATGTATAAGAACTACCTTATTGTATAGCTGCGGGAAGAAATTATCGAAATAAATTTGAACAGGAAAATGGACTGATAACTAAATTATATTAAAAATTACTAAGAAGATAGATATTTATTATCTATTAGATTAATGATTATAGGTTTTTATAGAATCCATACTCTCTTCGGAGCTTTGTCCCAGTGTGTAAGACATACCCATTATCAATTCCATTGACACCGATCTTCTCTCCCATGTCACCGACAATGAGTCCAGGGTATACTTCCAAGGTATGAGGATCCCGTATCGGTACCAGGAATCCATGGAGACCATGATTTGTGCCATCAGGTGTTATCAACTGTGCGAAAAGCAGCGTGTGCGTGCACGTTCTACCTGGAAGCATTTGGGTTTCATTGTAGCTCAATAATTATACTATAGAATAGGGGCATTAGTAGGAAAACTCTGCAGCAAGCAATCATAAGGCATATTAGAATAGAGAAACTAAGATTATTTCACAAATAGCACACTATTCGAAGTTTATTAGTTAATACACTGCTTTCAGTCAATTTCCCTCAACTAATATTAACTTTATACACGGAAAATAACGTTAAGTTATTGGTAGGATCGCTTCTGCAGGGTATTTTATTGTATTAAAAGTTTAGAGCATATACTCAGGTACATGTAAAAAGAATAGATATTATTCTATAATGACAGTAGCTTTTTTATGAGTATGATCTAAAACAGCTCTCATTCGAAACAATTATTCAAAACGGCAGGAATACTTCAGTAAACTGTTTGAAGAGAAAAATGTTTTGCCTTTACTAACCTCATTTGTTTTATTAAAATATAGACTTAAAGAGTTAAGCGTACCGTTTCAACTAATGATTTGTTTCTCATCGCAGGTAGACAGATAGAGACGAAAAATTTTAAAGAGTGACATCTTATTAAACAAATGATTTATTTATGATCAAAAAATTTACGTATGTATTGTAAAGATTATAGGCCGTTGCTTCTGGCACCAAAAAAATGGAATTAACATCAGATTCAAATGTTACATATACAAGGAAATAATAGACTTAATTTATATTAACAAATAAATGCTACAAATAATGTTGTATATACGGCTCGTACTCGTAAAACCGCGGATTTCAAATATCCTTGTAGAACAATTGATATTGTCTCACAGAGAACCACGATGACACTATCTTGATTTAACCTCAAGCAAGAACAGTAGTGGTGATTTTTACTTGCTCTACCATTAGTCTTCATTAATTAAACGCAAATACTTATAAAACTTTATAGTCTTAGTAGTATGTTAGTATATAAAAACTATCATTCATAATGAACATTTTTTCAAAGACGTTTCGTTCCTTTATATATGACCGTACACCTTGCTTCTGTAACTTCGTATGTAGAAACTAAAGATTAAGAAAGTTAAATTATGAAGCCTAAACTCGTGGATAAAGATTATATGCTCATATTTAACTGTGGATTTGAAATTCGAATATCTTTATCACAGAATGTCTAAAAGCATTCGGCGAGGTCACAACGGCCGCGACTTTGATAAGATTGCGCAACAGAATGCTAACAATCTGAATAAAGGTACATTGTTGATAGATGACGTTTTATCTACAATACGCTTATAAAGCTGAAGAGTTTCGTTGAACGCGCTAGTCTCAAGACTCAATTGAAAAAATATTTCTGTGGGATTACATTTATCGATATTTATCAATAAAATTTGTCAAAAAAAATCTATCGCGCGTTGATTATTTTACTTAATGTGGCTGAAATCGAAGAGACGAGTTAACATAATATTAAGTATTTGGCAAATATGTTTAGTATTGATTTGGTATACTATAATCACGTAAAACTTCTAACATAAATTCATGGTCAGCGAGAGATTGCTTCAAGTAGAATACTGTCGTTTCATAGATAACAAATTTGATCTACGTGCAGTCATATTGAAAAAATGGATTAGTTCATATTAATTCCAAACGTCAATTTATGTTAATACTGTAATGCACGTATATCCGTTAAGGAAGTTTTATTAAATGTATTATTGCAAAATAAAATAATTCTTGAATGCTGAAGCCGGTTAATCAGTTTTTCTTGAAAGCAATTCCCAAGTACGATATAAAGTTGATGAAACTCTGAGTTGTTAGGGTTAGTATTTAGCCATGGTACCGTTATCCCTTATACGGATGATTAAACTAAATAGAATACGGTTCTATTTAACCGTAATATACCTACATAAAGTTTAGGAATTTTATATATATCAGTAAAGCGCACAATGATTACGTTCTATAAAAAATAATGATTGCAGTTTCGTTTCAAGTACTCATCATTCCTTTTCGCCACATCGCATAACAGAATTTTATCGAATGCAGGAAGTTTTTAAAATACTTCTTATCAATGTATAACTCGCAATAATAGAAAACCGATAGCAATCTAGATAGAAACCGCGCCCTACATAACTGATTAGATATTATTGAGAATAGGCTAGATGCAAGATATGTAATAACCTACCGTCATTTTATCAACAATTTTATTTGGCATTTTTTAGTTAGATAATATCGATCTTTTTTGAACATCGTAAGCTAGCTAAGATATTCTTTTACAGATATTGCAAACAACTTCTCATGTAAATGTATTAATTCTTAATGAAAAACTCAATATAAAATAGTACAAAATTAGAAGTAAATATGTGTACGGTGTAATAGACGAAACGATTCAGAACTTAAAATTGCGCCGGCTGAAGAACTAAGCACAGAAAGAACATAAGTAGTACTACGCAAGTATTAGTAGTATAGTAAGCAGTGAATTCAAAGCGAAAAATAAAATGTCACACAAAGTTTTACCTAGATTACCAACCCAACATTTGGCGGCCTCGAAGTCCGGGGTGTGAAGGACGAACTCCTTGGCTTTAGGGTCGTATGTGGCTGTGGTGCGCATGAGCTTCGCGTCGGAGCCATGAGCTATCTCCGTTAGTGCAAAACTTGCTACATACTAAAATAAACGAATTTTTCATTATGATTCTAAACACTACATCATAAATAATGTATTTTAGTTGTAAATCTATCTTTGTAATTCAGTTCATTGTATTATTAATTATACTTATTATTATCCTGTTGTTTTAATCCTATACGTCCACAAAACCAATCGGAGAATAATTTTACCTTATGTAAATCTCATACGGAAATTGGGGAGGAAGGAATGAAATATTCATTTACTATGTAAATCTTCTTTGTGGTACGTTCTTGTTTTTACCTCAAACGGCATGACTAAAGTTTCATTATCGTAGTAGGTACGTAAAACACTAGATTTTACCCCGGCCAGATATACATATACGGTTATTAGTTTTATATTTGAGATTTAAAACTCTAAATTTTGCCCAATTATAGAAAATGGGATAAAAAATTGTGTTTATCTCTATTAAAATGTTGTAAACCTTTTATTATATACATACCTTTCTATCCTTTATAGTAGCTTCATAGAATTTTCTATGTCGTTCAGTGCCGAGGGATAGAATTGCATTTGAAAACAAATAAATTCCAATTGCCATCTTGACTGATACACTAGGCGCTAGTGATTGAACAGCCTCATTTATTGTCATTAAGGTCCTTGTCTGAAAAAATCCTATTAATATTAAATACATAACTCAAATGTAATATGTGTTCAAATAATACAAACATTCTAACACAAATGTTTCACATTACAAATTAATTTCATAGAAGATTTTTCTAAATGTTCATTATAACCTTTCAATTGATAAAGTGCCAATTATTTCAATAATTTACTACTAAAATATAAAAATTCTTCCAAGATTACTATCTGAACCAATAACATAGTTAATAATTAATGAGCATTTAACATAAAAAAGTTTATTTATTATTAGTTATTTGTTATATTGTTGTTGTGTACATTGTTAAAAACTCATTGTTATGTAGCTCTTTATAATAACAAAGTAATGCATCATTTTAACTAAAATTATATCTACATCTTTTCAACTAGTGAAAACAAAATATGACAGAAATAGATAAAGAAAGTGCTTTAGTCTCTATAAGAAGGTAAATATAATGGAAATTCCAACATGGTGACCACCCGCTGTAGTTATTGATATGAAAAAATCTTACCCTTTTCTTGTAGCCAGCGTTAAATATATCATTGCTGAAGAACTTATACTGATTGATCTTCTGTAGTTGCATTTGTGTTATTCTCTTCTGTTCTTCTACAGGAGGTGTGACGGTATTGTGTGCAAATAAAGGATCATTTTCCAATGTATGCCATATTTTGTACTGTTATAAAAATATTATTTAATTTTAATTAGTGCAAACCTTCACGACAATATACTAAGACAGTTTTAATATATCCCTATAAAAGTACACTTTAGATTTTTGTCTTGTTTGCAATTGTAATGATAGACTTATTAAGTATTTACTGTTGAATTAGCAACAACTTGTATGCTAATATGGGTAAATCAATTATGTTATTGACCAGTTATATATTTTTAAACATTTGAGGTTGTATTTTTAATTCTTTTATTATAAATTGGGAGTTCCTTGAAATAGATAGGTGTTATTAAATTCTTTAAAGTTTAAAAAGTCAATAGTAGTGACAGGAAGTTTGCATGTTAATAAATAGGTGAAGTAGTCATTGTCACGCTCTTGTGGATGAGAAAGTTTATTGGTAATGTTGGTCTGTAATCAATACAACGGTCTTTAACTGTGTCATTTGTTACAATATATTGTATTTAGTTTATTTTCATTGCCGACACACACACTGTTGCTCTACAATTCTACAAGTAATTACTGTCAAGGATATAACACAAAAGTAGGGAATATCTACATGAACAATCCACTCTAATAAAGCTAAAAAACAAAAGTATAATCTATTGCCTGAGTCTCACTCTTCGAAAAACTAGTGATTGTCTTAAGTTAGAAGCAGTATGTTTAGTTGCCTGATAGATAGAAAACTTCTGTCTAAGAATTAATTACTACCATACTACCATATGCTTTTCAAAAGCTTAAATATATTTATGCTGGTTACAAATAATCTGATCAATATATACATTATAAGTATTGATAAATAGCTGTTCATTTACTAAAAATATACAAAATAAAACTAGTTCAGTGTGAAGACCAAGGTTAACTGGGCCGTTGTTGTAGACAGATTGTTCCAAATGCCAATGTTACATCATGTTAAGTAATTTAAATAGATTAGACAATGTGGCATGGTATCAAATGTAGTACTATAAATAAGTAGCAAAAACTATGTAAGATTTTTAAATAATTAGAACAAACAGCAAAAGTGATTTTATCAGTGTCATTATTTTTTGTGCTTTTGAAAAAAAATATTAATATACATGCAAGTCTTTTATCCAAATGTGAATGAACTTTAGTTTTAAATGAAACAAACCAAAAACACACAAGAAATACCTTAAGTCTTAGTAATTCAATATCTCCTTCAAGAGCCAACTTTAATTGTTTCCAGTTGAATGAAGATGTACTTCTGTAGACATCTAGGGGCCCATTTGGCAGGTTAGGAATAAAACTTAAATCATCCATTGCAATCTAAAATTATAAATATTTATTTTTAATATAAATTAGTATTTTTATTATATAAATATTTGTTATATTTAAGTTAAGTTTTCTTGAATCTCACCTTAAACGAAGAATTTTATTAATATAAATGATACACAAACACTTCTTGTCTCGAAGTCGGCAATGGCTAGACTGGATTAAATGTGTTGAGGAAACGCCTAATTAACTTATATTGTATTGGTTGTACATGTTATCAATAAACTAGTGACTTAAAAACGAAATGAAAGCATTTACTATTAAAGGAACTGTACCATATAACTCATAAATAATTCAATAAAGAGATTTAAAAATAAATAAGGTTATTCACAAAGCTTAAACAATTTATACATTAACGTCATTAACCAAGTCACAATTCACAAACAGTACACTACAGTCTAATGGACAGATCTGACGTCTGCGATCACTACTCGTACAGCGTACTCGGTACTCACGCGATACTGACAATAGACATAAACTGATTACTGAATAGTGCTATATGGGCTATAGAATTATGCCTTTACTACAATTTCTAGGCAGGTTTTGTTTGTAGATTTGAGATACATTACCATTACGTTTTTGTAATACGTGATCTCAAATTGGACGACGTCATAATTGTGGAAAATAGTAATTTTTTGTACAAGACGGGCGCTCATAAGCGAAGCCCTCATACAGTCGCTTTGTGTATACACAAAAATAACGTACATTTTCATCATTTTTAAAAACGAAGATTTTTTTTGGAACCTACTGATTGATTACATAGTATTTTAAGCAACTTATATAGTTTTTATGGTATTTAATATTTAATTTTAAAGTTAGTGAAAACGTTTAAACAGATTATTGCACGTGTGTTTCAATACTACTTTATACTCATTAAGGTCAGTTTATCAGTCTGTCTTATGGCATGAAAAAATTAACAAACGATGTCACGCATTTTTAATCCGAATTACTGTTTCCCCCCTGTTTACATATTTAAAAACTCTAAATAAAATATAACTCATAAATAATAATTAGATTATAAATGATTTTATTTAGGGTATTTATTATGAAAACACTCAAAACTCTCAAAAAGTAAGTAGTTTAATTAAATGTAACACTATAACGCTTTATTATTACATTCTTTATTATATTTCATTACTTCATTTAACATGGTTTATTTTGTTCCACCTGTAAAAATACTCGCTTTAGATAGTGAAGTCACGACACTCTGAGGTCTGAGGATGGTCTTAAATTAAAAATTACAAAAGCGGATAATACGAATGAAATTGTTGGAACTTGTATTGCCACCTGAGAGTTCCTTCACAGCGACACTATAGAATAGTTTATCCCAAACCAAATACAATTCCCAAGTTGCTCGTCCGTCCCATAAGCTATTGTCGTTGTATAATACCACTATGGATTAGAAATTCGAAAATATATTTCACTTTTAAGAAAAATGCTATACTAATTTCATTAAGTATAAACTTGTGATTTTTTATACTAACTGGTTTACCTCGGGATTAAGATCATATACTATAGTACAAAAGCATCAGGGCCGGCACTCTGTAACCGTGCAATAGCGATCGCAATCTCAACTCTTTATCATAAAAATATATTCTATTAATTTGGCATACAATATTATTACAATGTGAATTTTATCCTCTGCAGTTAGCAAATTGTATGCTTAAGCGCCATCTGTTTTCACGTAGAGAAACCTTCATACAAACATTTGACCAGGTTACTTTACGGTTGTACTTGTCAGTCGATATGTAAATCTCCAATAGAGGGCAGTAAATGAGCCTGCGGAAATAAATGTGTGTGAGTGCGACACTCTTATAACCACTACGCTATACCAGAGCGAGATGTATATTATTTCGCAAACATAGAAAGAACACACACATTAATGCACCTGTAAACAACGTCACGTAACAAGAAAAGAGAAGTAGTAAAACAACAACCCGGTTGACTGCTTGCTCAGACTTTTCTATCAGATGTAAAATGGTCGAGTTGTCGCGTTCACGTGCGCTCACTAACTCTCCGTGTTCTATATTAAATCGATGTTTGTTTTGACGTAAAAACAAATTTTGTTTACGCGATTGTTTGACTTCATTGGCACCCGGGTAGTCATGAAGATAGTGATGTTTATACGTTTTATCTGAACGGTCACACTCACTTCTTGCAGTGATTTTGCTGATAGTTCACTCGTCGGTTGGTGCGCGTGATAAACTACGTGTTCGGTTTTAAAAAGGCGAATACCCGTCCAGTGTATGTGTTTTAGCACCATGCTGTGTACTGTGACATAGTGAACGTTGAAATAGGCCCTGACCTCTGACAACCATGTCTGGGCGATCGGATTGTAGAAAATTCGCGCCAAACATCTTCAACAAGAGTAAATGCACCAATTGCTTCCGGCAAAAGGAGGAACATAGTGCTGAAGCATTGGAATCTAATCGGGTAAATATATTTTTAAATATTACAAACATAATAAATGTTTCACAAATTACAGTAAAGCCGCCGTAATCAAGGTGCGCTTATGTGTCTATTGCTACAGATTTATCTGTGTGGGTAGGCTGACCACTTCTCAGGTGTTGATCTAACGGAGTGTGAGCTGTGTAGTAAAACCTAGTAATTGGAGGTATTTATTTAATTGAATATGATGAATGTAGCTAAGCTAGAGAGCCCATGACTTATTTGGGTTTTTAAATTAATAATTATTGGTGTACCGCCTATCGCCTGTAGATAAATTCAGTCGAAGCAAGGTGAATTTGCTAATTCCTATTAGTCCGTTATCAGTTTTTAGATTACATTACTTATATTAGGTAATTTGTACCTTTGTACTATTTTAGTTACTTTTATTGAAATATTAATAGATAGAAGTCTTAGTTGATTTAACGATGTTAATTACAACTAAATTTGACTAACGCACATTAATACGAACCCAAATCAAACTAACATGAATTATGTAGCAAATATAGATAAAAACGAATGAAAATCACAATTCTTTTTCTGTACTGGGTTAATTATTTTAGCATACAACCAAAAATTAGTCACTTACTAATACAGATGTAATGATCAAATATTAAATGTATGATTCCGAGAAAACGGCAAAAAAAATTAAGACAATTTTAGTTCTGTTCATGTAAAAGAGTCACATTAATTTAACGTTGTTAAAATCTAAAAATGTCGCAGCCACATTTAAAATGTTATAAAGACTAACTATGCATACATAACAGATTCACCCATCTTTAATCTAATCATAATTAGGAAACAAAACTATTAAAAAGATTACTATACAGTGTATGGATTTAAGCAGACCATGTGTTTTTTATTTTTCGGAAAATAGTTTTGTAACAAATACGGTAAGTTCTTACTTACTCAGCGGCTCAACATGTTATCATTGTATTGCCTAAATTTTTTACATTTTTAGTTTCTAACTGTTATAGACTTCTACATATAACATGATAACAATAACAGACAAATTAGTCACTGATGATATTTTTTATACACAGCTCTAGACAAGAACTATCCCGTTGTAAGCAGGATGCACATTGCGCATCTCTGGTCGGGTCCTCTGGTATCTATGGCTCGCTCCTAATAAGGGTCGCACAACAAATTCAATTTGTATCAAATAGAAACTATTTCCATTTAGTACTCTATTTTAGATTTAAATATTTAATGCGTAAATATTTTCCGGGTATTAATGTTATACAAATTTAATATAAATTTGAATTTGTATGACTTGTATCTAAGTAAACATCACTAATAATTAAATACTGGGAACGTGTGAATCTTTGTGAGGTCATCTATCAGTTTCGATACGAAAATGTAAACAAGGAAGTGAGATGAAAGTTCAAAGAAACAATTTGCTTTGAATACTATAATAATATTAAAATATACCGAATTCTTTATCATTTGACGAAGAATAATGCAGGCACAAGAATCGTTATTTACGTAATGAATATATTACACCGCACTGCCATATTTTAATCCTACATACTTATATAATTACATTTTTAAGGTTCCGTAATAAGTTTACATTAAAAAAAAATACCATGGAAACTTGTAATAGTATAATTCTAGATCGGGTACATATTTTATTGTAATTATATTATACTCTTGAAATTGTTATCTATTCAGCGACTTTTCCCCGAAATATCACTGTTGAGTGACCTTAGTACAGGTTAATGAAATTTTCGCTCATACTGCGGGCCTCAATCGTATTACGTATTTAACACCTGCGTAAATGATACGCGTCTGTTTTGGACATTTACTACTTATTGCCATAATTGATAAGTCTCATTCAGTTTTAATCTAGAAATGTAGTCGAGTTTTATTCTACCACTTGGTGGGTTATCAAATGTATTTTCACCATTTACGAGTGTATATTGCATTTGTATATTGGTTGTATAGCCCCATCCCGTTTTTAAATTGGTCTTGGATTAGGATTTACCTCGATTTATAAACCTTTGAAGTTCAATCAAATAACTATGCAAAACAGAAACCAATGAATAACTAAAACGCGATGTTATTTTACCGTTATAAGCCGTTCAAAACATTATTAGTGAAAATAATGTACAATTATAAGTGTATAGACACAAATTCAATATCTAAACCATTTTCTTACACGAATTAGCCTTTTTAAAATATTTTAACCGATTCTCCTTCACAAGTGTGTAGTTTAAAGACTCCTTTAAATATTTTAAGTACGCAGATATCCCGCGTAAAGAGCTGTGGGAGACGTGGGGTGATTCATTCTCTTGTATTATATAAATGAAAGAACAGGATATGCGATCAATGTTAAGTTAATTTGAATTAGAATTGCTAACATAAAAATTTCATAAGGTCGTTAAGTTTTTATCGGTTCGGATAACCTAGTTCCTAATTAGTGTGTAATTAACTAAATGGTTCTATTGTGTGAAAATTTATAGTGAATATCTAATAAAATAAAAATTTATGCGCCGGCTCTGATAGTTATATTTATGTGAAGATTTTTCAGCGAGTTCGTCATTCTCTTCATATACCTGATCGGAATACATTAGCTGTCTAACCTTAAGTGGACAATTCAAGAATACCAAGGCAATTTAGGACAAAACAGCGCGATATTGTACACGTGACAAGATGTCAAAGCCAAGGCTTTGAAATTTGCAGCCTCACACAATATTAGCCTCTATGCCATCGCAATAGACTGAAATTATATTTTATACCGGTGCGGAAACGCCTCAAATGGCGCGCTCCGGGCAATTATCTTGACAAATGCCGCGCTAACGAAGCGAGCTGTCATAGTCCATATTTGATGACGCGAATGAGAAGCGTCAAGCAGGCGATTGATAACCTCGCTAACCAAATCGAATGTTGATTTCCTCTCGCAATGTGAAAGTTGGAAACGTCTTCCTTACATTCGTCGCTATTGGCGACTGTTTTTTGGTGTGCTGTTTTAAAAGCCTTATCTGTCGGGAAATACACGAATACCTGAATCGGTTGTTACGAGGCGTATTGTCGCATTAAGGCAAATTAGTTTTTCCGCTTTCGCGTATATTTGTGGGTCGCACACATGTATTTGTTTAAATCGTTGCTGGAACAGGTTTTAAATATTTTTCGTTACGGTGGCATGGCGCCGGTACACACTTGCGGTTAATGCGTGAGCTAACTTCCATTTAGTACTTTGACACACTTTTCATTTTGTAAAACATGCTGAGACACTACTTAACTGTTAAGACGCCTTGTTAACCTAGTTCTTAAACCACAAATAGTTAGTTATTAAATAACTCGCATTAAATGGGGCATGCTAAAACTTTTCAGGCCACCGGTTTCACTCCAAGTCCGACAGTTCTATGCTGACGTCTTCATTAAAATCGTTATTCAACAAACGAAGGGTTTTTAAACAAATATTGTAAATTTGTTTATAACAAGCGAGGGATTGTGTTACGCCACAAAACCGCAGTATAAAAAACCTTCGAATGACGTCTTTACTATAGAAACATTGACAATGTAAATCAAGTCCTTGCTACACTGTATAACTATAAATATTTCCTTTTCAAATAAAACATTAATTCTAAATTAGTAACCTGATTTATAGTTTTGGATTTTTGAACTTATATAATCAATACTGCATCATAATTTGGGATACTCTAGCCAGTATGCCAGCTGAATATAAAAACGCCCTTATACTTTCGGGTGGGTAAAATATACCCCTAATATTTGAGAATATCAAAATGATTTGAAATTAGTCCAGGGCACACCGAGTAAGGAGTGCGTAAGGAATGCGCCTACGCCAGGTGCAATGGCCCCGTGCCACGCCCCCTGAGAATTTTTGTGAGCGTACCATACTCGGATTGGTTTAATTTTAGCGCCAATTACTTATCTGGCATCATTTTAATATAATCTGTGATTATTAATCACAATCTTCGGATTGCAAAGGAACTTTAAGTAAATTATTTCCCATATCATCGCGTCTGATATTATCACTATTGTTTATTGAAATTAACGGCCGCGAAATCTCTCAATATTAAGTACATATCTATATCTTCACCTTTATTTCCACTTGTAGCTTTAAATTTTCTTATTCAAATTAGTCACAAACACCTTTAATAATCTATTCTAAAACGCCACCCTTCGAGATCACCTGTATCGCTGGTAGGCACTGAACGGTTTTAAATTGTATATAATATATAGAGATCGGCCTATATAATGTAACAGAGAAGTTCAGATAGATAAAACACAGTTTAAGAATTATTCAGGCGTTCATTAGAGTGCTATAGTATTTACGCGCTATCATTTTCTTACCGTTAGTACTACAATGGGTTACTAACAATAATATGTGGGTCGAGACAAGAGGTTAGACGAACAATTAAAGTCAACCCTGTTTGCAAATAGTATTCGAGTAATGCGATGCGATCGTAATTCTGATATCCGTTTTATTGCGCACTGGCAAATCCACTGTTCTTATAATTTAAGTAACGTATGGCGAATGACCTGGTAGAACTGGATTCGTATTCCGGCGAAATACTGATATGAAATAGACGTAGGAAATAGAGCCATGACTCATTACAGGTTTCACAACTTCCTGTTATGCTTCCCCGATTATTCTACCGATAATGGAAGATTCAGATTGGAGGGTTTTGAGGGCCAGACTGGCTTCGAGAAACGGCCAGTATGGTACTGGACTTGGCGAGGGCGATAATGAATTTAAGTAACGTGGATTAATATTGCTCGAAACGTATAAAGGAAAAACTAAATGTGTCAATCGGTGCGTCATTCTAAATTTGAGGATTGCTATTTAAAATTTGTGACTCAGCTTAAAGTTTAATAGGCGGTATCTTCAATGATATATTGTATATATTATTGTAATAGTATGTATGACAGATAACATTTATATAATATTTTAGGGAAACCACCAAGGGAAACCATAATTACATATAGATTTTCGCGTACCTCTGATGTGTAAATACACGCTGCTTGTTATAATAGGACTAAATTGACAGATTTTATTTTATAAGAAACCTTTACTATGACTAAACTTTCGCGAATTCGATGAACCTTGTAGTAGACCGTCGGAGGAGTCATTTCGTGTTAATACAATTCCACAGGATTATTTGGTAAAGTAAAAATCATCTCTGGCTAAATTATTGGCAATAACGCTGGTAAGCACTGTATGACCTTTCGATGTCCTTCAGATAAGGTAATGCTGAACCGCATTGCGATGACGCAATATTAAAGTTTAGGCTGGTAAAGCCAGTCTGCAAATGTTTAGTTTCTGATAAGAGAGACGTCATTTGTTGCAAGGATTATAGTAACCACGAGAAAGCTAAGCATAACGAGAATTTCAAAAGATTTCTTATGTTTCTCAATATGCAGTATTATTTCCGATTGCAATATTTACACATTTAAAACTGATCAGGGTTATTTTATAAGCTTAATATTAATTTCGGATTTTTATAATTACTTGACGCACTAATAGCAAGTTGGTCATATTTGATTTTTTAAAAGTCTAAATTTCATATATTAGATGAGCCAAAAATATTCGTTATATCTATTGAATATGAATATGAGTAAGTTGTAAGAGCAGAAATATTGTTTTTAGTTTATAGTTCTGTCCCGCCGCTTGTTCAATCATAAAGGTAAACTTTAAACGATATTTCAAACTGTCATATAACCGAATAATTAATAATAGTCACAGCAGGTCCCAATTAGTGTCGATGCGTAAACATCTTTATCTGTTCAATGGAGACATTACCCGCGTTTATTTACTTATGCTATCTACCACGTATGCATCTGACTCATGAGTGTATACATATTCATGAACTGAGCTTTGATAATGATCGAGATAGAAATGATCGCTAATTAAAACATTAAGAAGCATTTTTATATGCATTATGTTTCATGTCGTATCATGTTTTAAGAATGTTAATGTGTAGGTCTCTAAGTCACTCACGGTCCCATTAATCATTGACGCATATAACCTAATATCGCCGTACAGAACATGGATATAGGAGATGTCCCATTGGAGAAAATCTTTCTGTTTGATCTATTCCAGGATAAATGAACATTATTATTCAATACTTAACGATATAGGATTCTATCCCTATTATAATACATTGACAGAATAATCTATCCGCGTGTTTTCTAACCGGTACTACAACATACCGATGCAAGTAACAAATTCCATTCTAAATACAAAATTGTAACAGCTGGTACTCGGCAGTTGGCAGTACATATTTAACAAGTTCATCCCATCAAGCGTTTTGTATTTTCCGCGTAGCACAAATTACGGGCAAAGAGTATCTTGTGTCTATCTTTCGCAATTAACCCGCTACACAGGCTACCGAATGCTAAAACGTATGCTAAAATTCACGATTCATTCGTTACTACAACAAATTATTCTCCTATCTACAATTTTTTGTTTCATTTAAGCGACAATCTCTGGTTCCCATTATACACATGTTAGACAGTTGGATAAAGATCGCTCCGTGATCCGTCTAATTTCTATGCTCGCGACCAACGCGTACCGTTAATACATGCGATAATCAGTGTTGGAGTCATTTTGTAATACGTGACCGTTTCTATATTTAAAATATGAAACCATAAATGCACCGGGTAAATTACCGTGCGTGTTGCGCTGACGCTTTGCAGTCTGAAAGGTTATTAGGTTTGAATGGAATGTAACTAAAATTTCGCTTGCTGGATAACGAAAACTCGTATCTTAATATCGCGAAGAATCACGATGTTCAGAACTTTTTATGATCAGGGCTAATCGAGTTTTTGTTAAAAACGACGTCAGAGACCAATGACATTATGGACGCTAATAGTGTATAACTGTTAACAGGAAGTACAGAAAAAGCAATTTTTGTAGCAAAATAAAATTACATGTAAAGGTTCCGTTTCTGTGGCGCCGTGTTTTAGAAGAGCATGAATATTTAATTAAGTGGTAATTTACTGCTAACTAGAACATAGAAGCCTGGGGCGGGTCCGCCACTGATCTTGGACTTATTGACTCAACAGAGACAGGGTTGTCAATTTTACATTTAAATTGCTGATGAAATCTCATCGGAAATTGCAGAATTTGCAATTGTACGCTTCACTGTAGCTATTATATCAAAGAAAAATAAAAATTAAGTCAAAAGAATTCCTTATCATGACTGGATGAGTTTTTTTATTTTCATTTAAACATGTTGATAAACAACATAACGGAAAATGATTAATTATTTTCAATAATAAAAATATTGGATCATCAAACCATTTATCTTCAAGAAATTCACGATAACATGACAGTCTAGCTAGTTTATAAATAGCCTAACATTTTAACCCAGCCTAATCAAAGTTTATCATCTACATTTATTGCGTATGCGCATGCTATATCAATTCAAGTTGCAGTTGTAAAGTATCGTTGCGTTGTCGGTATTTTTATTAAGACCAGTGATAAATAACGTGATTACGATATTTCATTTAAAACTTAAATGTAAATTCTTTAGTAAATGTAATATCGAATGGAACCTTTCAAGGGAAATCGATGGATCAATAACTTATGAAACTGAATAAGGTTTATCATACTTTAGGAACTCTTCACTCACGTCACTTTAGAATTAGACACAACTTTTGTTGCTTATAAACTCTTTAGTTACTTTGAGTGGGTATTGCTAAACCGGAGAAGCAGAGAAAATGCTTCATTAAAGTCTCATATACTGTTGGGACAGCGAGTACGCCATTACATCATAAAATCGTATCTTGAATATAAACACCAGCATTGGTCAGTTCTACTACCTCAGTCGTTCGATTTTAATATGCCCCTAATTATCGAATATCGGCGTTCTAAAAATAAACCGGTGCAATTGCCCTCTTTTAAAACTAAAATCCTGTTTCTGTCAAAATGTGTATTTTTCTCGAGCATGTAGATATGTATGTATGAAATCTTGTAGAGACTTATTCCTGCGATTCAGATTGATTTTGTCGTCATACCAAGAATTTTATTTTAAAACGCCTCCACATCGCAATTCACAATACATCCTGCAATCAGTGAGCAGATTGTAAACAGAATTGTATTTCAACACCTCTGCAACCATTGTCTGGTGAATTTACCAATAACATCATTGTTTACATCCTCGTTTGTTTTCATGTGCGTGCAGTGGTCAAACATGTCAGAATTACGTCTTATTGTATGTTGGAAATTACACACAAAAGTGAACTCAATTAAAACAATCCTTAAGAATTGTTATCAACGATCTAGCCTCGGATACATCACTCACTAGGTAGTTATTTTTATTCAATTCGAATTTGAATATTTCCTACGTCTATTCGTTTGAAATGACTAAGATAATTAAGTTTCGCTGTTATTTTTATTACAAATATAAATGATAAACCTAACAAGATTCAAATCGCTTGCGAAATATCATAAAAAATATGAATAGAATCAAATCAGATTAATATTTATCCACTGTGATTTCATTCAGTACACAAAGAATCACATGTCAATGTAAACTTAAAAAACATTGATTGCTCTGAATAACAATGAATACATTCCTTGCGAACTCATATGGAATATTTATTTAGAGCATTCAAAAAGGCATTGTTTTAATTCTCTAGAGATACCTACTATATATTTTGATGTCTCACCGCATCCAGTCATCAATTTTTGTTATGATTTATAAATTAAACCAACAGTTTATGCAAAATTTAGACACATCTTTGAAGCTCTCGTATGTGTTTAAATAAATTTCGAAACAGTTAACTCATAAATGAATTTAGCAGTTTTCTCATTAGTGTAATAAAAATATTACGATATACTAAGTAAATATAGCTACTATCAATGAATGAAAGCTGAAAGCCTAGCGCTAGACGTTGCTCACATAAACAGTTTTTTGTTTATTACGGACTGTACTTATGGATCTCGTTTGTTATTCTAAGAAAAATATTATCTCCATGCAGCAAAAGACATTAAAACATAGCAGGCGTTATCTCTAAGTCTAAATTAGCATTCTCGCTGGCTGTCTTGCCCACGCATTGCAAGCCATCCATCATAATATGTCTGTGTGTGGGTGCTTTGTTGATCGCACACTTGTTTACCACATCGGTACACAGAAGGTTTGAACAATTATTCGCTCTAGGAGGACAGATTTTCATTTATGTTTATAATTCATCGCTGCTTATAGCGAAGAAAACTCGGCTTGTAGACCTAAAATCAACGACGCGAGTCTGTATAGTAGGATGTTATGATATAGAAATCGGAGGCCAAGACCTTGGTGTTGTAATGCCATTTTTTATTTAAACAAGCAGCTACAACAATATTTAGTTCTGTGCTTCTGTTGTTAGCATGTACCAAAAGTAATCATATACTTAGGATATTTTAGTTATACTACGACTGAATTGAACTGAAATAAGAATACTGATTATGGGTATTGTGTAGAGAATAAAGTACCTATGTACAGTTTATGTATTTATTTTATTACAGATTGTATGCTTTGTTTTCCCTTGGGTTTTGATGTTTTAATTTTATTATTATTATATTTATTAGTCTTACATAGTACTGTATATCTTTTAAAAACGCAATTTTTCTACTTGCTTTGTTAAAAAGTCAACATTATACTTTATAGACTTTGAGAGGCGTTCTACCTAATGTGGGCTTTCTAATTTTTAAATAAATAAAACACGCGTAAACACTGCGTTCTTTTAGCAACCTTAAGATACGAATTTTAGTCAAAATAGTCGGATATGTCTTATTTGTTTATGTGTAGTGGGTTAATAGTTAGAAACAATTGACAAACGTGACAGATTAAGTACTTATTTAGGCGCTCACTGGAAATAACATAAGCTATTTTGTAACAAAAACAATAAATAATCGGCCAATTACGTACAGCTGATTCAACAATTACTACTCACCCACTGCCTACTGCCAATGTTTGCTTGTTACTGAAAGAGGTCATTACTCACTGGCATTATACATACCTTAACGATATAAATATATTTACAAGATATTTATTTTATAACGTAATTACAAACAATAAATCAGGTATCTATAACAAATTAAACAATAACTTTTTGTATTGCACCGCCATTGTACGCGAGGCCTTATTTCTTAATAAAACCATGTTATCTGAAACCTATTAACATATAAATTATTTCGTTTTCTTTACGAAAAATAATTTCCCATAATTTGTGGACCCGTCAATGTTATCTGAAATACTCGTCAGAAATAAATAAAATACAGATAAGTAATATAAAGGATGTGGTAATCAATGTTTTAATTATTATCTTTGTTCATTAGAGATTTATCTCGTGGCGCCTTTAATTAAATACTGCGTATACACTAGGTCTGGTGTAATTTTTAATGATGACAACCCATCTTTTTTTCTTCCTATTCTCTTATGATATATTCTATTTTTGTATACTAGATTTTGATACCGATTTATTCATTCATTAATGGACCAATATGGATATGCTTTGATAATTTTGAAAGCCTTGCATTGTTATTAGTCGCACTATATTATAGTTTTCAACAAATGAAAATACAATATGGAGAAATACGCTATGATGCTAATAATTAAGCGTGACTGTAGCTAATTTTATTTGACTTCGCTCCCAACCTAATGTGCCTTTGTTTTTTTTAATAGGGAGCAAATTACTAATAATATATAAAAAATAAATACAGTTTCGATTATGACTCTTTAATAGTCGTTTTATTATTTTATATAAAATTAGGTAATGTAGTATTCACTTAGCATTGTAAATATTATTTTATAATTATTTCTATACTCTATATGAACAGTTTAATGTAGATTGTACACGGAGTGCGTTTGAATTGAGTAATGTTTTTGACCGCTTAAAGGAGGTTGAATATCACAAATGTCAAATAAATAACGTGGATCTTTAAGGTTTTACGGTTCAATAAAATCGATTCAATACGATTGTGAGAGTATGATTTGATTAATTAACATTACCGTTATCGTTAACTTTGAACAGGAAAGTCGCAATAAAATTTAGTATAATAAAAGTACATTATTCAGGTACAGCAAAAATTAATTATACATATGTCCGTTTATTTTCACAGAGTTATCAAATTCGAAAAGAGAAATTTAGTTACAGAGCTATGAATTTTTGAATAGGTTAATCTAAAAAAATAATTTATTTATTATATTAACTTATATATTATATATGTATGTGTGTATATTTAATACGAATGTGTGTGTTAAGGATGTGTAAATTTTCCATACTTCCGTAGACTGAAGGTGAATACAATCTCGTGCTTCCGATATCACACATGGCCTGCATTGAAAAAATGTAATTGCTAAGTAATTGCTTGTTTTTAATCGCATTTTTTATAGCAAAAATGCACTTCAATGTAATGTGGCATATTTTGCGACGCGGAAGTTGTTCCTTGGTTGGAACTCACTTGCCTATTCAGACCTATCGAATGGAACAATTGGAATTTGATGTATTTTAACACTATATTTAAGACTCTAGTTCGAAAGTAATTTTAGCTGTCGCTTTTTGTGTCTATATAGATCATGTTATTTATTTTTTCACCTTTGCCTTTGCTTGCACGTGTATTGTAAAATTAATATTGTCTTCAACTTATATTTCAAGCGTAGGTTTCATATAAATATACAGATCGATCTTCGATGCACTACTATGTATTTTCCAAATACTTATCCAACCCTGACTGAACCCAAGCGTTAGGGTTTAAGACCATGAGTCAATATTTAACACACTACAACTAACTACATCTCTGTTTTATAAAAATAGCATAGCATAGTATCGTCTCCACGTACATTAAATATTAAAACACATTTAACGATTTCTTTATTGTTATTTTATCAGCTCTTATAGTTGATGGAATATAAATATCTCGTATTTTTACACTCAACGACGTTTACAACTGTAGCGTTGTAAATAATATGGATTATTCTTATTAAGTATAAGAAACTCTTTAAAAGGATATGCATTATGGAATTATATCATGTGCTAATAATTAAAAAATAAAACAGCAAAATTTTTATAATAGATTTATTAGTTTACTTATCTAAATGCGACAGAAATCTTGTTCAATGTGTTATGAGTGTGATAAGAAGACATTTCATAGCAATTTGAGGCTTCATTTACGGTTTAACTCGTAATGTCTTTCGTTAAAGAAATCGAGATGTTATCTATGGACAGTCAAAGTACGTAGTTATTAAATACACAGAGTAGGTCAGTATACCGCGTTTGGTAAACTAGACATTACTTTCAATGGAGATGTTTAGCGTTTTACAAGGCGTACCGCGGATTTTATTGGGAACAACATCACGAAATGATACTTTATTGTAGTTGACTGTAAGCTTACCGATGTTAATGTCATTTAACAAGTTTATTGTTCGTTATTTGTTATGAAGTAAATTGTCGATTTCTACTGGAGTGAAACTATAGTAGAATCTAATTTACATAGATATTTAGTTCAGTTTATACAATCATTGTGTTTAAAGTCTACAGTTTTTAAGATCACCAAAGTATTATCAATCTTTGAAGATCTTAAAATTCATAACACATAGTGGCATCGCGTGTCGAACAAAGAAAAACATTGGTTTAATGGTAATCTCTAAGCCAAATAAAAAGCTCATTGTACGATAAAAAAGACCGAATCGCTGTTTATAGCATTCCGAAATCGAATATGGGTTGACAATGCACATTTAAACAAAATGTAGGGTTTTAAAATTCCCGCTCAAAAGTAAATATTCCGTTTCAACCCGTATATCTTTCAAACTGCGCCGTGAAACGCCTAAAAAGGCTGACCGAGAAGTTACCACATCGTAAATAATTCATGTAATACTGCTCAATAATGTTTCTGACTATAACGGCGATATTTCGGCTTTATGCTCACACTGATTATGAAGCATGGTCTGGCTGCCGTTCATGACAATGTTTATGAAATTGGAATCAAAAGCGCGGGAGTCGCTGACTCAATGCTATGATAGACTTTTTTATTATCTCGAAATAGTGTTTGTAAAGGAATTGAATATATGAATTTTATAAAAGAAGCAGACTTCAATCATATTTTTACAATTGATTTTATGAAACGTTAATTGACAAATAAATTTATGATATTCAAAACCATTTTGTAGTAAATTTGAAATTAACGGTATAGCAGTGTAACAGTGACCCGGCAAAAAACGCACCGACCGGTCACGTCTGCGCCGGCACAGGTGCCTACGTTCACTTTCGATGTTGCTACTTGCTATTCAATTTTGATAGTTCCATACCAATTTTAGCAATGTAACGTTATTGAGTATTGGTTTATTAACAACAGAGTTTGGAAAGTATGTTTACGAAAATATTACATTCAATAATTATCGGCCTGTTTAACGAAATCAGTATTACGGTACCGGTGACAGTGACTCAAGAATGGCACCATTAGATGCATATGGAAAGAGGCACGTTGAAAAAGGAGATTTTTTTTGATGAATAACCATACAATAAATTCAGTCTGGATTTACGGAGTGGAGCCATATGGACTTTTACTACTTACTCCTTTAATTATTACATATTTTTTTTTGACGTATTTTATAATTAGTATGAAGTAATTATTATAAATAAGTATTTGTATTTATAATACGATTAATCTCGCTGATTTAACATTTAAATTACTTTTATGTTATCGTAATAATTCCGAATTGATTGGTTACATATTTCAATTAATAATTACGATTATTATGGCCTTTACTATAAGATAATGTTTTATTAATTTATAGTCATAGAGCTTTTATTGCCTTTACTTGTTTATAGCCTTTCCAGTTGTGATTTGCTACATAAATTATAACATACAATATCTTCGTAGAGTTTTATAGATAGTAGTAAAATAAATGACTTACTATTAGATATGGACGAAATTTATATGAATCCCCCCTAATAATCATGCCTTTTTTTGATGTATGTTTACCAAAGAAATAAACATATATGAATTTTGAAAATATGAGGCCAACACAATATTTTATATTAAATAAATTTCAAGGACCTGTATGAGGATATAGAATATGGCTCTACAGATCAGATAATGCAGTTAGTCAGGAAGAGAGAGAGAAAAGATAGACAAACAACAACAGCCTATACCAATTACTTATAACAAAACAGGCTTAATCCTTCAAACTTATACATAACTTAATCCTTTTTTTATAAATTGTTTCAATAAAATTATTTCGTAATATATAAAAATATAGAGATAATGTCGTCATCAGTTTTTGATAAAGATCTTACGTTACGTAGAGTTTGCTATTTGTTGTTTTAGAACAGCCTTTGATAATATCACTAATACTTACCTAATATTGTAAGATAAGAATTTGATCTGAATTAAGAACTAAGAGCTATCGATTGCGTAATTACAGTTTTAAGCACGCATTGCGAATATATTTGTGAACACGTGAAAGGTACCGTTATTTAATATAATGTTCATTCTGTAAACAAATTAATTAACTCTTATTTTATTTGTCTTATACAGTATAGGATTATGAAAGGTATAATACATTTCTTTGTCTTTAGACAATTTGAAATTTTAATGGGCGATACAGAAATCTAATATCTATTTTGTATTTGTGGAAAGTATTTTTGCAGTTTACCGTTGTTTTATATTAATTTAATAATTTATTCGGGTATTACGAGATGTTAAATGATTTCAATAGACGATTTTCGATCAGGTTAAACTCCTGCCCGTTTGCACGTTGCTTTATATAAAAAAACTCACACTAATTATATTTAAAGCTCCAAAAATGGAATGCATAAACATTTTATATTTGTCTTCATTAAAATTCTACTTAGTGATACATTTTCTTAATTAAGATGCTAAGCGTTCCCAAAACCTCCAAGTTCCAATTAAATGTCGGCGTCTTCTATCACTAGTCTATTTGTACCTAACTTCAGTCGCAACAAGGGTTGCCAAATTGATTTATTAGATAAACATTGCTAGGGCTGACAATAATATTCAATTTAAATTTACTTTTTTCTGCAGTAATACATTTCGTCCCAATCAATGGCGAACTTGAAGCCTCAGATTTCTGTATCTATTTAATTATTTATTGGTAATATAGGCTTTAGTATATTTGTGAAACTCGGTTGATATACTGGTATCTGATGATTTTATTTTACCGTACGTGCAAGTATTAATTTCATATATAGATAGATAGGCACTTGCCAGCGCATAAGCGTGGTGTCGTGGACGTTAGGGTTCAGGAGCGCACTCTTAAAAGTTCTTGCAGTACGCGATCTCTTACTATCATAGTTTGATCCAGATATCTGCATGAGGCATCCCTAACAGCACCCTTGCACCTGCGACGCATCCGTATTATTAGACGTCGCGACGCCGGGCATCGACCCGACCCGTTTACCGAAATAAATCGTGAGCATGCCAGCTTCGCGCCTGTCACTTTGATCAGATTTTGTTGTTTACTTTGTGTTTCCAAGTATTTATAGGCAAGTTTGCTAGCTCTACCGTGGCTAATTCGGTATAAAATTTTGACGAATGTGGAACGAAATGAAGACTTTATGTGTGAGGTAAAGGAGAGGGCGTTTTGCTTCTCTCTTTGTATTGTTTTCACGTGTTATTTTTACCTATAATACTTTTATCCTTGGTTTGTATATTACGAGGATTTTTTTGATTTCATACAAACAAAAATTTCTTAGTAAAACTAACACTCCATGCGATATGTATGACTAACATTATAATGAATTCTAGGGTTCTTTTAACTTTACATTCAAAATAAATCGTCCCGTTGTAAAATGAATTATATGCGAGAATTGATGGTTGATCGTAAACGAATTCTCGGTATAGGTATTGTAGTTTTATTATCATTTATTTATTGCCATTAAGCGTTGTCCATGTGGAATTCTGTTAACACCTTGTTTTTTAAGAAAAACATACAGGCTAAATTATCAATTGACCATCATTGTCTCGGTTAAATCAAGTTTAAATGTTGATAATTGGGAATTAAAACAAAGTAAATGAAACCTCAATTATTTACACTTATATTACAAATTACATGTCAATCAAAAGCTTAATAGAATGATTTCATTAAAAATTAACCGTAACAAACATATTCGGCGGAAAATGGCACAGATTAATTTTGCTAATGAAACAAATTTTGTTTAAGCAAGCATAAATGATGATAAACATTAATAACGTTCATTTAAAGTGGCGTAATTAAATTCGGAATTGGTTTTTGTGTGACTATATTTAACAGAATTGTGTGGAACTTCGGTATTATGTCGAAACTCGTGCTGTTTAATCCAAGTTGGAACTTAATGTGATTATTTTTCCTTTTGCATTTTCATTCTGCTTAATTTAACTGTGGATAAAAAATCCAACGATAATCATAAGAAGAAAATTTAAGCGCAAAAGTCTTAATTCTAACTTAAAGTCGTTCCTAAAGTGTTCTTCTTTAAATGAGTAACAATTATGTTAATAAAAGACAATATTAAAAGTCTTAGTATATAATTGTTTAAAACACAGGTTTATATATTTCATTATACTTCCTTTCTTTTAAATTTCCTTGGTACAAGTTGAAACACTTAATGTGTCCACTGAATGTTATTTTAACCGAATAAACTGCTAACAATAAAAGGACCTAAAAATCTATTCAAATGACCTGTATATAGCGTAAATCTTGTATAAAAGCAAATAGGATGAAGCACCACGGACGGATTTAGATTTATGCCGGCTAGACTATTAAATCAGGCATCCAGACATACAATGAACTTTACAGTAAATTAGTAACTCGAGCGATCTTTGTGCTGAATTTAAGCTGCTAATGTACTTGAAGAATCGCATTTTTGCTAAAATTCAATTCAGTTCTTAGAAGTCTTTAACTTACATATAGGTACTTGCTTGTTTTAAGATTGTTAGATAAGGATGGGTTCTTTGTAGTCTGATCCTTCTGTAATATATCACTGCTGCATCGTCAATTTGAATTTTTATAAAATGTTATACATAAGAGACACCGGCGATTGTCTTGATCCATGAAAATACGACTTTAATCATAATTTCTCCTTCATATAATAAACGACAAATTTATAACCGACTTATTTCTCATTTAATATTTAACCTTGTCTTGATAGTCGCAGAATACTGCATGATTGATTGAGGTTGTTAGTAGATACTGCTAAAACGACATTATAATTAGCCGGTTTTTATTTTCAAACAATTGAATAGGTGATTATGAAAACGTTGCGACCTTATTTACAATTTTAAATAAAAGAACAATGAACGTTATATCTTATCGAGTAGAACTAGACATTTACTTACCGCGAGTTAAACCGTTTGTAATTTGAACTATAGCTTATTTTATTTAAATTAATACTATTAACCTACTATGATCTTTATCATAGTTGAATTTGCGACGTTGCGTTCCCTCAAAAATACTTCTAGAACGGACATCGATTGACTTGTATGTCTACCAATTGAATCAACTATCTTTACCCTTTGAATACACTCCGCAATTGGCAAATTCAACTTAATTACGAATTGCCCACGCCATCTTCTGTATACACTAAATAAAAAAACTATAATGTTAATTTCATTGAAACTACACTATTTATACGACTATGGACATTGGTCGCCCGAGCTCCGGCGCTTTATACATCACGTAACTCACGCAAATATGTATAAACTGATCTGCGGTGAGGTAACCGACATCACGACCAGCTACTGTGCCAAGCATACAGCTATACTGTCACTATTTATTAAACACTCTAACCCACATTCCCCCGAGTTCCGTAACTCGAGCAAAAAGCTAAGCTTCGTAACACTAAATCACTGGAATCGCTCATGTTATGGAAAAATTATGAAACATGGTCTAATCGACCCATGTGGATTTGGTACGTTTGAAGTGAGGGCGGCTGCCCTAGGCGCCGCGGATTTTAAACATTATTTACACTTGGATTTACTATTCAGTAATGGTTGTTTATGTATGATTCTGTTAATACGTAAACCAAAGACATATTGTTTAATAACTAACTCCATAATTCTTAAAAAGTCAACCGGTCAATTGCTCCTTTTTAGCTAAGGAGCCATTCGTAGCTTAATTAACATAAATTCGAATCGAATGACTTTTAAATGAACAATTCTGAGGTGAGAATTTCCCGTAAGGAAAAAAGAAAAGTACGCATTAAAGTTTAAAAATGTGTAATCTTAACCAATCTTATTCTTACAGAATATCTTATGAAACAGGATTATCTACACGACAGGAAATCTAGTTAAAAACAACCTCAATGTACTATGTTGGTTTTTTAAAATAAATAGAATCCTCCTGAATACACAGTGCGTTTGAAACGATTGACGCCATTGTATTAGCCTGTGTTAAAATAAATACAAAACTAGGCCCTCGGGAGGCTGACGCACCATTACAAAGCCATAAATTAAAGCCAACAGCTAATTGCGAGTAATTGCAGGCCATTGTGGACCATGCAAATGCTGACTTTCGAAATAACTCGGCTTCTGAATAAAAGAAGCTATAGTCCAAGCGCTGTTGCGATTGTGACGTCTTCTACTTCACCACTTTCGACCTGACAAATTTGAGGAATCTTTGTTGATATAACATCACTTTATATTGTATTTGCACAGAACATTTTCTTCATAAAAGGATATGTAGTAAAATTATTTCGTAATTAGTTCGTATTTTGTCGAATTTTTGTAAAGTATGATTTTTTAATCATGCGTTCTTCTGGTCGTAATAGTGGGCATCTACTGAAACATATAAGCTTCGGATAACATAGGAGCATGTTTTAAAATGTGAAACCAGTTCATAATTAGATTATACACCGTCCCCAAGGTCTTATATGGAACGAGATAAGGGCCCAAGGATCACCGGAAGATAAAATGACCACATTATATCACAATATACCTACGTAATGGTGACAGTTATTACTGGATTTTTCCCGTATCCAATCACATAAATAAGAATTGATGAAGTTTCGATAAAATGGTCGGAACTTCTGCGTCATGTAATGGCTATTCTACTGTTGTATGCACTTTGTGTTTCAGTGCGTCTTTCTCATGCATACATGTGTACACCAATAATGTTTCGATTGAGGAATATATTCGCATAGTCATAAGATAAGGAAGTAACAATTACATTAGTATATTAACGAATATATACTTAACTCATTTACGTATGTCTCCTGGGCTATACAAATGCTCATGTATTTGAGAACTGCCAGGTGCTAACAGTGGTATTTCAAAACTTCAATAACGTTATATTGTAGGAGGATTGGAATTCTATAGATAGATTGAATTTGAACGATAAACTAACATAAACGATCTAAAGAAAATGAACTATTGAAATTTGTACTCGCCACATGCTTTTGCACGAGAACATATTTACTAAAAAAAAAATTGAATCTAATTTTTTTTATATACCTATAACGTAGCGAAAACAGGTCCTCATAAGACTTCATAAGCCTTTAAAGATTTGTTAACAATAGTATTTTATATGGAATTGGAATTTATCACAAAGTCCTCAAGCGGGCTTCAACCACAGCACGGTTTAAACCACAGCACGTTTGAGAGCTATTTAATATTCAGAAAAACTGTTCCTGCTGTTATGGAGAGCGAGGAAGGGGTCCGGTCCTGAACGGTAATTAATAGAAGGTCACGCACTCCGTTAGATGCCTGCCAGTTAGCTCTTCGCGACTTATATAGCTGCCAGCCGCATGTAACATGTTTTTCTTTGCAACTATGCAGCGACGTACTTAGAACACGTTAAATTGAGAATTCCATAAGGGTCATAGGTGGATGATATGAGCATGAGTATACAACGGATTATTAAATGTACGAATTTGTGTCATTTAATTAGTATGTCAATATTGTTAGTGTACTTCAAATTTAACTTAGAGTATATAACGCGAGCGACTAACTCCTAACATTAGGAAAAAACGCATATATGATTATTTCATCTTAATATATCATTTATGTGTATTCTGTCTGACCAAGCCATTGTATTTGCTATTGTTAAGAAAACAAATAATTATATTATAATCGACTAATAATAACTATACGCAACTAAATACGATAATGCATAATCGTACTGACAAAAGCGCACATTTATTATATTAAATTGTCACTGCGATTGCATCTGACCTTCGGGGTTACTGATTCAGTATCAAGATCCTTGCTACTGTACACTATTGACACTTGATAGCTAATTAATATATGTGATTTGTTGACTTTAAGATTGCGGTGAAGCGATATTTATATATCATCATTGAATTGGTTTTGTTTACCGATATTATTTAATGAATATCAGCACAAGTTGTTAAATTCGAAATTCAAATCGTAATAATTCACAATTACGCGGGTTCGGTGACAGTTCAAGTATCAAGATTAAGTAAAAAACATCTATTCAAGTGGCGATTGTTGATACCGTTGGCAGCTAATTAATGTTACGTGGCGCGATTGACGCTGTAATGGCTATGATAGAGTGTGGAATTAAGACTACATTGTTGGGACGGAAATGCTCAGAAAATAGAGCAGATTGTTTGTGATAAGTCTCGATTCGGTAATGATGGAAACGACGGAGATTTTTTATTGTTACTTGTGATTTTAAACTTGAGTTGCGCTAATAAACGTCTCTAATCTAGTTAGTTTTATTATGAGTACAGTTTTCATTTTGTGTACTCTTTAGTTACAAAATAAATCTTGTCCATAAATAATACTGTAACACACAAGTACCTTGCATGGTTTTATGAACTGGTATTAAAATTTAATCACAATTAAACACTGATAATGTTTTTAATCACACAGATACATAATTTTGAATGCTTAAATACGTCATATAAGTGTAGTTTCGTGGCCGTTAATGCAATAATTACTAATACTATTAAACATAATAATAGAGTGCAAAAATTAACTAGAAATAGTCTTTTATTATAATTCATTTCTTGAATCTCTGTCTCTCTGAAAATCTGTTTATCAATTAAATATAAACGGATAGCCGTGTATGGTAATTGGAAATGTGGGTCTTATTATCACTAAAGCCACTGCTTGACGTGATAAGCTAAAAGTAATGTGATTTTGAGCCTTTTAAAGGAAACGTTGGTAATTTATTCATGTTCGTATCGATCTTTCTACGGCTATCGGCAGCTGTTATCAGAGTTGTCAAGCGTTCGATGAATTTATAGATAGTCGATGGATTATTTTAATTAGGATAAAAAGTTCGTGTATTGTTTAATATCTATTTATTCACCTATTTCCCCGCCTAAAGTAATTTAGAATTGCCTCGGCTCCTCATATATATATCCTCGTATATTGTTAATATTCTTTTCTTTTTACAGGTAAGTCTCTATCTGAGAGAAAACTGGGAGTGACAGGTAACATAGTTGGAATATGAAATTGGAATGTGGAAACAGAGACTAAAATTATCATAATTAATAATAATTAATATAATTTTGGGTGTAACTATACATTAGGACTCAATTGATCGAAGTGTCTTGTAATAATCAAGTACTCATGATTTACACAGTTTTTTGGTGATGTTTTGGTGAATACGATTTTAATTGTATAGCAAAGTTTAATTCTAATGAAATACAGTATTTAATATCATTTCCGTTGCAAATAGCTTCCTTTGCATTTCGAAAACTTAAAGTTTTCTTCAATTTACTTTAACACTTGTGTTTACGCGCTTACTTGTCTATTTGACTGGTGCGGGTGGGCGCGTGTGAAGACAAAAGCTTAAAGCCCTTTCCTCTATAGGAAAGTATGCAATTATTAAATAATTGCATGACAAATAATGTTCTGTAGTTTCTTTAAATACGATAAAAGTTCAATTTTCAGTACGCTTTTGCATTATTGTGAATGTTAGATACATAAATTAAAACAATTCATATCGTATAAATTAAATAATTTAAACTACTTCAAATTCACAAAGATTAATTATTTTTATAATTCTCCTAACCTCGTCTTATTTTAAATAGTACGCACAGACCACACAGTCACACGCTTTGAATGGGTCTATGTTCGTCGTTTATATACTATTTATGCCTAGATTAAGGAACCAACAAAGTTCGCATCGTAGCTGATGTCTGAGGAGGTTTTATCGAGAACAATATTAAAACACATACCACATTGATTTCGCGTTTTCTCAACACTTGTACCAAATCAAACATTCGTTAGTGGATAGGGCAGTGTTTACACTCGCAAATCATATTCATACATTGTTGAGGCCTACGTTTGAAAGCTTGTAGTATTTTGTTTGCTTACACTGTTTACTTTGCCGTTTATGTTGGCCGGTGACTGTGACATGAGTTTTTGATAAAAGAATCCCTATTGTTATAGTAATAAAGATGTTTTTTTCGTCTGCCACTGTGTAAAATTAACGTTATTTCAAATAACAATAATACAAAAGTAAGATTTTTTAATATATAATTATTTATTATCTGATATATAATTAAAAACAAGTTTCCCTGACGTTAGCATTCCACTTTTCATTATAATAATTTAACTTCTCGCTAGCCGTATTATTTTTGTGAATTGTCTTTTTTAAATTAGAATTTCATTTATTTACAAAACAGTGAAAAGGTTTTCCCAATTTATCTATTTTTATTCAAGAAATTTATAGTGCATTTAAAACCTTCATTTGTTTGCCCGTCGAAGGTTTATTTCAAGATTGGCGCCAACAAAGATATTAAATACAATTGATTTGAAACTCAATAGCCTGTGTCGTAAAAGCTTCGCAAAAAGACAGAGAATTTTATTAGTCCTGGAAAATGGAGTTCCAAACGCTTTTGAACAGACCAAGTACTTATATCGATAGGTTTATTTTTATTGAGCGTAAATAGCACCAGTATCATTTAATACAAATTGTAATATATTTTACACAGATAAAAATGGTCTGGTATAAGAATGGTTATTTTCTGATAATTAATAGAATCCGGCGTTACTTTGCGCAATATAAATAATAAATTTGCCATAGTGCAAAAAAACCTTTTTTTTTTCGCTAAAATGGTTTCTTTTTTGGTGTCAAATTCAATATAAAAATGATTTCGGCAAAGGCATGTCATGTGATATCAATTATCCGGATAAAGTTACATAGTATTTATTTTATTTGCCATTTATACTTAAGTAAACCTTTCATACAGACAACGTGTATTTTATAAACAAGTAAAGGATGTGAGGGCTTCAGTACATCCTGGACACGAGCAACTATGTCCTGTGAATACCATAGACCTAATATTGCTTCGTTTGTGTTCATAAAATATTTATTCAAAAACTGTAATATAATATTCAGAATGATAAAATATTATGATCGAATTAACTAATAATGTTCTAATAGACATTTTGGTAGTAGCTGTATATATATTTCCCATACAGAATGTATGATAAGATTATTATACATTCTGTATGGGAAAGAAAGATTATTCACTTTTAAGACTCGTATAATTATTAATTATGCTATACAATCGTGAGTTATAATTTAATTATATACACTGTACAGAATACTGGTAGACGTTCAGTTTACAATATTGACAGGAAACCCTATCGATGATCAAAGATTTCTATCTAATGCGTTAATTAAGATGGGATTGCAAAAGCATTATAAAGTTATTTAAAACATAAGAATAATAAGGCTGTGTTGTTATAAAACTGGATTCGTATTTTGAATTACAACGTTTAAATGAAACCACCTAACATAAATGTATTTTAGGACAAGTTGGTTTGCTGTTTAAGACAATTTTACGTTTTGCGGAAGCGCACATCGAATACAGACGAGAGAAGTAGAAGAGGCCAGACAGGTCATTATAAATTAATGGAAAATCGCAAATCATGCGATTAACCTTGCGTTACGTGCGCAGTGAAATTCACTTTCCAACAGCGACGGCACAGGTGAGAGAAAATTCGCGATACTCGCCCGAGATATTGATTTAATTACATTTACTATTATACAACGCTCTCACGCGCACATCATCCATCAATACTGATCATCATTAAAACAAAAGCTAAACAGCTTTTTAAATAGTGCACGAATAAAATCCCAAAGTGATATTGACAATTTTTAAGGTTCCGCTGACTGTTGTTGCCAGGAGGTAACGAATAGGTAATATGATACTATAGTTGAAATTTTCTGTTGCCTCGATAACAGCAAATACTAAAACTCTGTCGACTTATTTAAGTTTCAGTATCGCTGAAAATATTTTTACAGCGTATTTATAAAAAACTCGGATTTAGTATTTAAGTTCAAATTTTAGAGAAGGTTAACGCCGAAAAAAGCAATACATAAAGGACATAGTCAGGGCTTAGGTAAATTAGAGAGATTTTCTAAAGCTGTCTATTGATCAGTTACATCTTAATAAGCAAGTAGATGATCATTCTACAAGTATTAAATGTACATGCACATTTAATACTTGTAGACCCAATTGGTGCGTTGTACACGTGAATTGATCCCACGACTTCACTGTCGCACGCTGAAGCTACTACAGTCTAGACCATTGTTTTTTAACCTGTGGGTGCGACCCCCGGGTGAAAAGCTTCTGTAGGGGGGTCGCCAGAGGTGAAAAAATTGGGTATTTTAGAAAAAAAAAACAATTAACATAACTGTAACATACACATACGTACATGACAAAAAATCGAAGGGTCAACGCGGGTCGCGAAATATTTTTTTATTCTAGGGGGGTCGCATCATGAAAAAGGTTGAAAAACACTGGTCTAGACCTATTCCATGACTATATAGGTTACAGAAACTAGTCCAAAACTTTTAATCATATTTTTCAAAAAACTCTTATTTTTATGATAAAGGACTTCTATTAACATAAACATACAAAAGAACATACAAGCAATAGGCTAAATTATAAAGTGTTTATTTATTACAAAATATATAGGTTAATTATAATGAAACTAAAGTAGGCGTTCACAATAAAGGTCTTAGCGTAAAACTAGGTCCTAGTGTAAAACATGATTTTTAACCGATTTGTAAATATTTAACAGCCTGGGGGGCGTGTTAAATGTGATGTAAATTTTCCATAAGAAATATTCAAGTTGTATTTAATATTTAAAAATAACAATTGTTCAATTAATATTAATGGATTAATTACAAAAGTAAGTAAAAAATTTTATTCCAGTTCTAGTTCTAAGTTCTACGGCAAAACGAATGACTGAAAGTTATACCATCTAAAATACATTTAAAACCATGGTAATTTTATAGTTGGTTCAGATTAATCAAAAATTTTAATGGCTCAATAAATCGGGCATTTCATCGGGTCTATATAAATCACCCGACGCTCGTAAAACTGTATATTCGATACTTTTTGTTTATAAAATTAAATTGTAATTTAATTGATAATCTTCATTGTATACGGTACTTGGTCCACAGTCCTACATGAGTACTGACCAGGGATCAAACCAGGACCCTCTGTTCGGCAGCCCGACATTCGTACCATCTGCATCGTGACAACTGGTTGTTAACTGAGATTATAAGAAATACGTATTTGTAATGAAAGTAATAATATAATGTTTTTCTTTCTTTTTTAAACATAGCAATTGCTTATGATATGATGATATTTTTGCGTATAAAATATTTATCGCATTGCTCTTACGAGCAAATATTGAGATTGCTATTTAATACATTCGCGTACGTAGAACGTCTACGTATGTGAACGTGCGTTATATATTACATATAAAACTTTGTTTCAAATGCGCCTAAACCTATATTTGAAATATATAGATAAATAGTATTAGAATAAACTATATAGAAATGTAAATATTGTAGCTGCGTAAACTAAGCCGTTGGAGAATTAATTTTATACCCATTTCAACGCCTCAGATCTGTATCTTGAAGTCGAAATATTTGTACTCGATATCGATTATTTAATCGATTCCACCAATCGATAATCACTGGCAAACGAGAAAGTACCGATCGGCTTCATCAGATAGCGAGCGATTAATTCGATTGTAATTGTATTGTTCTCGATTCGGGAAGTTGTGGGAACATCCCATTTGTTTGTAACTACAGATTACTGATGTGGTTTTGCTTTTTGGTGATATGTACGAGTATATTAAGTTAATTACGACGGTCTCCTGGTTGGGGCCGTTTACAAATCGGTTTGGGGACTTTTTTAAATTACTTTTATATTGAGTCTTATAAATAAACCATTGGTTTAACAAGTTTCTGTTTGTATCTTAATCATCTATCAATGTCCAATGTTTAAAAATCCTTTTGTATGCTAAGTGCAGGAGCAGATGACCTGATGTAATAAATAAATAGTGATATAGAAACTACAAGACAAACACAAAATAGAAGATAACTCAAATTTATTCAGCCTAATCCTATTCATTATTATTGACCTGACCATATAAGTGACCTGATGTTATGTTATTTAAAAAATATATTTTCGTACAAACAAAAGCAATCATCAGCTTTTATAATTATATATAGCACTTACGTTTAAAGCTACAGATATAAATAAAGCTGCTTAGCGCAAAATAAAGCTTCTAGAATAAGCATGCAAACATTGAAATATCAACGAGACGGCGCGTCTTCTAAGCTTTGAATTATTCAACGACTATTCTATTGGAGGTGAGAGGGCAACCGTAGAACAAAAACTCCTATCAATTACTTTGTATGGGTGTTAACCCGCCACTGTACGTTGACATGCCTTATGTGGCTCAATGCGTGAGAAATGTTTTAAGATGTCGAAGATATGTAAACGAGGCTTGTGAATGTTAATGTAGAAAGTTGAGACTATAATCGCTTTAATCTTTAATGTCATTGTAATAAATGTGACAAAATATATATCGACTTATTTTATTTATAAGTCAATTAATATTATATTATTAATATAGGTGATTTTTAGACATTCTGTTTAAAAACAAATGCAGAAATTATGATGTGAAAATTTATTGTAGCTTTTCAAGTCAAGTCAAGTCAAAAATCATTTATTCAAAATCGTTACATGATCACATTTACATGTCACTTAAAACGCACTTCTGTCATTCCGATAATCCGCGGTCCTATAATAGGTTTTCGTATAAGTATGAAGAAAGATGATTGAAATAATGCAGAAACTATTACTGTGCCCATTGTTACGGGACTTTTATAATTTGAGTAGAAATCGATATTTTAATTGTGTATTCCGTACTGTTCCCAAAGCCATCTGACCATTTAAATAATTTTCATTATCAATCAAGAAATTGCTTAATCATATTCCTCTATCATTTAAGATCGCCTACGCAACCAAACTTGGTCATCTGTAATTTAGTTGCATTTATCAGCCAAAATAAACGTTATACAAAATTGGGATATTAGCCAATTTAATAATTAACATTCGGTTTTATGGGAATTCATTAATAGCGGTATTGTATATAAATAACAATTAAAACATATCTCGTATAGTAATAATACAAAAATGGTTGTATGGATCATGTTCTCTTACAACCCATCTGTATTTTGAACTAGATTATTTATCTTTACTTCAATAACCATAGGCATTTAAAAAAAAATCTCTATGGGGCTTTTAGGCCCTTAAGGAAATATTATACGTATGTAGTCCACTGGCACAAGTAGTAAAAGACTACCACAAATCTTGGAGCGCTTGGATGAAATTATATAAAACTATAATACTTTGATATTTCAAATAATATAAGAAAAAAGTGTAAAGCGAAAGCTAAAAAAAAACCGCAAACAGTAATTATTTATCGACAACGTTATTTCAAGTTATTAATATTCTCATCAAGTGCCCTAAACGGTTTTCTATACAAAACGATAACGGGTCTTTGATAGTGGACTGTGTAAAATTCATAGTTATTTGTGTCTCCGAAGTGGGTCAATATGTTTTTTACCTCGACAGGTTTCGATACAACTGATCTAGTCGTTGGACATTTTGTTATGCGCCCGCGCAACGTGATTTTACGTTTTATACCGGCTTGATGACATTTAAAACATTAATGAACAGAAAACTATTCAACATTAACTATTCAACCTATATAACATTTATTATTTGGCTTGTATTTTTTTTATTAATTTATTCCATTGCCATTAGTTTTCATTAGTCCCGACAATTCAGAAAGATCACAAAATAATCATTCAAAGTGGCACTTAGATTTGAAAGAAAAAAATACAGTTCGATATTACTTACATATTATTCTTGATGGATGAATCATTATTGAGATTATTTTTGAGGAGTTAGTGAACTATTTTTTTTCGGAAATTACAACGTAGCGAGGGTGTGGTACACCCATCTTAGAAGACAGAGTTGATCACTATGCGCGACTTATATTTTTACTCGGAAAGCTTCCCGCGCTTATATATAAACACTATATATCTAAACTGTAACAAATCTTTCGTTACGCGTTGTTTTTGTTCGATAATATGACTTTCCAACATAAAAATATTTTTACTCCAGTAGTGCCTGAAAGAAACGCGTTCAACCAAACTCTGCAGCGTTATAATATTGGTATAGATTGTGCATATGCATTAGTGTGAGTTATATGTCGGTTGGCACCAAAGCATTTCCTCTTTCACAAGACGTTGCAACTTGCGACACTGCTAATACATACTTAACGACACGCCGCTAAGTACTTTATCTAGTTCTAACGCTGTGTGGTTGTATTTTGTAAGATTTACATAGTGACTTGTATATTAAATCCAAATCGCAATTTTTTTTAACCCCTATTTTTTATTTTAACGCCATATAATATATATTACCATTCCCAATTACGTATTTTATTAGTTAAAAATTAAATATGAACAGTAACAAATTCGCTATTATAAATACAATTTAACGAGAGAGTTATGCGTAAATGAAATTTAAAACTTGATCATAAATATTTTCTCTGTATGGTTCTAGAATTTTATTAACCATCAAATTTTAAAATATGTTAATTACAATACCGAAGTGTGATGCTGTCATTTTATCTGTTAAAGTTTGATTATTATGCTTCCCACAGCGATTATTTAATAAATATTTTCAAATAAACTTATGCACCTAAGTAAGCATTTAAAACATCGAAAACGTTATATCAACTGTATGTTTACTAAATAGACTCACAATAGGAATAAAATTGATAAAAATTGATTGTTACTGAATCAAAGGTGTCATTTTATTGTTTAACAGTTAGGAATGTGGTCCTTGTTTTCGTATTATTATAATTTACACTCAAGTAAAAGTTTGTCAACTAGAAAGTCAAACAAAAATGTGTCAAAAATAACATAAAATCTTAATAGAATGTGCTAACAGCAACATACAATGTGAATATAGTTTTCGGGGTCTAGGCACCTATCACCTCGTATTATAAGGACAGGAAGGTCTTTCAATAGGTAGCTAGCTCAAGTTTGAAAAACAATTTGACACTTCTTGATATTAGACTTATATTTTACTATGGCCTTAATACTGGACTTAAAAGGTAAGATATGATTATAACGTACGATTCTTGAGGACGAGAAATAGAGTATCACCCTATATATCAATTGAAGTCAGACAATTACCATCCTTTCACGACTACGATCTAGCTTTTAAATATTTGTATTTTAATAGTAATTTGTTTTATATTCAACCATTAATATTCTCAGCTATTAATCGATATTAATTACATAACTACTGTCCTTTAGTGAATAATTACATGATATCCTCGACAAAAAATCGATTTCCGCCTCACATTGAGGTGTCGAATTACCTTCATCGATATGTAAGGGAGCCGGCTCGCCTGACACCAAACGTGCCCTTGTGTTTACGCACTGCGCTTGCGTCTACTGCAATATATACCAATATAAAAAAGTCTTTATTAGGAACACTGAATAATTACTAAGTATTGTAACTTGTCAAATTGCGTTAATGAAATTAGACTGCTGTAGATGAACCTGTCGTTTTGACTGCTTTCAATGAAATGGGTGTAAATGTAAAAAATGAGATTAGATAGAAATTTTTACGTCGACTTAAAATGCTACGCGTTTCGGTCGATTAAAATTAATATCAATGTTGTATCAAATCGGTTTTTATAAAGGCAGATCGTGAGTAATAAGTGTTTAAAATTCTTTGAGGTAAGAAGAAACAAGTGATGAAACGAACGCCTATCAAAAGTGACAGATCTTGCCGTTTTTGCTACAGAGTTCAGAGAAGCCAGATTTTTTCTATGGTTATTCGAAGCCGTGTTATAAATATTTAACAACGTAACAGACAACGCGAAATGATAAAAAATTAAGCTATTCTGTAAAGGTCATTTTGTATAATTGAATTTGTAATTATAGACAGCGGTAAACTTATCAACGTTCCTATTTCTTTCACATATGCAATTTATAATATAATTTATATATGCTATTGTATATTAATAGTAGATTTTAGTATGCAATATTTTGTTTTAGTTTATTCGTTACAAAATTAATACTAAAGTCTTTATAACATGACTATGGTATTCATTGTATGTTTGTTTTAGTATATCAGTGTTTTTCAACCTTTTTCATGATGCGACCCCCCTGGTATAAAAAAAATATTTCGCGACCCCCTTTGACCTTCGGTTTTTTATCATGTATGTAGGTGTATGTTACAGTATTACCATTAACAATATTAATTGTCATTAATTTTGTTTTTTTTACTAAAGTACCCATTTTTTTCGACCTCTGGCGACCCCCCTACAGAAACTTCGCAATCCCCCAGGGGGTCGCGACCCACAGGTTGAAAAACAATGTAGTATATAAATCTAGAAAATTTCGTTCTGATATCATCGCACAGTGAGTATGTTCAGTCTAGGATGAACCTACCCACGTATGACAGTTGTTTTAATTATTTGTTATTGATCTTTAGTAAGGTTACAGTCTACAAAAGGTCAGAATTAATTCCATTTGATACCTTCTACGGCTATTCTTTGAAATTTGTATAATAAACACAATTATGGTGAAATGTGTTTTCATTGAATCGTTATCCTTGAGAACGCGATATATATATATGTATATGTATACTATACAGTGAGTACTTTAAAAATTATTAATAAAATTCAATCAAACATCACTGTAGTCCGAAAGATATTGAACACCTTATAAAAGTCACGAAAAAACGCTCTATCATTAGATATACATTATTAGTTATAAATTATTATAACTTAATGTGTATAATATTAGAATGTATTGTGTGTCTATTTCTGTTGTGTCTTTATTGTTATCACTCACTTCGTGTTTTGTCTTGCTGCCAGTTTGTGATAACAAATGAATATGTAATACAATATTTTACACACATTTAGTAACTTAGCTGGAAGTGCAAAGGTAATTAAGTAATTAGTTATTATTATTTATTTATTTATTTATAACTTTATTATTTTACCACAGAAAACAGAGAAAAATGATAAAATAACAATTAAAAACAAGTATATATATATAAGTATATATTATAACTTTGACGTGTAAACCTGCCTGGGTTTCTTAGTTTCTTGGTTTATTAGTTTCTGCTGCAAGGAATTGATATGTGGTGTACAAATAAGATTATTTTTACAAGTAAAATCATCATACTTTAACATGTTCGAGGAATTAACTCGTCGACCTTAAGCTCTCTTCCTCATTTATGACCCAGGCGGTACTTGGAATGCCTGTAATCTAGGTTTATCAGGACCTTGACTTACGAACCGTTAAGCTGTTCATTTTATTTTAGTAGCTGCATTTGGAATTATCTTTGCGTGTTGAAATTAATTTAAGATTGAAAAGGTAGTGGTCATTTTAAGTAACGCATTCGTATTATTTAGCAGAAGGCAGGAAAAGCACACAATGTCTGCACGTCAAGTCCGGTCCTATAGCAAAAAATAAACGTGAATGTATCTGCTTCAAGCCGCTTCAGAGTGCCTGACTTCTAACTTTATGGAAAGCAATGCGCCTGGGAATATTTAAAGTTCTAACCTCTAATCTATTCATGCAACATACCTTTCAAACGTATATATCATTTGAAAAATCAAATAAAAATTCTGCGTTAAACTTAAGCTGTTTGTTTGATTATTAAAACGATACTTCGTGATAATTATAGATATTTATTGATTATCCTGTCTTGAAATCTTTAAACTGTAATTACTGTGAGTGCGGAAATAATAACATTGGTATACATAGTTAAATGTCAATTGCTGAAAACCAGTTTATTTCAATAAAAATACAATTTAGAACAAAGTTTTAAGTATTATACGAAAATGTACTCGCATCAATCAAATTTATGCTTTTTAAACCGGGCACGTTTTGAAAAACTTGATTACTTGTTCCTTGTCTATATGGGTCAGTGGTATTTCCGCAGTGTTCGATCCTTTTAGTAAGGAAAACTGACGTTACGTACAGTAGACGAAGGAGATTATAAACTTATTTTAAAGATGTTTAGATAACAATCGTAATTTCCAATGCAGTGAAGTATATAATTTAACTAATTGATTCATTTTCGGTAATCTGCTGTAATGCATAATAATGCATCGACATATGAATATAATTATAAGTTCACACTTTGCAACATGAAAATTCGATTAGAATATTTAATTACTAAAAGCGTTTCATATATCCACCATATGAGGTATGTTCGTATACTGTGGTAGATACGATGTTTGATGAATTACAAGTTTTTTTGCGAATCGATTGATTTATTGTACAAAATTGACGTCTAAAAGAGAGAAATGGTGAGCAATATATTATAAACACCGTGTGTGCGGGATTTTTTTTGTTGTTGCCAATCACCTATTGTTATTATTGTATAATTTTGTAGTCTACTACTACACAATAGTAATACAAAATCCATTATCTTAATTTAGATGGGAGCTAATTATTTCATTTGAAGGACACTTATTCATGGTCATAATTTTATAATTCAATAATTCAAAAAGCAATTAAATACGATGGTTAACAATTTATTATGTAGAGGAGATTAATCTAAAACTACATATTTGTGACATATATTTTATCTATGTAGGTGAATTTCTGAACGCATAAAATTCAAATGTAGACCGTTAATTACAGTTCAAGGACATCCCATCAACCCAAAAATGATGTTCGATACAGTCGTTTGGTATAAATTACTAAAAATATTCCAACATGTGCCAATAAACTTTTTATTTACATTTTATTATTCCTCTCTTTCAAATACTGTCAAACGTCAAAAATTTTCCTATTAAAATAAAACATGGCCATGTCATTAATCAACCACAAAATAGTTATAAATGGTTTCAGGTATATTCGAATATCATGAATATTCAATACTTTTATTTATAAGTAGGTCACGGCTTTGGGTTAATAGATACTAACTTTATGTTTTATATTCTAATGTCTGCCGCATTTTGTTACATCTTTACTTGCACGTTCGCGACGCTTCTTCTCGTTCCTTGTTCCAATTTGGTTAGTACCGACGGCAAAATCCTACATTAATAAAACAAGGGGCAAACGGGCAGGGCTCACCTGATCATAAGTGATACCTAATACCAATGGACACTCGCAATGCGCTCTTTTCTTACCTAATGAGCGCAGATTTGCCTCCCCTCCAGAATACGAGGTGACGCCTGTGAGTCACCGGGCACGAGATAACCCGAAGACAACAATTTAAACCAGTGGGCACCCTGCGTTTGTAATACACCTGTCGCACATACGAATGCCTTATAGTATCTCCTGTGTGGGTCAGTTTAGAGAAGCTGCCAAGAATGATTAGTTGTATGATTTATGTATATGTCTCAAATCTCGCTCAGCATCCATGCTTAAAATCATTAGTTTAGCAGATAAGCATCTGTGCTTCTAAATATTTAAATCACTGAGCCGAGTAACTGTTGCCACTCAACTAGCACAAATCGCAACTGGTTCTGTTTTTTACGAATTCTTGGTTCGATAACGTGTCATAAGTCGGATCCTGAGTCTAAACAACGATTGACTAATGGCTTGAAAATACCGTACTAACTGTTTGTAGTCTGTCAAGTTATCTGCATTTTACAGCTCATAATTAAGACTTCACGCTGGTGGTATCCGTCGTGATGATTTAGAGGGATGACCTATATAAAAGTTATAATGGTTCGTTTTCGTCATGGACAGTAATAGGCAAGCGATAATTCGAATAGTAATAGAACTACTGTAGAAACTGTACTGAAAGGACACGAAACACGAGTCGTTTTCAAATATGTACGAGTAGAGTTTTGCTATAAAAATAAGCCTCTAAGATTTCAACCGGTATTTTGATATAACATGGAAAAATATAGATTACATACCTGTTAAGCTCTTTATATATAGTGTTGGACTGATTAATTTGTTGTAGAGAAATTATTAATAAAAAAAATTGTCTGTTTGCACTGTTTCGTCTTATTCCGAATTCAAAAAACTCGAAGGAGGAAACAATTCGATGCGTGTTTTTGCTTTGATTGTAGATATAATGGGACGATACTCTTTTGGTTTACCACTACTTACTACATATTACCAAAAAGATAACTATCTTGTCGCAAATAGCATTACAGTGTTTGTAATAAATGACGGACATAACCTACGTACTGTGCATTAAAATACACATAAACAATACTATGAAAAGCAATAGAATTTTGTCCAAACCACAGTAGCGGTAACGACTCTCCGTGAGGCCTTATACATTCACACGAAATTGATCTCTCAGATATCAGAATAAAGCCTAGATTTGTCTGATTTAAATTCTTAACGTAGAAATCATAGGTTTTATTTGTGTATTTATTGCATAACTATTTCGACTCATAAAATGATATTTTGTTACAGGTATGTTACATAAGAGTGTAAGTGCGATTATAAAACAAAGTATTCTCGTATGTGTATCCATCACGAAGATGCTACTTCGAAGACATTAAAACTATATAGATATATACAAACACATCCCTCGTATATATCTAAAGCAATGTTTTGTTTCAGCGAGCGTCATAAATTCTGTTCCTAAATAGTGGCGTTTTATTGCAAGGCATTGCACGGCTCCGATTTCCTATTCATAAAACTGTGTGTGGTCTGTGTATTCATAATTTATATACTCACATGAATTTGCGGTACATACCAAAGCGATTGTTACGTGGCAAATCGAAGTGTGAATCGAATAAATCATGTATCGAGTGACGGCGGGAAATCGATTCGATCGAAATCGAAATACATATTAGCCGGTTACATATGTATGTGTATTATACTTATAGTTCTATACTAATATTGTAATGAGAAAACATTTCTCCATGTTTGTAATGTTTTTATATAAAACTACTGGATCGATTGAAACCATGTTTTCACCATTAGAAAGCTGGATCTTCACTGAGAGACAATTTAGGCTAATTTTCATCGCACGCGCTGCTTTTTCCCTTTCCCATAGGAACGAGACAACTATATACTTAAAACCGTGACATAAAGTAGTAGACATATAGTATTTTTTGCTAATATCGGTGCCTTCGAATTCCCATTAAAATTGGCCTTATAACTTTCCTTATATACCTTATATATAAGAGGATTCATAAAACTTTCGAATGTCACCATACCTTTTGGTATTAAATGTTAACAATAGCCATTATATAGTTGGATAGATAATTCAAATATTTATTTTTGTTCCATTTTGACCTAGTGAAAGGTTAACCTTTGACTTAGATTCTCATTCATTATAATTATATTATGTATATTACGTCGTGGGAGGTAGCGGTATTTGTGTAATGCGGTCATATGAAAAATACGGTTGCTGTAACTAGTTATAATTAATTTATTATAAGCATTTCACGTCAAAGACAACAAAACAAAAAACTATCGAGTCATTATAGACAGGAGTCTTGGAGAATTAACTTCAAAATCCCAATAGACCAATACGAACAGCGTTCATGAGACCTCGAACTCTGTAAAATTTGATACATATATCAATAGTTGAAAAGAAATTGCGAATTAACTCTCCATTTATCTATAAGTACAAGAAATTTTAATAAACAAGAGGATTTGACAATTATTCCTGACATCCGAGAAGCTTTAGCGAACTGCGCGAAACTTACGTCAGGATATTACCCAACGTAACATAATTCACAATAATACCAATGGTATAAATAAACAATAATTGACAAGAGTTTCCTCCAAGATACAAATAGATAATATAACGGTGCACGGTATTTAATGCGTCTGCGCAACGTGGTTGCGTTACACTTGTGAAACTGACTGGATTACTAACTACTGTGCAATATGTCTGCAAAAATATGTCGTGTAGATATTATAAATGATGTGAATATTTATGATTGTATCTGTATCTGTACCCTAAATAGCAACACACATAATACATTTGTACACAACCAAATTCTTGAATATTTTTGTGTCTCGTAAATTTACTAGGGTTTACGTTACGAAAATTAACGGAAAATTTGTAAAATAATTCACTTTGTATTCTGAGTATAGTGAAAATAAAATATTTTTTAATTCATTGCAATCTTACACCATTACTACATAATAAATATAATTAACAATTGGGACATTCGTAGCGTAATTGTTAAATGGCCTGTGTGAATAAATTCCTCCATTATCTTCGACTTGACAAACACCGACAAATGCTAATTAAATACTTTTAATTTCATTACATTTAATTGTATTTGTACTGAATACCGAGGTACTGAAAGTTCGCGTGTAACACGAAACTGTGGACTATCAGACCGTGGCGCTTAGTTTACTTGTGTGGTTTAAGTTAGTGCTTAAAGCGACTTACAAACACTCAATACTTCCGAAACTATTGGAATAGTTATTGGAATTAGTATATGACTACTTGTATACCCCATGGCCCGTCAATTTATTTATTTAGTCAATCAATTAATTTCCGAACAATTACGACTTAGGGACCTTCAAAAAAAGAGCGTATAAACATCTTAGAGGCCGGCAACGCACTGATGAGCCCTCTGGCTTCGCGAGTGTCCATCGGCGGCGGTGTCGCTTAGCATCAGCTGAGCCTCCTGCTCGTTTGCCCCCTGTTTTATTAAAAAAAAAAACAAAAAATCTAATATCCAGTTATGTGTTATCTTAACGTTACCAAGATCAGTTTTAAAGTATTTTGAAGAGCTTTAGAAATGGCAGTTCAAATCGAATCGTCATCTAAAAGGTCGGCATAGCACTTGCGCGGCCACTGACATTGTGTGTGTCTATGGGAGGTAGATGAGCCTCTTGCCTCTTAAAATTATAATTATTACATTTAAGATAAAATACCCTTTCGCCATTGCCTATAACTTGCGTTAGTTGATACGTCTACTAGAGTGTGAAAAGGAGAGCTGAACAAGTGCTATAGCGGACGACCGGTAGCCGCTATCCATACAATATACAATTACTGTTATCTACTGTGCTTATTTTACAAGCATGGGACTATGCTATAAAAATATACAATCTTCGTATAAAATTCAATTAATATCTTAAAGCAAATATGTTTTACAAAATTAACATCTGTAATCTTGTTAAAGCAATATTTTGACTTCACGCTTAAAGATGGCAAGTATGGATAAACCTTAGGCATGTCGCCACGGGCCTTGTAACATATGTTTAAAATACAATAATATTTGTGTGGCAATTTTATTAACTATACTGTCGCATTGAGCCACCTGCAGTTCAAGATTAGTATATTCCCAATATTCGTTTTACATCTTATGTAAATATACGTTTTAAATAAAGTATGTAATAAAAAAAAATGTTGGCGTATCCTAGAAACATTTCTGTGTACGCCAATTTCTCGAATCAAATTAAGTCACTTGCTTTCTGCTAAATTAACTGGAGAATGCACTCTAAGCTCATAAACATTAATAAATGTCATAATGAAAGTTGGTCTGAAGCCACTGCAACACTGTTGCGACTTCATTAATATGAGAATTTATGATTTTGTTTACTATTTGGGACACGCCTATAAACTTCTGGTTATTCTAAGCATTTTAGCCGATGAAAGGGGAATCTTAATGGAGGTCTTTTTGAGTTACGAGGAAGTATCGTCTCGTCTATATATGGCCAGTTCCGCATACTGAAAGTAAATTTTAAGTGGACTGATACATGATTGATGTTATTTTGTTTTATTGCGAGAGTGTTTTCCATTTTAAGATAAACCATGTAAAAGGTATAATGTGGTAATTTAAAAGAGACAACTGCTCTATAAAGTCTTTTTTGAAGGAAAAATTCATTTAAAAATATAATAAGTAAAAATATACAATCGTTCCTTTCTTACCTTAACTCGTACCTTACCGTCACGTTTTAACCGTTCGCTTCAATTTAAAATTTCAGAAGTTGAAATGAGCAATGAATTGAAAAGCGATACTATTATAGCTTATTATGTATCCAATAAGTTTTCTTACGATAATTTTATATAGTAATACGTAATATAATTAATTTAAACAGTATTAGAATGTTTGTTATTTGTCGTTCATTAAATTGTATGAAGTTTGCTATTCTAAGAAGTTTCCATAATTTAAAACATTAATGTGACTCAAAAATCGCAATCAAAATTTTAATTCAATTAGCGCTATCCTTCGGAAGTGACACTTTTCGGATATCATTACAGGTGAAAGTTTGTTATAAACAAAGCTAAGGCAATAATTCAATAAATTGGTTATTACCGTACAATAGGCGCAGGCGCATGGTGTAAAGAATGGATACCAGCGCCGCTTCGACGCTAATGATATCTCCCGTTATCAGTTACTTGTTATAGGGAACAATACTTGAAATCCAGTTACACATTTTGAATACAAATTATATAGTTCAAATACAATTTATGAACGTACTGACAACCACGTATGCCCGAACCTATCAAATTTTAAGTTAAATTAAGAATTAAATTACTTAATTACTAATTAAGAATTAAACATTGAATAAAAGTTAAATTAAAAATGTTCTCATTGTTACAATCTTTTTTTTAAATGTCATATATAAAAGAGAACATTGAGAAAATGCATTGTTTACACATTCGTACTCTTTCTATAACTGACGAATGACGAAGATTAAAAAAAAAATAACTTCACCATATATTTGTTAAATTATTATCACATATTTCATATGTATGTGCCCAATTAATGGTAACACTAAATGATTACACAATTTACATATTTTTCATGTTACAAACAAGATAATTTAACTTAAAACTCGATTTTGATCGTGAGGAGTGCGTTAAGTGAAAGGTATTAAATAAGGTTTATATGTAAAGGTCAATACGTCATTATAATATCGTAAAATACAAACAAGACATTTTAAAGAAAGTTTTTCTTGAATATATTGGTTTCTATATGATATTCACGTAAAATAAAACCAAACGCTGTCTTCGTCTTAAGTATGAACATTTTAAAGAAACGGTTTGGTTTTTTGTGAGGCCAGAACCAATTTTCAATACCAAACTCTATACCTAGTATTTATTATTCACAACACAGCAGTCCTATTTTTACATTTCCACAGAAACAAATAGGAGTTAAAGATACAACAGCCAGACGGCGGGATCGATTTTTATACTATTTATAAGTCTTAAAACATTCGCAGTCGATAAGTATGGGTTATTAATCGTATAAAAAACATTTGATCAATACTATCACTATCACCCTTACGAATACCAGGGGCTGAGTATGCGTGAAAAGCCGCCGGCGCTAACTATTTTGTTATCCTTATCTGCCCACAACACGTTAAAATCGCCCGAGGGAATGCAGACATTTGTTCGCAAATCGAAACAAGCAATTAGTACGCCACCCATGCACTTGGAATGCAGACTTGAACCGTAAATTATTATTTAATTATATTATTTGTCGATTATTCAAATAATTATTTATATCTAAAATAACTTACGACGGCTAGGAATTGGTGTTTCACTACAAAATTTCTTTAAAATTGTTATACATGAAAATAAGTGTAAAATGCATCCAAGATGTTTGTCAAAGAAAAATTTCCTCGTACTGAAAGAGACCGTGTTTCTGTGCTGAAATATATAAAAAAGTTGATGAGTTGTTATTTCGCACTTCCATTTTAATTTGATACAGTTGCTGAGAGCTCATCGCTTAGTAAAACAGATTACTTTAATGCCTTCATTAAATAGGGGATTACTCGATTCATTTCATTTAAATGGAATCGATTGAACGATCAATAATGCCAATAAGGCAAGAAGAACCTTATAATTTAACGACATTGGTCTTATATTTATCGGATGAGGATAGTTTTTATCCTAATCTATATACTAATATATAAAATTGGAATGTCTGTTTTTAATATTGAAATAACCAATTTTTTACTACATGCATATTATGAATATATATACGATACCCACACCAAAATGTCATTTTTTTTAATTTTTCTCTGTCTGTCTGTTTGTTCCGGCTAATCCCTGGATTGGGTGGACCGCTTTTAACGGGATTTTTTTGATTGGTAGCTGATGTAATAAGGAGTCACTTAGGCTTCTTTTATTAGTGTCTGTCTACGTAAAGGAACCCTCCGTCATGTCCGTTCATTCGCCCGTTCTTACTCTAGCGTCGAAACGGTTAGTGTTAGGAAGATGGAACTTTGCACCGATATATGTGTATTTACTGCGCCGATAAAAAGCTAAAATAAAATTACGTAATAAAAAACGTATACAATGTCCAGTAACGCGCTCCAAGATGGTCTAAGCCGCGCGCAGCTTACGCGCAAGACATGCCACCACACTCTCTCTACTGGGCCTATCTTTTATAATTCCCCTAATCTGTTTTGTTTGCTGCTTTCCTTTTTTGTCTTTAAGTAATAATTATAAATAAAGTATATTTGTGTTTATAGTTAGTGACGTAGTAGTACATGTTTTCTAAAATAAGTATTTTTAAGTTGTTATACCTAATCCATGCGGACGAAGTCGCTGGTACAGCTAGTATAACATAGGGATGACTAAAAAAGTTGGATCAGATCTTAACATAAATCGAGCAATTTCATACTACCAACAACTGATTTTTTTTATAATTAAAAATTTTAAGTTTTTAGCCATTCTGAGAGGTCTTAGGTTTTCATAGTAAAAGTAAGTGTCAAGTCTCAAAAACAGTTTATATATAAATATGAAAAATATATCTTACTATAGAATACACAGAGCACTGATCGTAGGAATAATAATATATATTTATTCTAGTGAAAACTGGTAAACTAACACAAAAAGTATTGGTAACTGGTTTTAAGGTTAATTATACACTAAAAATAACTTTACGAAAATATATTTTATTTCATTAGTAGACTAGACTTATATATTAATTAATACAAGGTTTCTTGTATTAATTAATAAGTAAGTACATATTAAGTTCAAAAATAGTATCATGGTTATTCAGTTTCACAGAGACAAGTGCAATAATTGCAATTTTAAAGTAGTTACGCTATTTCAAACATATTTTTTAAATCCCTTATATTCGAAGAATCACGCTACTTAATCTTAAAGTGCAGTTAAAAACCCCACCTACATTTTTAACTTACCACGTTATTGCAGTTCAAGATTTTAAAGGCAGTAAAAAATAAAAAAACTGGCTAATCTCTCAACTATTCTAAATGCTTGGTATCAATCTTAGCGACATGAGGTGTCTCCCGGCCGCGAGCCGTCATTAGACTACATCGATCACCATTGCCAATAATTACGCTTGCGCCTGCGTCAGACAAATCGTTGCAGCTTACTATAATGCGAAATGTACGTAGAGTTTAATGTGTATATATTAATCCAGATTTTTTCAAAGATTAACACGTAATATGGCAGAAAACTAAGTTCTTTTTTCTATTATCTTGTATTAGAGCACTTGTAATTATTTCAAAGGTATCATAATAGAGTTATGTTGAAATGAAAAGCTTGTGAATGTCTTCCTAATCTAAGATTAAAAAAATCCCATGAACTATGTCTGGAAATGTAACAATTAATCTTACTTCATTGTGCGGATATAATTACAAAAACGCGTAGATTTCGCACAATTCATTTTGATAACAACTTCCGTCGCTTCCTTGTTCCTCACATTATTCATAACTGAATGTAACATCCGAATTATGTAAAACATGCTGTATATAAAACTTGCTAGCGTATATGACGCCATAATCGCAATATGTGCTTTAAGTGCTCTATGTTGAAATTACGTTGTTTAGATAATTCAAACTTAAAGTTACAACTTTTACATGCGAATTTTGTTGTTGATAGATAAATCATCATTAATATAATATAGTTTTCGAAATCGATGTTATGTAGACTGTGCGCTTCAGAAGGCACTTTCTGCCGCGCACCACGCCATGTCGAACCAGCTCCCAAAAGAGGTGTTTCCGAAAAAATACGACTTAGGGACCTTCAAGAAAAGAGCGTATAAGCATCTTAAAAGCCGGCAACGCACTAGTGAGGCCTCTGGCAATGTGAGTGTCCATGGTCGGCGGTATCTTTGCATCAGATGAGTCTCCTGCCCGTTTGTCCCCTGTTTTATAAAAAAAACTGATCTATAAAATGGCTCGTTAAAAACACTCAATTTTATCACATTAAAAAATTGCTGAACGTGATGTTTTTTTGTATGATTTCATCGTATTACGTAACAATAATTTCAATATTAATTCAATTTATTTTTTGTAAATTTGTATTCTACAAAAGAAATAATATTTTGACTATAAATTAGGTTTACCGTTACTTTTGAGTCTAGATCTAGACAATTAGTCCGGTCGCATGCGCAGTGAACCTCAGTTCGACGTTAGATCATACGTGACGGGTCAAAGCATACAAACATACATTATTGCACGTATGTATGTTCCTGATGAATATAAATGTAATAGAAATCGTTATTTATTAATTATTGCATTTCAATTTAAGTAAAGCATAAAGAGTGCACATTTTATGGTTGATTTTGTAAGAGGCATAATAAAAATACAAAGGTATATTTTTAATTCTAAAATAGTTTTAAAAAGAGGTAGTTTCATAACACAGAGACTCACTCTATAGTTTAGTTTATGCTAAAGTAAATAAGTAAACATTGTAACTAGATTGATTTATTTTTAATAATAATCTGGAATAATGATTTTAAAATAGCTTTAAGCTTTTTGCTTGTTTCGAAAAGTATTCTTAACTATGTTTCACATACACTTATTATTAGTAAAACAAACACACAACATAAATAAACAAACTAATTTCCTGTTCAGAGAATACAGAAATATTAAATATAGTTAAAAAAATGTTTGGATGATCATACGTAATAATAAAAAATGTAAAAAAAATAACAGTTCATAATTTATACAATATTTTGTACCGGTAAACATTACTCAAATATGTAAAATCCACCTAGATGGCCCAAAATGAAATCATACATATTTTAAACTTAATCTTGAATGAATAATATAAACATGTCTGGCGTACAATTCGGACATATTTAATATTCACTAAAGGTTCTCACAAAACTATTAATTCTAAGTGTAAAGAGGGCCCCGTGTTTGATTCCCGGTACGGTCAATATTTATTTGTTGGCCGATTATAAAAATACTCTTGTGTTGGGAGTATTAAATTGTAAAAAATATATGTTTTATAAGTGTAATACAAGCTAGCTTACCTTGGCTCTACCTATCGTGTGTATCCTATTAAATATCCTTATACGTATAGCATGCACTTATAAAGAGCTAAAGGAATTTTACAAATGATATTTTCGTTGTCATTGTCTTGTTATTCACGTGTACTAATTCGTGGTTTCGATAAACAATAACTCCCGTCTAACGGGCCAGTGGTGTCGATTATCCCGTTTCAATTTATGCCTCGGATTTTGCTCATTCGAAATCGCATCGACTTATTGCAGTGCCATTAAAATTAAACGCTTAGATCTTTTGTTTATGATAATTGTTGTGATAAATGCTTTGAAATCGATAGCCTGTAATGGCTCTTAATAATTCAGTTTAACTGTTCTTTAATTTCCAGTAATAGAATTTATTGGTAATTTCAGTTTCAATTGAGTTAAGTCTAGACATATTCTTTGTCAGTATCCTTTGAAGTGATTATAAATGACTTTGACAGCGTGAAATCGACCGCCTAACCACGAGACATTGTAGGACTTATATGGCTTGAGCTCTTCCTTATATCGGACATTAGATGTATTTTGTCGTGAGTGACGGCCCTAGCTCGTTCTCTAATAAAAGCATTTGTCCAACCCACGCTTGGTCACCTGTTCATTTAACAATTCGATTTACTGTTACAAATCCAAGGATAGGGCTGAGATAAAGGGATATTTGAAAAAGATATTTCAAAGGTAAGGTTTATTCCAGTTTATATAGGCACAATTATGTGAACCCAGGTGACGCAGTGGTCGCCATGCCAGATACTCAACTATCTGTGTGATGAGCACACTGGTCTGAGTCAGGAAGATGTATTTATAAAAAGTACATATATGTACATCCGTTACACAAATTACCGTAATTTACGTGTGTAAAATGCGTCCTTATCATATATACTGATAATGAGTATCAATACCGGACAACTGAAAGGGCGTGTCTATAATTACTATTACTTAATACGCTCAAACTGTAAGGTAACGCCGCCCTTATTTTAAGGGTATAAGGTAGACAGTAATATATAGGGTTGGTAATTAGAAATGGCATTCTAATACGAACGGATGTCGGTTTTTGCGCCGTAATGACTACTTATGTATTGTTATTCGCCAGGATATAAATGAGTGTTCTAATTGTCTTCCCTGTGTTTATAGAAAGGTACGTTTTTACCTCCTTAAATAGCAAACACATGTGTAAATACTTCTAAATATTACATTTTGTTGTTAGTTATTCAACATTTTCGCTACATGAAAATAGTTATTTTGCTCTTTAATTGACAAAATATTGTTTGATGCGCAATTAAACGAAGATTTTTATATTATAGAAAATTGATTTAATAAACACTGTTGTGGAAATATTTATTAAAAATAATAATAAGAAAATGTTGAATATTTTCAAGTATATCTCTATTAATAATGTTTTTGCAACTGGTTATATTTCTAATATTACTAGTATGTAGTTTGTCAAACTCCAGTAAAACCCACGAATTTCAATTGTTTGCATAAACTTAAAGTCATAAATATACATTATACAACCACACATACGTACCGAAAAGCCATGTCGCAAGGCTGATACCACATATTTGTAAAAACTTATTGGGTCAGAGAACAGGTCGCTGGCATTTAACATGTGACACCAAGGTTTCGAAATCATATTTGGCGTATTATGACCGTTTCATCGGCTCCCTTTACAGTTTTACGGCGGTTTTTATTGATTCGATTTTATATATTGATAACGAATTCGTCATGCCCATATTTCATTCGCAGATTGGTTCAAAGAAAGTGTAATTACGAAAGAGCATTATTTGCTACCAACGCTTTTTTTCAATAAATCTTCATTTAAGTGAAGTTTAGATACCAAATGAATATAAATATATAGTTTCGTAGTTAAAATACTCCCGTGAGACGCCAATTGTTCTATCATAATATGTCAAAGCACAGATATTTTTAATAAAAGTACTTTAATACATAACATCAAGAAGAATGTAAACGCCTTCATAACATTGAAAACTTCATATGGCTGAGGTAACTGTAATTTAAGATGACACTGTTCACCTCAATGCTTAGCATCACAGATTAATGTAAAGCAGGCTGCTGTCAATATTCGGCTCCTTAGTAACTTGAGCTCTGAACGCAAAGATTGTATGTAAGGGTTTTTGGTTTTTTTTACTAAGCGCTTCTATGAGGATCCAACCACCTTTATAAACATTTGTTGTTGTTGCCCAGTACCTCCGTATTATTATAAAAATAAAATGTTACTGGCTTGTTCAATGCGCGTATTTCCGCAATGAGAATTTGGTCGTTAAACGTACAAATTTCAAAAGTTACACCAAAATCATTATTCGTTGGTAAGGGAGCGATTTTGTCTATTGTGTCAGATATTTCGCAAGTGACGTTATAGTACTACTTAGCCGGTAAAGCGAAATAAAGACAATTCCTCGTGATGCGAGCCGTCACCTCGTCACGACACCAACGCAATAAAATTACAATAGCTTGATTTAATTTTCTGTTACAACGCCACGACATGGCACTGGGACCCTTTACGCTATTAGAAATAAAAGTTATAGCCAATTTAAAGGATCGAGCATTCAACTGCTTAAGCGAATTTAGATAACATATTCTAGTTATTTGTGTTTTAAGTGCTTTGTGGCACAAAGGGGAGAAATATTTCTCCGTCCAGTTTATTTATGCTTTTGTAGAGGTCAGCGTCTGAACTTTTCCTCATACACTATACACACTAGTTTATTAAAAATATTCTGATTGCTGATTTATATTACGAAAAAGTTGTGCAGTAAAAAGGTTTCATTCATATGCGAATGTTTCTTATGTTTCATAAAACTATTTTTAACAATATATTACCAAATTGTTGCAATACAGTTCACAATACATCATTACAGTACAATTTCACAACTAAAGGAATGTCGCTTCAAAGTACGTTAACAATTACACCCTTCAAACACTGCATTAGTTGAATTAGCATATCTAGAAGGTAATATTAAACCGGACAAGTGGCGATTTGTCAGCAGCTGTTACGAAATGTTCACTGAAGATATGACATTGTAAACGTCACATTATTGTTAAATCTTTATTGCTTTAATCTTGTTTACAACGTCTTTAGCCGATTTAAATTTCAACAAGACATAAATGTAGCTCATGTTTGGTGAACTGTTGAAGATTCATCAACTTTTTTAAATTCATCTATATCGGTATTGAGGGTTAGCCGTAACAGACGGATAAACTTTCGCATTGTTAATATATTCGTAGTTTTTGAATTGCAATCAAAATCATACGTATGTAATATTTTATTGAAATAAAGAATATTTTATTGCAGTTTTAAGGCCATTAAACACCAAAGGTTTGAATAAAAAAAGAAAAAGGTTTGATTATTCTATAAATATTTTATTTAAAAGTTATTTAATTTAGACACTGAGAATCATCACTTGAGGTGAATTTAAAAAGTGGAATTGTTGTCAGAACATCGTTTTTCGTCTAAGAAAATTTAATAAAATGTCACACCTGTCCTTCGCTTAATTTTCAGCCCTTATGCTAGCTGTTAATATAGATTTAGGTACTTTACAATCTAATACATAACTCTGACATAAGTTATCCTCCTCACTCGTTCTCTTACCATCAAAGGTTGAATACTTAAGAAACTCGTCTTACGACAGAACCAGTCATAACCTATCTTAGCCAGATGCGGTGATTATTCGCCACTCGGTCACTGAATGTTTTTCCTTATGTGTTGTTAATGATAAATCTCTTCATGGTGTATGACCGTTAAATTTAGTCACTCAGTTCTCATAACAAAAGTTTTATTTACGCAAATGTGCGATAACGCTTTACTGTCGGTTAGATCACATCTGGCTTCATTTGTTTATTACAGTCTTTATAATTTTTTATCTGTTTGTGACAGTTTCAGACCGACGCGGTGAAGATCTATCTCAGGGTTTCATAAACTAAAGTCCGAATTAGCGTAACGTCTTGAATTATGTGACCTAGGTATCATTCCGAAACTTGTTTTGGATACTTCTACAAGCGTGATTAGCACTCGATAGTATGAGTGAAAACATTGTGACGAACAGCGTATCACACAAAAATCAACGTGTTAGCTAGCTACGTAAATAGTATCTGAATAGATACATAATACATTATAGACTCTTCCGGATATCTTGCATTGCCCAAAAGGTACACTTAAAAAATGTTCTATACTGTACAACGTTATTAAATAATATAAATATTAAACACACGCAAATGTTCTATATAAAGCAGGAAAAATATAAATCCTAACACCTGTGTTAGCTATTAATGGAAGTATATGATTATACAACGGACTTTATTAACATAAACTTACATAAGTTAACATGTGATGAAGTACCAAGTAATTAATAGCGGATATAACTTGCATAATATTTTAATACTTCATCTAAGACTTTTTCCGGTTCAGAGTCTACCATTATCTCAGTAATTTAAAAATGACTAAATCGAAGTTGAAAATTGTTTTGGATATATTTTTTTCAATACTAATTTTGTAGTAGCTAAACAATTTTATACAGGGATAAGTATTTGATAAAATAAAATGTTTTAAAAATACTACTATTAGGTTTTACAATAAGCCAAGATATAAAAAAGATACAGTTTTTACTTTCAATCGACGAGGTGATATCATTGTACTTGATAAATGTAATTAACCTTGGGCACAAAAACAAAAACAAAATACATAAAAAGTTACAGATTATACAATAAAAGTAGCCGTATATATATTAATTACAGAGAAGAGTAAATAGTAACTATTTTTCTGATTATGTATACATTAAATCCTTGAATTAATACAAATATAACACGCGTTGAAGTTGATTGCGTAGCTATAAGATCCAAATGATTTATGACAAAAGATATATTTTTTGAACTTCATAACATACTGTAATATGTACGTTAATTTCCAAACTAAGTTGTACTTAAAACAACTCACAATTGAAAGAGATTTAATATTAATTTATGCTTGTTTCAGGTAAGAGCTGTCGCAGTGAAGTGTCAAAGGCTTTCTCATAAAATGGAAATATAAAAGCCGTTGGCCGACTTTAAGTGAAACTCAAAAACGTTTGTTTTAATTCACTGTCAGGTGAACAGGGGCCGATTTGTACTTGACAACAAATAATTTAGAGGTGGTTATTATTAAGGTAAAAAATTATGGATATGTTTCGGGTACTTAATGTTAATGTCAGATTAATGTTTTGCACCAGTGTTCTGTATCACATAAATAGTTGACAGAGAGTGACGACGAAGTATATTAATTTAAAAATGTGTGTGTCAAAAAATAAAGTATTTGTTGTTTGTAATTTCTATTTATCAAAAAGAGGGTTTTATCGAACCTAGCAGTATTTTGATTGTAATTATTATATAACGTGAAAAAATTGAAATTTCAGTGAGTTAATAAAATTAATTATCATATTATTTAAAAAATATTTTTTATATAGCCTTGCATTTAGAGTAGCCTAACGTAAACTAGGTTATTTTTATGAAGCATCAGATTGCAAGGTAGTTCGTTAGTTTGTTATATCTAAATAATTTATCTTTGAAATGATAAAATCTGCAATTATGAAGATAATTCGTTTACATAATAGAAGATATAAATTTATGTTATTTCATTACTTTTTCATATACGCCTTCTTGTATGTTTTTGAGTTGTAACAAAATTGGTTTATAGAAATCCCGATTTAATACCTTGTATGATATTATATTTTTCTCTGTATACGATGTGTGTAGAATGTACATTGTATAATGGGCCGTCGATTCTGTTTCGTAAAATTTATATAAATAACAATAAAAGCCTTTGGTGCAATAGTACTTTTATAAACTTTCTTATATTGGAATATACATATTTTACTTTTTACATAACATTATTTCAGCAAACATAACGTTTACTGTATAATGTTTACTGAAAAAATAGTATGGCGTCATTGTATTAACTTTATAGTCGTTATATAAGCTATAGGAAGCGTATACAAACCTTAATCATTGTGACTCAGTATTAACTTCAAGACACTATTTATCAAAATTTGTGGTTACGAATACTTCAACGATGGTATATATTTATAACTTAAATGCTATTAAGACATTAATTGCAGAGCACATGGTTAACTATTTCTTAAGAACTCACGTATTTCATTCTTAATCCCAAAACTAACGTTTACCAACTAAACAAATTGAAACGCTTAGTTAAAAACTATTACACTTGTAATTGTGTTCACAAGCCACGTACACCAAATGCCTATGAAGAGCACAACCTTCATACATAAACATAAATTATTCATTCAACAACCGTTATTAAAAACTACGATTTCATATTCAACGCGACGTGAAATCGTACAGTAGTCAGTAGGCCATGTATGATTTCATAGCATGCCCGAATAGGCATTGGGGCATGCGGCGAAAATCAGTGAGACATGCACGTACTGTCCCATGAGGCCAAAACTATTTTATTGTGTACAATTAGCAGCCAGTATAAGTATAATTATATTTTGGACGGTAAAAATAGGATGGTATACTAAGGTACTATGAGGATTCATTCTTAAGACTTAAACTTCTTAATGTTTGGCCCTCTAGGTAAATACTTTTGTTTTAATGTTCTATCTCTAAACGAAATTAAGTATTTAAAGGTTAGCCTCCTCTAAATTGAGTCTTCAAACACGTATATTTACCAATCACCTGCTTGCATAGAGGAAAAACAATTAAAATAGGCGCAGAATTGTTTCTCGTTGTTATGGGATTTTAAACTAAATATTTTTACCATTGTATCTATGACCATTGTTCTTCGTATGCATATGGCGCCATTCGTGCAACGCTACAAATAAAGAAGACCTCCAAATTTGCCCACAGAATGGAGAAGTACTTAATGCTCTCTTACTTACGGAGGTCTCTATCTTACTTCTACCCCAATATGGATGTGCGTACCTGAAAATAGGTTCGAATGGTATGCGACATACATTTTAAGTTGTTTGTGGTTTTGACACAAACATTATTCCGCCGTGAATAATCTTTATGTGTCATCAAAATGTATGTTAATCGATAAATTTAAAATCTTGAATTATTCACCTGTCAAACAAAGAGCAAACTAGTTAGCATATAAAATTATTATAAAAAGTAAATATTCTTTAATTAAAAAAATGAACTTATTTTGAAATAAATTTAAAAACGACTCTTGTATTTCGACATTCTCTACCTGCTCTGCAGCCGCGCCAATTGGTCCGAGGGATTTGAGACGGGAGACGAGGATAGTGTTTACACAAGTAACTAAAGCTCTACCCATCCTCCGACTTAGGGACCTTCCAGAAAAGAGCGTATAAGCATCTTAGACGCCGGCAAAGCACTGGTGAGGCTTTTGCCATCACGAGTGTCCATGGGCGGCGGTGTCGCTTAACATCAGGTGAGCCTCCTGCTCGTTTGCCCCCTGTTTTATTTTTAAAAAAAGTCCAAGGGATCAAAGACATCTCATCGGTTCGCTTGACATCGACCCTAGCGATTCCAGTTGGCTCCAAAATTGCCGGAATATTAACTGGGGCAAGAGAGCGGCAAATGTTGTCATTAAGCGCGTTGTAGCGAGAAAAAGACCTGCACCCTTTTGGTAGTTAGGCCATGATGTCCAAGGGGTGTCTAAAAGGATTCTAGTATGAGGCGAAATTTAGCCCATGACTCGCATTTTTTTTATTTTTTTTAAAGTTACTTCCAGAGATGTTTTTAAAACTATCAGATTGGGGGAACTAGGTTAAACTAGTTTACTGGCTGAATAGTTGTATTTCTGAAGTCTTTATTCGATAAAATTTATCTTTGACGGCGTCGAAAACTTCAATCACGTAATTTCCGAAGGTGTTTATAGGTCACATGCCATTAAATGCGTCGGTGTGTTCCCGAAACTCGGCCTAATTATTTCTCGCTTATTTATAGTCGCGAGATTCACTGATGATTCATTTGTCTCAATAGTTTCACTCATGGTATAAGGCAACTAAGAAAGGGTAACAATAATGAAAAGACCTAGGTATTTACTAGATGTATTTTTAGGGTAACGACATCTTTATTCTTTCATAGAAATATAAATGTTTCAATTCGATTCACTGGTTGAGATTTGCGCATGCATACAAACTTAATAAGAAAATCGTAGACCCGTCTTGCGTTTTACAAATAACATTGTAACTAATACATTAAAAATTATCGAAAGCATTTAAACTAAGCGCAACTAACTTTAATGTCATATTTAAAGATTATAAATCGATTTCGTATAAATTACCTCAGAAGATAGACTTACGGCATCTGTTTTAAAATAGATTGTAAGAAAGGTGATAATTTAGTATTAAAAATTCAAAAGTATCAGAAACCAATGCGTTATGTAAATGTTTTATGCATACGAGTTTTGTGTATAATTTTGGTGGGAACAGATTGTATAACTATTATATTAGCTTGAGCATGGAAGGTTATCGCACCAATTAGTTTCATAGATAACCATAAATAATTCTATTACTTTACGTAATGCCTCATCTTCAGGTGAAAGTTACAGCTAATATTGAAATTTACATAATATATGTGGATATTCTACGATTCGTTGCACAAGAGCGTCTATAGTTTTGAACATAGTACGTAGAGAAAAAAATCACCTTTGTTATTAAATTTATAGCGGAATTTGTATTTGCCCAACTAAAATTGCACACTTTAAAATGACTGTAATCCAATGTATTAATAGTATATTGATAAATAGTTGGCGTAATGGTTACCATTTCGGACTGCAGAAAAGAATCGCAGGTTTTATTACTGGTGCGTTTCTAAAGGAATTTAATGCCAAAGGCTACGACAATATAAAGGTGATATTATTAAACGTTTGCCCATATATGCGACATACCGATCTAAAAATTAAAGCGCGTCAGTGTCCTTTAGATATTTATAGCCAAAGGCACGTACCACTTTGTTGGTTTTTATAAAATAGTAATTTATAAATTATATCTGTCTTGTAATTTTAAGGTGCGTCGAAAGGATAAGGGTTGCCACTCGGCAAAATTTAGACGTTGGCTTGCATTTCACTCATACAGCACATTTATTTATCCAACATTAGAACGATTAAAAAAAATTAAAGATCCATAAATTAGCAGCATAAAGCCCAAGATATGTATCGTATCAGTGGTTCAGATTTATTTTTCCCTCATTTCACTACGATGATTAACTAGGATAACTAGGTGCGCATGTCTAACCTTCTTCCGAATGAAGAAGAACAAGCAAAAAAAGAAATAGTGTTTAAGATATGATTATTCAACATACAGATAATTTCAAATTTGTAATTAGATTAATATTAAGAATTATGTAAAACAAAAATAACCTTATGTAGCCCTAGCCATAACAATTTGTTCTATAAAAAAGATGCGCATACATCGGCAGAATTGCTCTCGCAAGATGGCTCCCATTAAAATTCCCGCCCGCTCCACTTGTCTATTTAGAACAATGTGATAACGACCCTTGACAAACTGTAATTAATGAATAAAGATTAATATTAATTTATTTTCCGATATTCAGCACTTGATGTCAAGCATACCCTATGGCAGTGGCTCTGACTGAACTGAAATCACTTTTTGTTACAAGCTATATTTAAATAATACATAGATTACTTCAAGAATCAACTTCTTTATAGTGGATAATCAGTTTTTATAGCTGCCGATTCCCTTTCCTATCCCACTGTATTAGAATTATCCCGTGTGAGAATCAGGAGATTTGTTATTATAAAGCAATCATTGTCTTACGTTGTCCGTCACACCTACTTGCTTTGTGTCCCACGTTTTACATTTTGTCTTATGTAACCGACATTACTCTTATTTTCGCTTGTGAACTGTGTTATTTTTATGAAATGGTCTCGTTTGCGCGAATTCTTTTGTAACTTGATTTTTATGTCCAATAACACGAGTTCCACTTAAGTCTTTCGAACTATCCAACTGTTGCCGATAACGGTTTTTACATTTAAAAGCAAAAACCATATTTTATAATCTTCATCAATTGGTGATATATTATCGTTAACCTTTTCCCCATAAACTGTAACAGGGTTAATACAAATATTTTAACTATCAACCTTACTAACCTTTAAATGATAAAATGTTAGACATTAGTCAGTGTCACACCGTCGATTTTCATGCCAGCTCTGATTGCATCTGACGTTTTAATAGATTATCATGGATGCAGTGGGTCAAAACATAGCCCACAAATAGTAATGTATTAGGCTTTGGTATTGGTGAGATCGAGCATCTATCGTGGATAGCTCTAAACTTAACATTATAAAGTTAGTTACAGTATACTCATCGTTCTTCTATATCTTAGCGAAATTTAAAAAATAAACTTATTCGATTTTTGTGAACCCTTTACACATTGTTTACTTGAATTTTATGTTAATTAAGATTGTCGAAAATTTTGAACTGAAACTTAAGATGTGTGAATAACACGCCAGCGCTAACAGGTTGACAAAAACTTAAGAATCTGTCAATATTCATTAACTTAACCCAAAACGAACCTTCTCACTACTTCAGAGGGTTTATATTTAAGAGCATTAATCTCCGATGATTTCTATTGACGTAGAAAGTGAGTGAAGTGATTCCTAACTATTGTGTGTGGAAAGTCAAGTGGGTGTCGGTCATGTGTCGGCGGCTGGAAAACGGCTTGTTGAAAATCTAATTTATTGACGATCTTCACAACCCTTTATACATGATCACTAGATTCACATAGTTAAGTCTTAGGAGGGAAGGAAAAAAACTTGTATAAAACTATTTTAGTCGTTTGTTGTGGGGATCTTGTAGTATCTCTTGATCTTGGTAGTGTAGTACAAGGTGGTGGTGAAGTAATTTCGCAATTAAACTTGAGGTAATCACATAAAATTATGATATTTTACAACTTAACTATTCGACGTAGTGACTACCGTCAGGCGTAAAATTAATGTGTTTATTATACTTAATTAAACTGATCTAATTCATTCGGAAGGCAAACTTGAACATTTAACCGATTGGAATGCACCTTTATCTGTAACAATTGTTAAGGAATTGATTGAATTTATTGATAGTTGTCAGTTACCTAGATGCTTATTGCTTATAAGTGTCAAGGGGAGAACTGGCTTTTCAAACATTGGTACAAACCAGGGCGCTTTTCGGGCAGGGACGATTCGGATACTTTAAATTTTTTAATAAAATCCTTTTATAATAAAGGACTATATAATTGTATAGACTGTTTGAAATTTTTATCCTGTATTTTGTTTTATGTAATACTATATCCATAGAAAATTTCAGGTAGACTAAGGATTATTGCTAGTTATTTTTTGCTTACGTTATTAAATTGTCTAACGGCCAAAATTATTAAGCGTAATACATATGTGTCACAGATTTTGATGTTCGTTGTATTTAATGTCGTACTTTGCCTTCGTTGGTAAGGGGCCTAAAATCTAATCTAGTCAAGGTGAGATATCAAAATATTCAACATTCTTTTGAATGTCAAACTTCAGAATAAATTAAGACAAGTTATTTACCTTGGCAAATATTGACAGTATTGTTTATTATTTGATTGATAATATGCGGCTGGAATTCTATTGTAGAAATTGGTTTCCCTCTTTTGTGTTCGTACAATTTGAATTGATTAGATTTATGTTACGTAAAGAAATATGATCGTATTTAAATCATACTAAAGAGTTCTCTGTTAAAAGGAGTATTGCTATTAACTTTTGTATAAAGTTAACGACCTAAAAACCAGCAGAATGAGGCTCGAAATACTACCACTGCCTAAATAAATCAAGCACTTTCAAAACGATCTACTTCGACATGAAATAAAGTAATGATCTGTCAAATTTGATGCGGACAGCTCAATCGATACTAAACATGAACTAAATGGTCTGTCATTAGGTGCTCGCGCGCACAATGCCAAGATCTATGATCTACGATAACCTTACAAAATATTTGCTTTTACGCTTTGTGATCGCTTTCATTCAGTTTTTGTGCGAATATTGAAATGAAAGTCTCATTCCAATTTCGTTTAATGGTTTCATTTTTAATTGTAAAATTTGAGAACTTAATTTTGTTGTCTTAAGAAACGAATTACCATTTTACCAAAGCATAATCTCATTACTAAACTAGTAATTTTCTAAACATTAGCCGAACGTAATGGACACTTTATATCTTTATGCGGGTCTCGTGCAGATCTTGATAATTGTTCGTTTTGCCTCGACCAGTGGAATCTGAGCCTTAATTTATCATTTTTGAGCCTACTTTCATCAAGCATATGTATTTGGAAAGTGAAATGGGCGCGCGCTTGGTTCTTTCTTTGCGGTGCTCTTTTTCATTCAGTGAGAGTGGTCTAGCTGCGATAATTGCACCGGTAGCGAATCCGTGACGAGCTCTGCCCGTCGGTAACTTCTTAGTAACACGACCTTAAGGTACGATTGAGGAACGAGCAAATGTGATTAATGTTTAGAAATTGCTAGTGTATTTGTTGCTTGTATACAATATCAAAACCTGGTATATGAGCAATAGTGTTATAGTAATATCAGGACCCATTTTACACACGATCGGTTAGCCGCAAGGTTATTCATAGCTTGTGTTATAGGTTCCTACACAACTGAAAAACATATTTCTAGTACACCACAGCAAACAAATATGTTTATCCCACAATTGTTAACTGTATCGGAACTTCGACATAGTACTGATAGTGACTAGTGCGTCAACTGGATCGTCAAATAAAACGAATTCAAAAATATGAGTCTAGAGATCTTTAATCAAAAATTTGTTCGTCGTTTACTTCATCGACTATTAAGCGTTTCAATATATTTTCTTTATTTATGTGAAATCAGGTCTCTATCACAGAATAGAACATAAAGGTAAATAAAATCCATATTGATTTTACTACTCTGAGTGATAAAGTTATTGATTTGATATTTGAAAGACTTCATTTGGAGCAATAGAGTGTGTAATATCCAATTAATAGATCCATTATTCCAATGTCAATAGGGCGAAAATTCATTAGCAAAAGTCGTGATTCAATCGATATTTACGCCATTGTTAACGTTCTTCAGAATTGACATCGCTTTGTCGTTCTCGCGATGTGAAAGCGACACTTTGTTGATTTTCCCATTATTCTCATCGAATTTTTATCTATTCGAAATGTATATTGATCGTGACTGGGATGTTTACATTGCAAAAATCTTAAAATTATTATTGAATTAATACTTTTCCTTTCATTGTCATTGAGTATAATTTTGAATTTATACGGGTACTATACTTTTTAATACATGATGTGGTTTTAGGTTGATACCAATGTCTACTGAATGTTAAACCTAACTTTATTTTGGTCAACGTGTGTAAATTTATCATTTGAAATGATCAACGTTTGAATAGAAATTATGATCGAATATCATAATTTAGCCAGTAAGTCTTTGTAGGAGCATTTCTCTAACTTTCACAAATCCTCGCATGTTAGCGAAATGATTAATCTAGTCACTCGTGCGCATATTTAAGGTACATGCGCTCACTAAGCTTTGCTTATATTATCGACTCAGATTTGAAGTCGAAGTATTCTAACTTCGATACTTTTTAACACATTTTTTCTTCTGAAAATTTGATTTTGGATATAAATCACATCTTTAGTAATTTGTCTCACACATAGACACAACTTCCTTTGTATAACTTGACCTTTCTACAAACATTATTACTACTTATATAATTTAAGAATTAATTGTTCTTGCGTTATTACCGACAGTCACCCCTTTTCGCTTTTGCAAAATGTTCAATGCCTTATCAAATATCCCGTAAATTTCGAACAATATGGTTGCCTTAGTTATCGCATGCGCCGTTGAAAGTGCAAGTCTTCCAGTTCTCACGGCCTCTTCAATCGATATTTAATCGCATAGTTTACACTTTCGCGAAACGACGCATACGTCGAAAGTATCGAATGTATATGTTAAAAATTGTTCTATGATCTGTGACTAATGGTCAGTATTTATAATGACGCATCTAGTATCACGTAGAAAGTGTTGGAAAAGTTGGATATTTCGTTCGAAAATAATCACCAATAAGCACCAATATATAATATAAGTTTCTTTGTTTTAGCTTTTTTGTTTTTTTGTTTTAGCGTTTGGATCTCGCGAAAATAAGAACACATTTCCATTTTCTTATGTTCCTACCTTAGTTGTAATATTTTAAAACAATCTGATATTTTTAAATAAAACTTCATTCAACATAATTCACAAAAAGCTAACGTAACGAATTACCACTGACCTCATTGAAGGTTAATTTTGTTTAAATTATTATGCATATACAACTGCATGCTTATTGAAAAATCGAAAAGCTGCTAGCAAATTACGAGAAACCCGAATCATAATAAAAACATTGGACAATGCATACGGTTTTTATCAGTAAAATGTAATTTATTAAAATGATTTCGGAGCGGACAGGCATTATCTCGAAGGCGTTAATGCAGTGGCTATTAATTTCCATCAAAAGACGAAGCAATGCATAAAAACAGTAAATCAAAAGGGTATAATTGATGAAGTGATACGTCATCTTAATACAGCTTTATATGGAGTTAGGTGGAATAAATTATGTCAATGCGAGGTGAATACCATGATGGTGTGTGGCTTGAGTTACAAGAGGCCATATTGGACGCTGAAAGATTTTTGCCTATATTAGGCTGACCCGTTGTGGCATATAATAAATTACTTCCTACATTATCAGGGCAATAGAAGTCGAATCGTACTTTTTAAAAAATTGTCTTAAATAATATATATTATGGCCTTTTTGTGACATTCGCAGTTGACGGGGATAAGGATAGGGCCTAGCTGTTACCTAGCCCCGTTCTATGGCGTGCTGGAGGCTATTGTCAGGTTTTAGTGGGTAGGGCAAAATAGTTGAGTCCCACATAACCTCTGCTTGAGCAGTGGGCTGCAGAGGCATGCATAACAGAATTTCCTGACATTAAAAAAAATCCAACCTATAAGCCTTACATTCATATCTAACCCTATTACTAAAGCTAGTCTGTAAACTTTTCTGTCAGAAAAGGTACATCAAAATCATCTAAAACCGCGAAGCTTGTGTTTGTATAGTGTAACCTACAACTTGGACCAAGTATAAATAAATAACCGAACCGCACCAATCCCAGGACGGTTTTACGCCTGTCCACAGTGAATTACGATTGTTAGGGAAATAACTCCCAGATTTAGTGTTAAGCTCTCGTGCTCTATGGTAAGACGGTAGTCAGGAATTCCAAATTTGAAATGTTTATGAGGAATCTTTGTCCGCTTGACTTTAATAGAGGTGATAGTTTTTTTGTTATATGCAGTTGAACTTCGGTCATATTGGTGATGTATTGAATAATTTATGAGTTAATACCTAGATCAAAACCGGGGTTATATAATAAAAGTAGTACTATTTATATAATAATTTTCGGTTTGCTTAAGTGGACTATATAATACTATACTGAACTGTGCAAATATATGTATATGTTAACTGTATATTGCATAAATCTCATTCCTTTCTTATTCCCAATAGGGGTGAATAAGATAACGAACTCCAAAATTCGTAGTTACCTTTGGCATATTAGGTTTCGGCCTCATTCAGTATTGGATAACCAATTGGTACCTTAATGAATGCAATAACTATATACAATAGTAATAATAATTTTATAGTAATTATATAATACTGCGCTCTGAAGGTAATCGACAAATCCATTTATGCTCATGAAACAATCATTAAAGAACAAATCGACCTTTCGTCATTGTTAATTTAGTGTTATTATTTCATTTACAAAAAACATACGTGATATATTAAACAAAACGCTATACCAAGACAGGAAAATTATGTAACGCAAATAAAGAGATAATTGTCTATAAATGTGTGCAATGAACGTAGGTCAATATCACTTCTATTACCAAAAACAAGCACCACGTATTTGTCTGTCAAATATAAGCCTTAATTAAAATATATGATTGATGGTATTTGTAACAAGAACTGCGGGTCAAAGTTAACTATAGGCAGTTCATTGAACCTTTTCCCATTATTTAATGACATGCCAGTGTCGACGTACTGTCCGCAAAAAAGTGTACAGTTACCGTTTGTGATGGACGCTATATCTAAGATCTGTATATAGTAACAGGTTTTGATATGCGCTACGTTAATCTCAAATAGTTGTATCTATATACAATGATAAGTGTTCGCGTTTGTTTGCGTGCAGATTTTACAGTAGCCTTGGTTTATTATGGAACATAATTTCTCAGGACCAAAACGCATGGGAGATTAAAGTATTAGTACTACGGGACAAATTCCTACTTAAGTACCCGTATATATTGCAATTTGCGGTGGTCATCATAAAAAAGCACTTGTTCAAAGGTAATAAAACTTTGACCTTTCATGCATCAGGTCAGAGAATCAATAAAACAGGTTGGACACGATTTTGCAATCGACAATAAACTCAATTATTTAACAGCGATTATTAATGATGTTTTGTTAATTTTTCTGCGAAGTTATTTATACTTTAAACACCTTATGACCGGAAATTAATAATACCTTAGACGCGAGATAAGGTTGATAGGACCTTGACGTTTGTTCTAGAATAAATTTTGTCAATACTTAATATTTATAATCTAGTAGACATTTTCAAAGAATATTTGTACATGCATCTTAAAAAAAAATAGGGTCTCTCGGTAAAATTGAAATTGCCATTTTGTACCGTGAATATTCAAATACTGCCCGGAGTACCACCACGCACTGGTCCGTCACGGGTACATAAAATATAATACATAATACAATAAAAATATAACTTAATTTGGAATATGTGAATGATTTTATTCTGATTTATTTTAATTTATTCTGTTTCATTATATTATTTTGTTTCAGGCTAGTCGAAAGATATCAAAATGTGGATACCTCTTCGTCGCGCCTGGCTGGGACTTCTCCAATCCGCTTTACAGAACAAAGGTTAGTCAATATTTTTGTTACATATGAAAACATAAGCAAAAACTAATTCAATTTACATCTGTACCGTTATTAAGAATGGATTGAGGTGAAGTCATTGCATTGATACAATTAATATTGCTATCAAGGAAATAGACATAACACGTTTTAAAATTGTACACGCTTAGTCACAAGTGTATAAAATAACAAAATGTATGCCCTTATTTATGTAAATATATATTAAGTTCAGACATCACCTGTCGCTTTTCATCGCGTTGATGAATTCCACAATTAATTAAAATTGAGCTAATTTCGTGTCAAATAACATCTTTAATGTATGAAATGGGGCATGGCGAAGACTTATGTATTTCCTTTATAACCTGTCTATGAAATACACTCGTATTTTTTTCCCAAACAACTCAGGTACGATGAATATTTTTGGCTATAACCGTCCATATGTTTAAAATGTAAAAAAGTATAAAATGTTCGAACTAAAAAACCAAAACATTACCGTCGATAATAAATATGTCTGATACAGCGAAACAAAAGATAATTTTGTATTAGCCTTCTGCGAAATCTAACTCGCCTTTTTACTTTGAAATGAAACAAACAAACGTTGATTATATGCATTATTATTTAATATGTTATTTTAAGCAAATAAATATATTTCATTCTTAAGACTAGCGCCGTAAATATTTTTATTTTATATTATATTATTATAATATTATTAAACAAACAATGCTCTTGTCTCTATAATGTGATGAGACTCGTCCGTGCGACATAATATACATGTAAGTTATAATTCAAAGCGTTTGATTGTTTGGTTGGACTTCTTTATGCAAAAATATTTGTGTTCTAAAGTAAATTTTCTTAAATTACCTATAAAGTTATTTTATTTAACTCGCTACTTATTAAACCAGAGCTTAAATTAAGAGTGTTCTGAAAGAAAAAAAATTCTTTCGAGAAAATGTATGATACATTTTTTTAGATAGCTTTGACACATTTTAATATGATAAATCTTATAGCGCCTCTGGTATCGTGCATATAATTCGTGTTTGACGTAAATATTTTAAGTTTGTCAAACTATGTTCTATATTAAATTTATATGTATGGCACTGAAACATATTTTTTTCAAAATCCAATTACGAAAATGAAAGTGTCATGGAGAGTTATCGTAATATTGTCCGATAAAAAATTAACAATAAAGTTGCCAAGTAATGGATTCTTTTTGCGAATTTAGTTCGAGACGTCATTTTATCAGTATTTATGATGATAACATGAAGTTTTATCAAAATTACGGAAATTTTCACCTTTTAGCAATCTCATGCTATAATAATATTACTGATTTAATTTTCAAATCAATATTTTACCATTGAAAAAGATTCATTTCGATAATATAACATGGGCTTTAAGTTTAACTCATATCTCATATATATAGTGGCCGATCTGAGGTTAAAGCCAATCTATCCCAATGGATGGAGCTGGACAATTTCTTCTTGTCTTGTCTTGGCGTGTTACCTAAACTTTAAAAATTCAACATCCGTCTCTCGGTCTATATCAAAACCGCTCGATCGCGATAAAGCCCGACGGGGGGTCGATACGGCGCCAAAAAGTGTCAAAAAAGACTTCAGGCGCGAATTTAACTTGAATTATTAATCACAACAATTGCAGGACTTTATCAATTCGGTCTTCGGGAATACAGGATGTTTTTTTTTTCATTTCTACGGCCAGGTTTATATTGTCTGTCTCGTGCAGCACCTTATTCGCTTGTTACTTCTCGTTTATTATGAATTTCAATACTCCAAATATTTTAAAAAGTAACTACTAAGAATAAAACTCTTAAAAGGTTTTTTGTTGATTTCACAGCTAACAACATTCTCTAATCGTTTTTGAATGCGATTTTAGTATCGCTTTTCTAAAATAGATGTCATTCTTAAGATTATATTCTAAATTGATCGTGACTTACATTAAAACTCTTTCACACATAGAAATTGGAGTAAAATCGTGTAATCATTTCCATATTGTATTATAAATAAGCAAAAAGATCAAGAATCCATGTCACATACCACTGATAAAATGTGGAGTGAATCGTGACGGCGTTGTCGCCACCCACCATTCATAGGGGTTATTGGGTCTCTGGGTGAGTGAGAAACGGGAACATTTTCATAGGTCATTATTGAACCAAACACCCGTCTCTTGATGCGTCGCTTTCTGGTGAAAAAACCTGCTTCTTGTCTTGTAAATATTATAAATAATGGTACGGGAATGCCTCGTCGCCTATGTGAATACTTAGAGAGATTAATTGTAGTTTACTTTAGTCTTATTTAAACAAGCTTTAGTATTTTTATTTAAAAGGAAAGTATCATACTAAGAACAAATAAACTAATTAAACAAATAAGGGTTATACATACTCTGAACACTAAGTGACAACACACGGTTGGTAAATATATAAGATTTTAACGTTTAATTTAACCTTAAGTATTCATAATCAACTTGATCGAAGTATTGTCTTGTATTATTACAATTTAGAACTTGTTCGCTGATAAATATCGCTGGAAATGTTAAACGTTAAGGGTTAAAATGTACAATGCAACACACATTAGTAAAGCTGTCTTATTTATACCTAGCTTAACTTAATTGGGAACAGTTAAGTATATGAATAAACTTTGTTGGAAATAATCTAAAAACTATATTTTATTAGAACAATTTTGATCCGAATTTTTGGTCCGGAATATTAAAGAAATGGAAAGTCGTGTATCTGTTATCTATGCTAGGCATCCTGTTATATAATTTGCCCCACCTCACACTAGCAAAGCATTTTCTTTAACAGACCAGAATAATTAAGAATTATCCTTCTTCTGACTTTTTATTATTATTTTGTGTTTGTTATTTCATTCCTTGTTAGTCTAGATTGTCTTAATTAAGAATGTAGTTCTTAAATAACATATATATAAAATGAATGTATAATTGTAGCAATTTTTTTTCTATAAATAAATTATATCTTAGTATGGTCGTTTCGTTTTACAGCAATCGCGATAGGAGAGACGTTATAGAGGCTAAATTACTTTATTGTTCATATCTTTTTATGAAATATAACTTATTTAATTAACACGTTATAGAATCATATTTATAAATTTGTATTAAATTCATTCAGCAAATAATAATAACAGATTCTTCTTGAGTCACGTTACGCGTAAACTATTTAGCGTCGTGATGCCTGTGCTATGTTAGTCATTTGCTGTAAAAATTAAATTTGATACAAATCGCTACGTCTATCTTCAGCCTTTATAGGTTTAGATTTATCGCATAGGCATTCGTGAATTACCAACGTCAGCTTACCTTGTATCAGTATAAACAAATTATCATTAAAATGAACTCTTAATATGCAGTTTGGTTTTATAGACTTTTATATTAAATCAGGACAACCTATCGTTATAACCTGTCTGGTTTGCAGTTTTAGTTTATTTTTAATAAATTACATTATATGTTTGCAGAAATAATAACAGTGATTTGATTCTTTAAAACGAAGTTATCATTCTTGTGTGCAAAATTGTTTATCAAATTAATTAGTCTTTTTGTAACTTTTAGACTTATTTTAACTTTTCAACATTTTCAAATTACTAATACCTAAAAATATAACTTTAATATTTTATATCTAAAATGATAACTATCACGCAACATAAATTGATAAAAAGATAACAAAACCAAGGGATTTAATTAAAACGTCATTCGTAAAGATAAGTTCACTGATTAATTTAATTTTTAAAAATAATGAAGATTAGATATGAGTAAATTGAGAACTGATTGCCTGTCACTTCGAATCCTTTGTAATTAAGTTCCAATTGTTGGAATATTCACAAATATTCCTGGTCATCAGACATCCGTTGATGGCTGAGGTTTGTTTGCAAACCAAAGAGGAAAGTCCTTTTCCACGGATGACAAATCAACAACTCTCTTATGTCTTATTTCCAGACTAATGTAACTTCAGAAATAATTGATTAATGATATTATAGAACTAAAAAAGTAAAGAAAATTTTTCTGTTGCCTTCTTAATTATTTAAATTCTTCTTAATTTGTAACTACAAGCGTAAATAAATAATTATAATGAATATTTTAAGATTGGCGAAGATTGTTGACGACCATGTTAGCGCAACGGGCACCAACCGGCACCAACTGTGCCTAAGTGTCCCGGGTTCAACATTTGTGCATAAATGTTTAGTGTTATATATATATATTATATTTACTAAATTACCTATGTATGTATGTTTATCAATTGTACTAGCGCCAATAATACAAGCAATAAATAGTTGACTTTGGGGCTAATCAACCGCGTTAAAAATATGTCCTGATATATTATTAATATTAAACACTTTGACTTTAAAATCATGTTTTATCATGTTCACTGTTAGCGAGTTGGTTCACTCTCCATAAAGTTATTTAAGGCATAAATTAAGTGTTAAATATAGAAGACTGTACTCCGTGCAATTCATAATTTCACGGGTATATTAGATAAACAATTGATCGTAATCATGAATTCTTACAATCTCGTCAATAAATCGATTGCTTACAAAGTAATCGATGCTAAAATATCGATTCCCATACCTGTCTCAGCGAGTCACGGCGGGTTATGATATTAAAATTGTTCGTTTTGAGGAGTGGCCCATTGCTAAATAACAAAAACAAAGGTTGTTTATAAACTTTAATTAATCGTAGTTCTTAATTTTTTAAACCTGTTTTATAAAGAAAGTGCTCGCATTTTTAGCCTAAATTAAAAGAATAAGCTGTTACATATAATTATACTAATCGTTCACTATTTACTATTTTGACAAGCTTTTTTAATGGTTTGAAGAAGAAAGTTATAATGCAACGTGATACACGATCCTTAAATAATTTTATATCTTATAGAGGTTGGCGATCATCATAGCTAGTCTGACCTTGGATGCCGCATTTCTGAACAATGATTTCGTGCTTTGACCAAATCTCAAACTTAAAGCTCTTTTCCTTAAGCTATTTTATATTTCAATTATACATACGACAGAAAATATTTAAACTTAGTTATTGTGACACTTTACCAAAGTTACTTCGATAGACTTAATAATATTTTATTTTAGACAAATCGTTATGTGAATTCTCTTGAGTGGTTCACAAAGGATTCAAAAGCTTATACGATTATGCTAAGGTAGAATTTTCCACGATCAGAACTGTACTAGATATTGTTGAATGAAACTTGTGAATACCTTTATGTATTTTACGAGATATGAAGCAACGTGTTGAGTAAGTGCGGTTTGTTTGCAAATAATCAAGGTACTCAGACAATATTACTAGGTTGTGCCAATTTATTATAATTCGGTTCTGTTATTTTAAAACAAATCTTAGGGAAAGGTTAAAGGGTCAGTTGAAATCACGTTTGGTTTTGGATTATAGTTTTATTTGCTTGTTTAGCAGTATCATTTTCATTTTCAAGTAATTTTTACTAATAATTTTTAACAGTGAATGCTGGTTAGTAAAATAACTATACACCAAAAGTATAAATGTATAAGCAAGCACGATGTTTCAAAGTAAATAAGAGCTTTATATTTAAACAGTACGGTTTAATTACTAGTTGTCTATTACGAGACGTAAGCGAACAAAAACATTTGGACTACAATCAGAAAACTGATCTATTTAGAAATTTAGTTTTAAGGATATTACATCACTGTTTAAACATTTCACGAATGTTTTTATTCGACTTTTGACAAGCATTAGTTACAAATTATTAAGCTTCGAAATAGATAGCTTGTAATTACCTGGACCTTATCTATTAAGCTAAACTGAATGATAGCTTGCTTTCCCTGAGCAATTTAATACCTAATGTGGAAGGGCGGGATCGATAATTCACCGTATTAATGACAGTTAAGATTGAAGATAGAGATATTGATCGTGAGTTCTTTCGGTGTTTAACTGCATTTTCTCATTTGTCCAAGTAATAATAGGATAGAAAGATTAAAGAAAGATTTTATTTGTGTACGTTTCTTTAACATGGACTAAATTGTATTCCGAAACTTTATAAATGCAAAAACTCGAATATAAAAGCTTGAAAAAAAAAAGTTTGAAACATGGCCTAAATGTGAACGATTAGCCTCATATTAAATCTTTCTCAAAAATATATTTCGCACTATATATCCGAATGTGTACTCCATTAGGCCATTTGTTATAAAACACATACAATAAGGATATTACATCACTGTTTACTTGACTAGACGTAGGGCATACATTATTTTTGCATTACGGTCATTAAAAACTCGTCAGCAAACAGGACCTATCCACCTGCAGGAGAGCTTCACAAAATATAGATCACTAAGAATAGAAAATATCTATGTATCTATAAAATAACGAGGAAGACTTTTGATAGAAACCATAAAAGCTAGTTCTATGAAAGATCTTCCCCAATACGCAAGGTTAAGTTTTTTTTTAAATTTGTTTAATTTTTATTACCCGCTTTTCACCATTTCTCACAATCATTTCTTGAAGGGCTCCCTCCGTGCCTCAACAAAAAAAAATTATTTAGTTGTCCGTCAGCTCGCTCGTCCGCCTGTCTATCTGTCAAGACTCCTTACCTCGGGAACGTTTGCAGGTAGAGTTAAGGAAGATCGAGTTGAAATTTAAACGATTTACTCCTAGTTTCGTTTGCAGTTTGAAGCTGGGCATATTTGGCTCAATTCTTAGTTTTTTCCCAACTAAATACTTATATACCTGGCTACTGCCGGCACATGTCGACGTTAGAGATATCGAACCCTTTATCTAACCTTCAGCAAGCCAATTCCGACAGCTCGGTCATTATAATTGTAGTATAGTTAATTTTCACGTTAAATTCAAGGAGACAAATTTTTATACACGGCCGATTGGCCCCAAAGTAAGCTATTTATAGCTTTAATTATGGGTACACACAATAAATAAACATATACTTACAGAAATACTTCTTATATACATACATATAAGACCTAGACAACGGCCAACACACATGTTGACTGTGCCGGTGTTCAAACCGTGGAACTTCTATTTTGCGTAGTGACCATTGCGCCAACAAGATCGTCAATATATCTGCAATAGAACTAGAACTGTAGATCTAATAACTGTTACAAATTATAGTCGTTAAAGGCAGGTGTCAACAAATTGCTGTCAAAAAGTGTCGTTGTTTACCTGTTAACTGTCGCTTCAGATTATATCATGCGATTGATGTGAGGTAGAAAGTGTGCCACAATTAGCAGTGCTCTGTGAAATTGTAGAAATGCGTTCTACCCTAATAACGCTTCTGTGGCCATAGTATTTGAACATTTGTAGGTAGGTTGTAGGTTTGTACGGATTTTGATTCGGATTTGACGTTGATTCTGTCTCACTATTTGTAACCACACAATAACGAGTGGCGTAAAGGTTACGATCCTGTATGGTTCAGGTACAAATTCTTTTCTAAAAAAAATCTAGAATTAGTGTATTCCATATGTTTATTTTTTCCAAAAATTTCGTCGGCTGTTATCTTTCATTTTCACGATTTTACTTGGCCTTCATGATCACCTCATCTGATACCTTTTCTTTGTGCTATACGAAATCTCTGGTGAATATGAATAAGCTTCATACTCAAAGCCAACAAGAACAGACAAAAGAAAACATTCAACAAGCAATTTGGAACATATGCCATTGTATTCCGGCAAGTCCTGGATAAAGGGATAGCGCAAATTTGGATCAACCGGCCTCTAATCACCATTTCAGAGATCATCTTAAAAAGCCTACTGCACAAATACACATATATAAAAATCTAATTCTAGTTTTCTAATTCAGAAAACAACTTGTAACGGAACCAAATACGGTCGGCACTTTTGAGCCACCCGTAATAAGAAAACCCGCAGTAACAGTTGTTAGAGTGTATTTTATTCTTTAAAATAATGTATTAAATTATCAAAAATAAAATGTATCTTCAAACTTTCATTTATTTTCTTCCGTACCAACACATTATTAAGACTCACACCATCAATATACTAAATTCAACGCTCACTCACGTAATAGCAGATTAACGGTGAACACAAATATTCGGGTCAAGTGTAATAAATTGCTTATCTATTTGGACCTGTTAGGTGTAAATTGACTTAACTTTTTATTCGCCGAAATCGCCGCAACACGTACAATTTCATATTACCAAACGAATAGTTTACATTACTTATAAGCAAGATGGATACTTACAGAGTTGCGATTTTTTTTAAACTAAATTATTATTAAATCAGACCTCAAAAAAGAGCGTATAAACATCTCAAAGGCCGGCAACGCCACTGGTGAGCCCTCTGGCTTCGCGAGTGTCCATGGGCGGCGGTGTCACTTGGCATCAGGTGAGCCTCCTGCTCGTTTGCCCCCTGTTCTATAAAAAAAAATATATCTTTATATAATCTTCGTAGTATTGATTTATTATAGTTAAAGGCGTAGGGTCAATATTTATTGATTTTTATTAACATTTTCAAATAATATATTGTTCACAAGTTTAAGTAAATGACTGAGTGTCAATTTAAAGGTTTATTCAAGTTTTCAATAGGAAACTATTATGTTGCGACTTGAAGCCGGACATATACGCCGACCGCAAATTGAAGGCGTTGCTTAAAATATAAGCCTTATTTGTTTTAATTTAGTTTTGCAATCTACTACTACTATATTCTACAAAATGGAACGTCATAACAATAAAAATATTCACGAAACAAATTGTTTTTGTTCAGAATGCGGAAAACTGCGGTCTGACAGACCCGTAGACCTATAATCTGTAATGCGAGGCCTCAAAATTAATTTCCTACCTGAAAACTTGTTCTATCTTTAAGTAATGCCTATAGAAATATTGTGTGTTGGCTGCTGTTATAGTGTACATCTATTATTTAGTACTGAAAAGAAAAAAAGTAGTTTTTCTTAAACATGTCATTCACCACAATTAAAGCCACTTTATTTTTTGTGCTATAAATAAAGTACAGCTACTAGTCGCAAAAACCATTCTCATTTGATATAGAAATTGCTTAATCGATCGCGAGACATGAAAAATACATTAATTTAAATCGTCCTAAATTTGTTCAAAACCTCGATCGATCCACGATATGGGTCGACATTGCCAGTTGCGAGGTACCGAAAAGGACCCGTAGATAAAGGATGCTTGTCCAATCTTGATTTGTATTTACGGTTTGGACTGTTATCAGAAAAACCCGACAAGTAATACACTCCTTGTAAACATTAGTAAATTTTTAAGTATAAAAGATACCATCAATTTAATAATAAATATAATGTACTAGTATTTTTATTCTACGGATTAATATTGTAGTAGTAAATACAGTATACAACAGTTAAATAAACTATTCAATATTTTCTGCTTTGCAATAGCTTGTCTTCAAATCCTTCACCGGAGTGGGGTCACTGAACTTCTATTTGCGTGTTAGTTAATATATCGTGGTTTGAAGATCACGTACGGGTGTAGGCACGTACGTACCAAAAAAAGTACATTTGTAATATTCAATTATATTGTCCAATGAAATATTTGCTTTAGGCTGTATATTATGTAATGTTTTTATATAAATATTACAATTACGGCAAATAGGTTAGCTGTAAGGGTTTTGTAATTTTCATCCTTATTTCCCCCTCAGACTTTTCTGAACGTTACCTGAAACACCTCACTTACTTCGTTTATATCGGCATCAGCACATTTTGGATCTAATTCGAGAAACCAATTTTGGCCTATTATTTACTGTTGGGCCAAAAGTTTATATTTAATCTTTTCTGATATGAAAATCCTATAGGATGCACAATTCAAATATTTACATACTTCATCATTATTGAGATGGTGTTGACTGAGGGAATTAGTGCCCCTTTATACTGATTGAGTGGTCGCTTGGTTTAAATTTTCGGTCATGATTCAAAATTTACTTATTATTAAATAGTTATATTAATAAACAAATTAAATATCAATACGGCAGTGGATTGTTATGATAACCGTAAACATTTTGGAATTTGCATCTCAAATAATGATTTTCCAAATGTTTCCTGGTATGTAATTCAAGTTAGATGGTGAGATATATCTAGTAGAAAAACGTAAAATTAGAAATTCGCTGCGTAAATAAATATATCGAATTCTTGAGCAGCTTTCTTAAGGCCTTCATTCTTGTGCATCTTGGCAACATGTTAATTTGAAATAGACGCTAACTTTTCACTTGTATTAGCAAAAACTTATTAGTCACATATCTTGTTTTGTGTTTTCTAATGCATGCCTTGTTTGTACATACGGGGTGCGCAAGAGTTGTCAATACATATCCGCGTGTAAATTTTTCAAACGAGTTCTTTAGGAAAGCTGATGTAACCTTAAGTGTACAGTTCCGTGGAAAAGACACAGTTATGCGAAGTTAAGGGATATGCAAGGATAAATAACTGCGTTGTCTTGAAACTTCGGAAACAGATTCTTCAATAGCTAATATCAAGAATAAAAAATATAGGGGAACATTACCGGCGTTGGGGTTCATAAGAAATAAAACTCCGTTTAATTATAATTTTCCCACGCCTATTAGAAAAAGTAGCATTTGTTTGTGATCTTAATTAATGAGATTGAATAAATAAACTTAGAGATTTGATTGTATAATGTTTCTATTAAAAAAAAAACATATTTTATTCATGTAAGTGTTATTGCACTGTTTCAAATAAATTGTTCATTTTATCATAGAATTTGACAAATGTATAAAGCGGGATTAATTTACAGTTTTTTCAAGCCGACTGTACAACTCACGTAATACTTAATTTCTAATAACTTCGTCAATCGCTTAAAAGGAAAACTTATGGCTGTGACTGTACAAGTGTCACTTTCATAGTTGTTCACGGAAGCAAGTTAAAAATATCATATGGTCTCCGCGGGCGTGTTTTCTCGGAACTAAGCTCGAAAGTAATTCATTACTTTCTTAATACGCTTCCTTGTAGGATATGCTTAATTTGTTATCGATATATTTAACTATACGTTAATTTCATCAAAAAAGCCTAATTTATTTGTTAATAGCTTATTCAGAACGTATCTGAAGTTACTGCAACAGATAGTAAAACTACGAAAACATAACTATGAAAATGTAATATACGATTCCACAGGATGCTTTACCTTGTTTTCTCTATACTAGTAAAAAGGAAACAACAAATGTATGACATAAACGACGAGGTTATCCGCATGCAAATCCTAGATGAACCGGAAACCTCCTTTTATTAAGTCTATTAAATTTAACCTGTGAGTGTAAGTATCAACCGTGGCCATTTGCGGTGAAGAATACGGGACACAATAAAACTTTTATTAGTGATAATTGAAAATAGTCTTTGTTGTATTTTGTATTGCCTTTGTCTTCTGTGTATTTTCTATTTATTTATTTGCCAGTTTCATGTAAAAATGAAAAATTATTTTATGTAGGTTAAATTCAAAATGACTTAATATTACGTATTAAACACGTTTACTTCCGTAGCCTAATGAATTCGAGTGATAGACGTATGACAGCATTATGTTAATGAACCCGTATATTGCGTAACGATGAAAGTCAGCGAGCAGGAATAATTAGCAAAAATTTAATTATAAAATTAGCATAACCAAAGGCAGCCGATATGGCTGTCATTACTGATTAATAACGCTAATCCTAATGTATATCTGATATAATTCTACTGCGGTGCATATCTATATGATTACTTTTAAGTATAACACTTTCCTCATAGACATACATATACATATATAATATTATAATTAAAATAATCGTTGTGTTTCTTTTCTGGACGTAAATTTATTATAAACATTTTATTATTTACAATTATATATACAATAAATACAAATTAAGTTAACCTACCTGGAAGAAAACTACATTTAAGACACTTAAAAATACAATTTAAATTATAAAATTAACTTCTATCTAAGTTATTCTATTAATGACGGAAGAAATTGACATATTTATAAAGCATAAAATAAAAATAATGTATAAAGAGTCTTTATACATATATTAAATTTATATACTCTTATTAACCAAATCCCATCAAATTTGAGTATTTTCTTTCCTTAAATACCAAAGTACTGAGTAAGAAATCCTTGGAGTTCAAGTATTCGGGGATCATTTATTTATTGAGAGCCGGCTCCTTGTAACTTCCTGTAAACCTGCTCCTTGGAAGCTATATATGCGCTCTGGCTGGGTTCCATGTATGTCACATCATATCATCAAGTCTTACGCATGTTCCATCCTCTAAGCTGACCATAAACTGACAAATAAGCCTTCCAGGTGAATTACAGCTAGTTAATGTCCAAGTTAGTAAACGTGCAACGAAAGTGGACAAGTTGCGGCCACCTGTCGGCGAAAGTTATAATTTGTCAACGACATTAATGTAACCAGCAACATTTAGATACAATGTTTTTGTTTATTATCTGTGGGACTTTCTGAACACGTTAAAAAAGAAATCCATTATGTATAACCCATTAGATTTATGAGTTAAACAAACGCGGTTCTCTACAATTTATAACAAGGTCGGTAGATGATATTTTTTGCATATTAGTCATAATATCGCCGAAATACGTCCTTGATTTGACAATCATTTAAATAACTATTTAAATTATGTTTATTTTATTTAGCACACCATTAGTCACATTTTAATTGATCAGATAAAAAAATATTTATATAAATATCATACAACTTAATAGTGGAAAACTTACTATTGAGAATGTGGTAAGATAGCCTTATCACAAATAAAGCCTGAACAAAGAATGCCTAAACGCTGTTGTCCATAATTCAGAGGTGATTTACAAAGTGAAGCGAGCTGCGCCCACCGAGTCAGGGAAAGTGGGTTCATTCTCGTCGCGGCAACATCCAATAACTTATTGTAACTAGTGGGAATTACCTTGATTAACTGCCCATTAACTTTGTCTTAAATTATATTCTTGCGTCTAATCAGATCCAGGCTTTCATCTTGATAAAGATCCTTAAATATGGGGCGAGTCTGTCGCTTGTTGCTTTTCTATTCACTACAAAAATCTCTTACTACTTTTATACTACTATAATGATGTTTTATGACACGAAAGTGTCAATTATTAAATAATCTCTTTCTTATAGGTAAATCGCTTTACAAGAAGAAAGTATTAAGGTATTAGAAGTGTATCTAATTTCATTGAACGGTTATATAACCCACACAATAGCTTATGTATAAAAATATGGCGACGCGGCCATCAATACGATTAAATTCGATTTCACTTTCGAATGCCGTACGTGGAGTGCAACTATTTTAAACCATAGATAATTGATTAAGCATTTCTACTGACTCATTGATTGTTACCGACTTCGAAGTCTCTCTTTAGGTTGAACCGGCTTCCAAAACAGTATTTTATCAACAGGACCATTATGTTGATGGAATTTGAAAATATTTGATGTTTGCACACTTGTATGTATGTCTTCATGTTATTGGAATTAAATCTGGTATATTTCAAGTTAGGACTAATATGCGTGTACATTTACTAGCTCTCTTCGTCAAGTTATTGGTTAAGTTACAGGTTCTATCCTCTAAAACTTGAATAAAAAGTGCAGGATGGAATATGACGAAAAATTTTCACCGCTATAGAAGTATTTGTAGTCTATAGAAGTATTGAAGTGTTTTGATACATGTCCACAGTGTATGCTAGCAATCAAATCACCCCGAAGAGAATCAAAGAAAAAAATATTGCATTTCTTCTCTATGACTTTTTGTCGACTCTATATTTTAATAAGTAGTGCATAATATCTTCTGCTTCTGCCGTTGCCTTTTATAAGAATTTCGTCTGGTCATTGTGACATAAGTCAGAACTTACTTCTATAGCTTTGATGATGTCATAATGCAGTATAATAGAGGCAACAGTTTCTCGAAATGTTTGCAAACCGTTATATTACAGTGAATGATTTATAGCTCATTGAGTGCGCCTGCGCACTGTGTGTCAAAGGATTGCTGCTATTGTGCTCATTCGATCAGTCTGTCCTTTAAGAGCTGATTATGATGGATAGTTACCATGGTAACGGTGTTCTCTGTAAATTCCTTTTAGCTATATATACGTAATGCTCAAAATATATGCATAATAATGTAACACGCACACATTATAAATTCTTTAAAGTAGTTGATTCTCATGCAATGAAATTAGTTTGAAGATAGTGTTAGATATTTAACTTTGAGAAGAAGGCAAAATTGCGGCTTAGTTTAGGTGTACGTGACAACGTCTACATGCAAAATCATTTCAAAACATTTAATATTTGTATCTAGGTTAAAGCTAACAAATATTTTACTGTAAAAATTAGTTTATAATAGTAAATATATATGTATGTTACATTTTTTACAAAACACATTGAGATGGTACATTTAAAAGAAATGTTGTTAATGTCTGAATATTCTAAATATCTTTCGGAGGTAATGTTGTGCAAATTATACTCCACAGCTATTCGGTACATGCGTTTGTCGTTTATGGTCGGATTGTGGAAAATAAAAATTTTATGAGAATTTGTGGAAACGTTTAAATTCAAAACTTCTTTAAAGTGACAGTTCAAGATCTTTATAGAGTTTGAGATGAATATATTGTAGGCATTTGAGAATAAAATAAAACGACAGGCCTCAAATTGATTGAACCTATAAAACAAGAATCTCATAATTTAAATAGTAATTAATTTAACAAAAGTTAAGGTTATTTTTTTTGTTATATCACGTCGAACGCGTTAAAGGCTTTTATAAATACTGTATGTATGTATATTTGAAATAAATAATTAAAATCAGAGAGCTATATTGTTAAAAATATGACATCCCTATCAAGCTTCGTGAAAATTATACCACTTTCCATCTCGTTAAGGCTAATTATTTTTAATTTCCACTTTCGTCTCGGATGCGACTAACAGCTTAATGACGCGTAATCGCAGACATTGATGCCTGTAGTTAATTTTTCAGATGGAAAAAGTGTAATAAGCGCTTAGTCAGCATCATTAGACGAAAGACATCCGCTGTTTATGGTTTTACTTTCGAAAGATTCCACCTGGGATATGGATAAAATGTTGATAATACTGTAATCTGGATTTATGTTTATCCATGTGTAGAACATGGCCAGACAGTAGAGTGTCGACTTTATCTCCGCTTATATTACAAAGTTCATGAGATTCTTTGGTCTGAAAATTTTGTGGATTAAGGACCTATATAAGGTCTACGAGCGATGACAAGCTTTCGCCTTTGAAGGACTACTTCAAATGTTATGATCAATGGCAAAACTTTTCACAACAGTAAATCAACTCGGGTCCAGCTTAAATTAGTTACTATCGCGAGATGAAAGTAAAAATTATGAACTGAGGTTAAATTGCAATGAGTTAAGAATAAATCAGTTTAATCGGAAGTGAAACCGGGTCTCGGGTCCGATCGTGATTTATTCAACATCGATACTATCGATTCGATTATTTACAAACGTAAACGATAATCGATTTACTATAATGGATTTGAAGTACGAAGAATTTATTGTAGCGTTTCTTAAAATACAATATTGGTAATAATTATGTTAATAATAAAGAATACTTACTTTTCCTTTAGTGTGTAATTAATTCTGTAATTTTGGGGTCTCTACAAAGATATAAGGATTTTTTTTATTTTCGAGTTCGAAGTTAGTTCTATATATTTTGTAAAAAAACCTTTAAATGATATTTATAAGAAGTATTGTTAGCAAACTCAAATTTATTACTATCATCATTATATCATTTGTTATAAATTTGTGGCGCATTTGGACAAGCGTTGTTATAAATAAAAATTAACGGCCTCTTTTAAGTTACATTTTCACCATCGCCAACAAATCCTATATCTATCCTGTTTCAAACTTTCCCCAGTGTCACCTAATTAGCACCGATACAACCTCTACTTAGCATTTAGAAAATGATTTATTACTTTGATGCTATCATGAACTTGAATCGAACCGGCTGTAGTTGAGCTTGTAAACAAATTAGCTTAGTGTCACGACTTCGCCTGCGTCCGGGTGATTTTTGCAAGTCATCGAAGCTTTGTATGGACGGGAGTCACCACACATATCTAAGGAGAAAAAATATTTGTTACTTGTATGTAAATATGGCTTTTACCATATATTGACTCCCAAATTCTCTTACAATTAATAATTTACGTGTACACGTCACCTTTACACGAGCCATTGGAATGACCGACCGTTTTAATGACAGCATTAGCCACTTGGTCAATTGACAAAATTGCATCTCGCGTGCCAACAAGCCTCTGTAGTCCGTCATTGTAACTGTAACTAAATTAACTCTTTAACGTTTAGCTCGAAATAAATCTATGCCAATGGAAATTTAAACAGGAAAACACGAGACTAAAAAGCTTTTCTAAATAAATGTATTTTTTAGTCCAAAAAGAGGTTTTATTAAATGTCCAAGTAGATTGAAAAATATATACCTTATTCATAAAAAAATAATTGCTCTTATTTAGTTTAAGTTTTTCAGTATGAACAGTATTTGTCAGAAAGAGAAGAAAGATAAAGATGGAAAAGTTGCAGCTACTTACTTTTTGTACTGATTTAGAATATGAGTAAACCTGCAGAGTGCTTTCATCTAGGATTGATTCCCGGTGAAAAATAATTATTCAGTGTTACTAGGATGTTTTTATTTTTATTCGGTTATATCATACATATATTCTAGGTATATATCAATTTAAAAATCATATAAATACAAAGCAACCATAAAAAAATTTCGTCCGTACGATTATATATAAAAATTTAAACTTGAAATGTTTTTATCTTTGAAGCACCGTAATTACCAAGTATACAAAAAATAATATACAGGTAAAAACGAATTATCCACACGCGGCGCAGGGTGACGGACATAATTATATGTCCTAAGGGTAGCGATTACGAATATTTTAAGCGCTAGTTTTGGGATTTTAAGGATTAATTTAGTTAAATAATAAAGTCTTCTCAGTTATGAAATATGACTATTCTGTCTCTGTCAACATTTGTCATGAGAATATTTGTTCGTTCTCGATGTTATAATATGTATTTACATTAATTATTAATATGTTGAGACTAAGAGTTGAGTTGAGACTAACCAACCGTAATATTTAGTTAGTAATCTAGATATTTATTATTAGAAGCGTTTAACAAACAAAAACAGTTTTACTTATCTGTGACATTGGGCGCACAATTTCTATAATCCCTGCAGCATATACCAATTGTTATCATTATATTTTACGTTCATATTTTAATATAATTCTATTACACAATTATGAACTACACTATGTATGAACTTGGACTCTTGAGTACGTCTATAGTCGCACGTTTTCAAAAACGCTCTGATAATAACGCCTTAAATTGTACATCTGAGGTTTGTTTCAACAAACTGAATCTTATAACCATACTATAAAGTTAGCTTTTGCTTAACACTTTTTAGTATAATAAAAAACACACATTACATAGCATGTAAAAACATAATAAGGTGTATTAGTCACAGCCTAGGTATGCCGAACCACGAATTGACAACAGTGACATGAAAATGGTGCAATTTTTTGAACAGTTACAGTGAACACTTAAGTAAAATTATCTTCATATTTGATTGACGTTTTTTACAGATCTTAAATAATAAATTTCGGAACGGAGTAATTACAATGTTTAGAGATAAGCGCAAGTATCACTCTCATCTGTCAAAATTCTATGAGAATTTGACAATTGACTTGGTTAAATTTCAATATCAATGTGGAATTCGTATAAATAAAAATCTATATGAAAGATACAGATTACAAGCATACATTATTATTTGAGAGCTGCAGAATTCCTTTAAGATGAGAATCACGTAATAATAATTGAATATCTGACCTTTATCATTATCTAAGTGTGTACAAATATTTAGACATATCTATGATTGAAATACAAATTACAACGGCATACAAGGGCATTTGCTAAGAAGACAACGCGATTGAATCGTGCGCCTGCGCCCGCATGCCAATGAAGAGCGTTTGTTGAACCGATGTGCGAGTTGCATCACAATACTGACGGATGAAGAAGGGTTTTGGCTATTGTAAAAGCGATAGCGGGTGAATCCCTGATGCCGCCTACAATTTATTTTAAAGTTTCCTTATCGAAAGAATTTTGCAAAAATATAAAAGTATATTACGTTGTACGTACATAGAGGTCAGAGTTGTTTTATAACAAAAAAAACTATTGTTATAAAAAGTTACATCATACAATTTCCACTTTTATACTTTGAACAGTTTCATTTAATTAGAGAAAACAGGGAATTAACAAAGCGAATTCAAAGAGCAATGAGATTGTTTGGCTTGTAATATATTTATCATACATCCAATACAAGAAATATCCTTGTAATGAGGAGCCTTGTGTCACCGGTACACATATAATATATTGTGTAACAAGCTCTGCTCAATACAACCTTGTCTAACAAAACTTTTGGATATCCGCTACGCGTATATTGTAAAATCGCTTTCACTTATGTCGGCCTTACCACTCTGGGAAAGGGATGTGTCAGTCTATCCCAGGTATAGTTAAATTCCTCGGGGTTCGTGAATTTCAAATATTATTTTTATTTAAATTTTATCCGTTACTGCCGAGAACGTTCCAATTAGTCAACGTAATGCCGCCGAGAAATTGGACGTAATTACAGTTTAAATGTATTCTATTATCTTTGTATTCTTGAGAACAAATTAATACCTAAAATCAATATAATTTACTGACGCAGACCAACTCATAATAACTTTCAAACATCATTACTTTCATTCCAACATAACAATTACTATTTAAAAAGCATCTTTTAAAATACTGATTCAAAAATTTGCAAATTACGTAACAAAAAGAAAATGTGACAAAATTAACATTAACTTTCACCGCCCACAGGCGTCTGAGTTGACCTCCGCCTAACATCTAATGAACGAATAAAATATTCATAGAAATTTATTATTTTTATTCAGTCGTCCGACGTAAATGGATATCACATTTGTCTTCAGATATAAATATACATGTTTGCCCTTATAGAACAAAAACATAGTTTGAAAGTAAAATAAAAGTTCTATTTTGTGACCTCAGATAAACACACCTAGTTTTGTCGCTATGATCCTATTGGTGAAATGGATTGTATTCCTAAATTAATGCTTTCATTATCAAATTCAAACCCAACTAATCTGTTTTACTAGAAGTAAGTGTTCGCACTTATAAAACATAACCAAAATACATAAACCCTTTTGTATAATTTATTCCATGTAGTCCCAATATACATAACTGCTAGCAGTCGTATATCATTGTTTTATACTTCCTCTACTAGCACAAAACGAAGGTCACAATTGCAGTGTGCATATTCACATAAACACCGTAAGATATTAAATGATATCAGTGCACAGGCGAAGGTGGTAAAAACGATCTTGACCCATCGGTCGCGAGGATTAACCAGTCAAGGCCACCGCGTTCACGATTTAAATGATTCTTGGATGCGTCACGTATGCAGAATGCAAACTTTAAGAGTTTATAATTAACGTAATTAGATGGTAAAAATATTTAATAGTAAGCGGTAATGGTCCTTAATGTACTGAAGTGTTTTGAAATGACTTACATTTATTTACACATATCAAACGTGATCACAACACCTCGGTTGCAGAGTTGTAGGGGTTATAAAAAGTAGTGTCTAAAGAATTAATTGTAGAACTCTAAATATACAGCCATATAATGCCATATATATTTAGTTTTCATAAAGGCCTTGAATAATAAAAATGTTGGTACATAATTTGGATATTTTCATTAAAAATATAGAAATCATTTTACTCTGTTTTCTCTTATTATTCTTATGTATTTCTTAGATAAGAAAGTACAAATTCATTTCGGTTGTCCAACACTGCATTTATGAAACATTTGGATCCATACTCAATTTGCATAGAGACAGTTTTTTGTTTTTAAAAATATCATTTCGATCGAAGTCATTTTTCACATCGCGAGAGTAATTTTAAAACTGTCACACGGTTCCTTGGTAAATCGTATTGTCATTACCACTGTCAATTTGTATGAAGGGGATTTATTCTTTATTGCATCGTAATAGATGCTATATTTGTTTCCAACAATACTTGTATGTGTTAATGATGGAACTTTTGCACTTATTTCTGTCTCGAGAAATTTAATAAATTGCATCTCATAAACAAAGGCGTAATTATGAACGATATATTGAAAATTTCCATTATGTTAAATGCGAAGGATAATCGACTATTAATTATGATTTCAGGCTCTGTTTCATTGCAAGAACTTATTGAACTTGAATTATTTGAAGGCTTTAAATGTATCTTAAACTTAGATTTTTATTTTGCCATAACTTCGTGTTTTGTAGCTATATCCAATGTAAACCTCATATTTTTACCTAAGAAATATTAAAATAGCTGATGCCATTGAGCTTACAGGACTAAATTTTCAGGCTTACTCTTGGCACCTTTCTGCTATAAACTATAATGTTGTTGAAACTATGTGTGAAAACCAAGGGCTAAAAATCAATTATACTATAACAATTAAGATTTTTAGGGTACAAATTATAACTGTGACTATAAAAGTTTTTTTTAAACAATTAATTCCCCATGACATATGTCTTTATGATTTAAAAATCGTCTGTAATTAACGTTAACTACATAATGGTCATAATGTGAGTCAGGGCCGACAAGTGCAATGCTCAAGCTATTGCATTTTGAACCCTTTTACTGTAGCATAAGACTGACGATTCGGTAACATCTTTCGTCCTTTGCAGCAGATTTTTTAAGCCTAATTCAATTACTTTATAGCATTTGTTGTAATGAAGGTGAGGTCGTTGTCGTTTTTATTGAAGTAAAATGTCGTAAGAAACGAATAATATTGCTTTCTGATTGATACTATATCTATATATAGCATCAATCAGATGCGTATTAGAGACTGCAATTTATATTTTAATTAAGTGTCCCCTGTGGCCCGTTCTCTTCTTTCCATGGAGAAGGTGCGAAATATTACAACTTCCACGTCCTCACAACATTTTTCAATAATGCATCGCTATTAACAAAATAGTATTTAGCCTATACTCTTCTATTAATGGACCATCCAACACAATTCGCAACAGTAGCTCCAAAGATTAGTCCGTTAGCATAATATTAGAGAATTTAGATGTAATTCAGTTTCATTGATTTAACCTTTACAGCATGTAAAGTTTCTTGTGTATATTGGCAGTGTTATTTGTTCATTATACTGGATTAATTATAATTTATCTTTTCTCAAAATAATTTCAGATTATACAAATTTTGAGAATTTTTGTGTCACTCCTCCGTGGCCACCTCAGAAACGTGTTTTTCGTCACAATACCGAAACCAAAAATCCAGTTATTATCTGTTAAACATTATAATTTGTATAAGAAAACTTAAAAATTAGGTACAATATGTGTTCTGCATAGCAATATATACTACACTTTTCATAATTCAATGTGCACTTTATTTCAAAAATAGCAACTTCGTGTTAGTTTCATCGTCATTCCGTTGTTGTTTAAATTAGAAATTCACTCAAAAATCTGACTATGAATTTTAATGCTGGTAATGAAGTTTTTTGGTTGACACAGTTTGATGACCACCAAAACTTTACCATTGCTGATTGTATTTGTCATCTATACACATACTAAACCAGTCGAAGTTTTAGTCCGAAGAGAGCGGTTATTTTATTATAACTTGAAATGTATTCATTAGATTATCTCTGATTCCCATCTGATTTAATAATTATATTTACTAAAATGTCCATAAACGTTATCAAACCTGTAGAATCACCCATAATAAGGTAGTATATAAAAAGTTAAGACTACCAGTACATCGTTATTACATTTCACCTCAATTATCTTCGATATCTGTTCTCTGTAGAATTCTTCTATAGACCGTAAAGAAAGAGTTTACTCATAACACTCTATTCTTTTTACCGCATGCACTGAGATCTGTTATGTGACCAGTGTAAAAACATAACATGGACTACCCATTGCCAAGACATCTTAATACTTTATATTTGGTAGGGTCTGTTATATTTTTAATTTTACTTACATAATATATATTGCATTCGTAACACGATTCAAGTAAACTTTTTCTTGTAACTCAAACGTGCGCAGACGCACCCAACCAAAGTGTCCCACTCTCTCTATTGTCTTCTTATCTTTGATTTAATACCTATCACTCCGATTTATTTAGAGGCTCTTACTTTCCACTTATCAGCTTTGAATTTATCTACAAGTTCTGTAAAAGTTTGTAATGTCTCATTAATTTCTTGTTTTACTAAAACAAAGCTGTAAATTGTAAAGCTATCGTGAACCTTTTAACCTTTAAGTCATCCATTATTATTACTATAACTTCAGTAACGTAAGTATTTGAATAAAAAGAAAAATCAATGTTAGACTTGCAGACACTTGTGTTGCATAATCAGCTATGATTATAAAAGCTTTGTAGGTTTTAAAGTCTTTTAAATATCATGTATAGATTTTTTTACTCTTCTGATGATCTCTGACAGGAGGTCAGTGGTCAGGTTGTCTTATCTCAACACTTCAGTCCCTAATATCAAGGTGGGTGATGTAATAATATCTGATATTTGGCGAGGTCGACGACCTTTGTGAAAGTCGGCGCCATACTGGCTGCACCATCTTACCCTTCTGAGACTCATCTTTAGGGCTTGTGATGGTATCAAATTGTTTGTGTTTGTGGCAGCAATGTTCGTATGCAATCGCCATCTGTCTTGTATCAAACCACCCTGTTTGTATATCTACAACATAGTTAGTTTTGTTTATAAACGATATTTCTTAATTTATAAACGTCTTTTCACAGAAAATTACAAAATATAAATCTTCCAATCGATAATCTAGTAGGTTTATAAGTTCTTAACATGACCGCGACGACCTCGATTCTCAAAATCCGTTAGTACAGCAAATAGTGAATTCCCACAAAGTTTGGTTTTAAGACAATCGACGATTGTGTAAGATGCGTGTTGATTTTACACGGAATGTTCGAAAACTGTTTTTTACATACTTGACAATTTTTAAATAATAATATCATATAGTTTGAAGTTATTTTTCATAGATGTATTTAGAAATCATGATTATGTACCGTATTAAATTATCGGATATACTATGTAAGTTATCGGATACATTTTTTTTATTTACCAGCTTAAAGTTCCCTACCAATTTGATTGAATTTGATTAAATTCAAGCAACAAGTATTTTGATGTTTTGTATTATGTTTCCCAATATGCATTGCATCAAGTGGTGTAAGTGTTCGAGTAATTGATCACATTTCACAAGAAAGTGTTACGTCAAGCGGCGCAAGCGCATCCAAATGCCGGGTCGTGCCTTCCGCGCTGTGTGAACGCGGTATTCTTTACAGATGAGCTGATGACCTGTCGTCTTCCCCGTTTGCCATATTTGTTAAGTATATTGAAACAGAAAATGTGAAGATGGTCAATTTTACCTAACGATTTAAATGTACTTTAAAATGGATGAGTTATGTATAATTGTTTATTAGCGATGCCAAATAAAGGCAGTATTTGATTTTGAGTCTACAACAATTGTAGGTACATTAAAATACTTCGTTTAAAGTTACGAAATATAGCCCTATTTGTCTTGCAAATCCAGAGCTCACGTCCCAAGTATTACATTTAACACAGAGCATGACCTAAAATTGAAAATTATTACAAGCCGTGACCATAAATTATGGCAAATAGTTGAGCGCGTTTTATTTTCGCCATAATGCGGTTTGACAGATCGGAGACGAATGGCTCGCGAATTGGGATTTAGTGTTTCCTCTTGTTATTCAATTCTTAAACGAGGTTTCTGAACCCCTCTCCTATACTTCATAGTACTGATTAGGTGAAACACCTTTATTCTTTATTCTATTAAATAAAGCGATGTGCCTGGTCTGTTTTCATCACGATTCTTGTCCAATATGCTTGTCACAAACCGAATTTTTTTCTAAGACATGACATTTACATTGAGAATACTGCTTAACCTCAAGGTTATTACTGGTCTTAAATATAATTTCAAAGTAAAATTTAATTGCAATTATTTGTCCATTTATTTATTATAGAGAACTATTAATAACCCTTACTTACAGGCAGGAGAGACATTAATAGTGTAGCGAATCCATACTCCAATTATATTCAGACTAAATTCGGTAAACCTCTCCATTAACTCAAACCATGGTGCCAGTCGTTTCTCAATTAAAATCATTGAATTATCATCTAATAATCAAATAACAGAGTTTAACAACGTCTTTAATCTTCCTAATATTCAATTCATCAAGTGTCAAAATAAATTTTCTTATCGATTAAAGAAAATAAAAATTACCATGACAAATGGCTAAAGCAAAGACAGTGAGACAAATAGGTTCGGCCGGCGTGAAAGGTGGAGTAGCTACAATCGAATTAGCAATTGTATCGAATCGATCGTACGCTGACAACCGATCAGTCACCGTTTAGAACAAAGCCTTATCTGAATGCGAATCAAGTAACGTGAGTACTGAAGGTACTTAATGGCTCATAGCATTCTCTCATATCTAGTCTTTATTCTTAGATTTATTATATTTACGTTAAATATAGCCAGTATAAAAATGCTGGACTGTTCTCCAATTTAATATACATACCACATTTATAATTATTGACATTGGCCGGATATAATAACGTCATACAATTTAAAAATACCTTAATTAGTCCGGAAACAAAACTATGCATTACTTATATAAGTTATGCAATAATTTCCGTTCTACAAACTTGTTATAAAATATTAACGTAATCGATTATACTCAAATCGCGAAACCTGTAAAAATCGTGCATAACTACGACTTTCACTTATTTAGTAACATTACTTCTTCGCACAGTTCATTCCTTTCAGCACAATTCGTAGTAGTAAAAAGGATACTATTTTCGTACAAACACAATATATATATATATTGTACGATGTACAGGGTTCACTGTATAGTGTCTAATTGCAGTGTTTTAACTAACGTAAGCTTCGTCTCAATTTTGTCAAGGAAAAGAAACCAATTAGTCTTGTAAAAAAGATTCTTTGAACATAATAATAATGTAAGTTACATACAACAATAATAGCATAACTTATTTTTTGTTTGTTTGTTTCAGGTAAATACGACCAAGGCGAGAATCATCTCCATATACAGTAATGGACTGTATTTAAATCTATTTTCATTTTAGTTATATGCATAACTTAATGTCTTTCTGAAATAATATTTGCCTGTATCCGCGTCAGCTGTGATTACCCTACGCCGGCGCAAGCCGGAATTTGTGACATGAGATGCACAAGGTCAGTGGGTGCGTGTCCGCTCGCTCGGATGCTCCAATTATACGCCAATTATGTCGATTATAGGAACATTTGTAACATCCAATAATACGTAGGCATTGTGTTATGCTACGGGTGGGCTAAAAATAAGACTGCCAAGGATTTGTTATTTAAATTAGCGCGCTCAAAATGATCATTGACGCCAATACCTCTGGATTATTTTCGTTTCGAGGAAAAGTAACATTCAAGGTAAAATGTGTACAATGTTATCTTGATCAACTATGCAATTAAACAACCTACCTAATTCGTAATATTAAAATTGGCGCAGACGCTCTATCTCTATATATATGTAGAGGTTTAACTATAAAAATATTTGTGAAGGAATTACTCAAGGTTAGTTCACTCCTTTATGTCTTAACAAAAAAAAAGATAAACTTGATAAACAAAAAAACCAAGCGCTTTATCGATTTTTTACGAAGCAACGATAAGATGCACGATCACGAATATATTCTTGGAAGGGAACGGTATCTGTATTGGCAGTAGAGATATTATTGGACAAATAAATATATTTTTTATTACTTTCTTTACAACCACAGATATCGAAACGGTTATGTGCGAATTATGACATCTTGTATGCCATAATTTTCGTTATGGTAGCTTTTCACTTGTTAAAATTTATGTAGACGCATTTTAATACTTATTTTATTCTGTAAAAGAATTTAAAACTCTCAATTTTTTTATTTTTTCTAGTAACTAATACTTACTTCTTTATCTAAATTCAAATCAATTATTTCACTTAAACTAAGAAATCAAATTCATAGAATTTTATTTCAAATCATATTCTTAATCTCCATTTCAACTTTATTCTTTATAGTTTAACATATTACTTCCTAATCTAAGCAAAATATGTCTAATACTACAGATACCACGTTTCCCTCTACCTTTTTTAAGTCAATAGGAGTAACTTAGGAAAACACTCCCAAAAATGTCCAATAATTATACCAGCCTGAAGGATGTTGATATATTTTCAAATACACTAAATAAGTTTAAGTATCTTTATCTAAACAATTAACCAATTGTAAATGTTGATGTGTCTGTACTTTTACAATTTTAGGATAAGATAAGCATAGTTATTTCCTTTTCATTCATTTGTGATCTCCTGTAACTGAAGAAGCGCTTTCTAACTGCAACAGTCAATACCGGGGATGTAAAGTGTGTTCTTGTTGGAGATCCTAATGAATAGAATTAAAAATAAAAAAAAATATTATTGTACAACAATTTATACTGCTATAATTCATAAAATAATTTAGGCGGTTGAAGAAACTGTTTAATTTATTGTGACATAAGGACTCCGTTGAATTCAATAATAATTAAATGACCAAATATACACATACACAGTTTTCTATATTTTACAGCTTCTGCTTATTACTGTGTCCCTTATTTTGATAAATTCTTTCCCGAAGCCACCATAATTTAAATTTCAATTCACTCATAACAAAACGTAATTACCCGCAAAATCCAGGGCCGGCCCTTTCATGATTTCGATAATAATCGATTAACTTAGCAAAACGAATAAAAATATTTGGCGGTTAGGGAGGTATTATTAGAGGTGATTCGTATCGCCTTGGGGTTTTCTTTTATTATTGATTTGCAAGCCGTACACAAACAGAATTAAGCCAAGTGCTCTTTTGCGGTTTCATTTCAAACTTTGCATCTGCGTTACTGAGTACAAATGAACATCGATGGCTCACGTGTTTTTAAGACGCTTAAAAACTTATTTAAATATCATAAAGTATTTTTAAGGATATTTTATTTTAAAAATAATATAAATCCTATTGTGACCATCACTACTTAGAAATAATATTGCTAAAGTTCTTGCTTATATTGCTTATTTTCACATATTAATTTACCAACACATCTTCAGGCGACGGCCTCGAAAGAAGCTATCGATATCTTGGGTGAATTTTATACGTTGTCCCTCTACGGTGTATACAGGGGTATATTGCCATAGTATTAACTATTTTCTTCTCTTATTTGTATGATTTTAGTTTATGAAGATTTTAGCTTAAAAAACCCCTACTAAAATATTAAAATGTTGATTAAATAAAGTGCATACAAGGTTAAAAAATGAATGAAATATATGACCTTTATATCTACCTGCCTGTATCGGACAATGTAAGTTTCAGATTTCTTAAGTCGTAAAAAATAAGTCCAAGCAAAAAAGATCATTTAAGAGTACATATAAGTAATAGGCCTCCGAGCGTTTTGTTACGCGTTTCTAAAGCAAAGCTATTTGGAGCGAAATACCAGCCATTCATATTTTTTCTTGATCTGATTTAATCGATACGCATCGATAATGAATTACGAGAATATAGTGTACTAAACTGTAGTGGCAATGCTTTGTACACACGCACCGTGCACACAATCTAGACAGATTGTGTGCACGGTGAAATTATTAGTATTATTAGTATTAGACATTTATAGTCTTATAAATGTCTAATATATAAAATTCTCGTGTCACGGGGTTCGAACTTAATCTCCTCCGAAACGGCTTGACCGATTATCATGAAACTGAGCGTGAAACTGACTTGTGACCGTATTGAGTAGGTCTGAGAATCGGCCAACATCTATTTTTCATCCCACTAAATGTTAAGGGTAGTCTAAATTTTATGTTTTATTTATTAGACAAAATTTTTAATTTCTATTTTTTTATGATACAACATACAAAAATACATACAATCCTAAATTTTCACCCTTCTACGATCAACCCTTAGTTTTTATTTATTAATTGAAAATTGAAATCACAGCTATTGGGTAAAAACGTTTGCCGGATCAGCTAGTATATTATAAATCAAATACAGTGCATATAATCTCATTTTAGTCATGACTATTTGTCTAACGTTTTGAATACTAGACAAGCCTGATCTGTTTATTACGAGAAGATATCCACTACTTGTTCTTACACTATAATACTCGTAACCTCAAAGTATATAGTGCCAAACGCCCGCATCATTACTACTTTAAAAATTAAACTCTATTGCCATTGCAATAGGCTTAAAATAGATAGATTTTTTTTCGAATTAAACCAATATGGATTTATAATTAACATTTTCACCTTGCTCCAGTTAGCAGGTGTGACCCTGCGTTTTCTTTGGAGTTGCACGAGCCAAATGCTATGGCGCCGTTAAATTAATTTTTTGACTCCTTAACTGTTGACAATATGTTGACCTAGCCTTTTTATGAAATTGCATAATTTAATAGTTCAAATTTATTGCTTCATGTTTATTTCATTACCAAAATTCAAATCATGCTAATGAGCCACTTAAAAATTGTTCAAATGACATTATTCTATGCTTTCTGATCATTTTGAAATCACTCCTGAATATTAGTTATTAAGTAAGTCTACATACCAATGGTGTCTCGTTACGTACGCGAACTAATTCACAAATGAATAACAAATCAATAAAAACCGAAATCTATTAAATTTTGCAACTATTAATAAAACTAATTACGCTAAAGTTAGGTAATAAAATGTTAAGGTAATTAAAATTCGGAACTAACCTATTGAGTAACAAAAATTATTTGAAGAACTTCAGTTAAGGCCAACTATTGTTCATTCGTTATTAAGCTTTGATAGCGAAATATGCTTTTAATCGTTTAATTTGCAGATGAGCAATTACGCGCAGCTTTTTTTTTTATTTTATTAATTCTAATATAAACTTAACTTAAACAATTTATATTAATTTAGCTTTTATATTTGTAATGAATATTAATTTATAATTCCTTAAAATATAAAATATATTGACTTAACTGTACTTTTCTGTAAAGAAAATGTTTTATGGATGCGAAATTAGACATGGGTCTGCCAAGTTTTCGCACCTGGTTTTTTTTACGTCTTATTTGAGTTTATTTATATCTGTGTACATTTTATAAACTATTTCCACTATTACACCCCGCTTGAAGTATTTCTATTATTATTTCTAGTATATGATTTTATACAAGACATAAAAACACAAAAACTTAGATCAGATAATATAAAACGCTTCTAAACACTTAATATTGCCAACGATACTCACCTTTACCATAAATAAAAGCGGTCTTGGAAAATCTCAAAGACAAAGCGTAAAAACGCCTAAGTGCATACTCTGTGTATTCCGATCAAGAGCGGAAAGATTTAAAGGGCAAAACAATGATGCTAATTGATCGGGATGAATAGGGGACTCCTCATATTTATTCGTTAAAGAAGGATTACTCTATAAAAATGGGAACAGGTGTAAGAATAACTTGTTTGTTTACACCAGTATTTCACATTAAACAATAATACTCTTACGGCATAGCGGTGTAAAAGCTACTGCTTTACTAAATCTTTCTTAACATTTCCATTAATATTTTAAATAGACATAAAATATTATTTTAATTATCACTATTATAAAATTAAACTTTAAACATATATCAAAGCTCTTTCATTTCTCAATTGATGTGTTTGGTCCCTCAAAGCTCATGTGTACTGCGCATACGCATACAAAAAACAACACCGTAAATGGGTTCGAGCAACGGCGATCGTGCATAAAAATACTAAACGACAGTTAATACGGCGGCAATTGAAACCTACTGCAATAGTACACATACTAAAATACTTTATATGTACGTTACTATATCCTGTTTGAATATTAGAGACAGACTTCCTATCTATATTATTATTATATTATGTCGGTTCTATTTTTATATCGCTGCAAAATTTTATTTAAAATTGCATAACACATTATCCTTCTTTTATATAACTGACGCAGAGTATTTTATTGTATTTTAAGTTAGATCGCGATTTACAAACAAACATAGTATAAGTTACCAATTTAAAGCATTTACTTGTAATTAGTGTCAGATAAAAATCTTTGCGGTCTAGGAAACAGATTGTAGGCGCGAGTAATATAGGACATAGATAAGAGCTAGCAAATTAGTCAACACACGGTACAACAGGGCACTTTCATTGTTTCATTATCAGCCAGCTTTCCACAGGTTTTGGTACAGTGTAGTAACTGACAGTGGTGGAGCTTTTTATTGCCTGATTTTATACATTAAAGTAGTATACGCTAGAATGTACCGCCATAAGTAATATATTTACCATAATTTAGTACAAGACATATATGTATAAAAGTTTATTTTTCTTGTACTAAATTATTGTTTGATAAATTTAGTCTCAATTGTGTTTGAAAATCACAATTCTGGAGTATCTGACAAGAGCAATCAATATTGTTAAAGAATAAAATATTAGAACATCTGAACACAACACGTTACGGTCATATTCGAAGTTTATAAGTTTTGGAATCTTACTGAATAACTGATGATTTCTATCTTACTGTGGTAGTCATTATAAAAGCAAATACAATTTATCGGTACAAAAGGGAATAACGTTTTCTCTTTATCAAATAAGTTCGTTATGATTTACTTCAGCTATTTTTGGGTAAACACGATTTCGTGGCCGGATCTCTACAATAATATCTATGATCATTATTTTATTTATAGTGAGAATATTACAATTTAAAATATTAATAGCTATTTCTCTTTAACTAAAAAACTTAACATGCATAAGGTTAAGTTTTAATTTATTATAGTGGTTTTCACGTTCTTTTCTTATTTCCGATTCGGCTCGCTACCCATTGGACGGGAAGCACTTTTTATTCCAGGTTGTCAATAAATAAATCAGGATTCAAGTCTGGATTTATAATTATAAAATTGAAATTATTTAGTTAATTATTAATCTTGCAAAAAAATTTTGCCATTGCCATCAGGACAGCGGCCTCTCTAAGTTAAATTACATATAGGATTATGAATGCTCTCGGTACGTAAAGTTTACTAAAGTTCAGCAGTGTTTTAAGACTTGATGAATGAGCATAGATAAAGAGACGTTTTCAAAGAAACCGCGAAGTTTCCGTATCCTCCAGCTAACTTTCACTCGCCCCGCCCAAACACTAAGCTATTTCTAGGCATTAACATAGATTAACGACCCTCAGAGGTTTACCGAAAATACAGCTTATGTATAAAGAGCTAAACGTTTAACGTATTTAAAGACGATATTACTATTAATTTTGTATGACTTTGTTTAATTTAAAACAACTACATTGGCTGCTATTTTCGATATTAATGCTAGCTAATATGCCGTCGACCAATATTCTGGACATTAAAAAAGCTTTAGATACTTTTTGGTTTCAACTCTCTAATATATTACTCTATGGCAAGACGACTGAGAGGTCTCGTATAAAGAGGTTCTTGCCCTGGGCTCTGCCTGACCCACTGACGCGGACAGGTTGCAAAATTGAAGGTCACCAAGACATTCTAATAAATTTATCTTTTTATGGTTTAATTAATAAAATTTAAAATTTTATTGCTTTACTGACAGCATAAATAATTGTTTGCTAAATGAACATGATTTTTATGATTTAGGTAGTTTACATCTTTGTTAGTGGCCTACTGTAACAAAAAAATGGTAACCTAAAAATGGTATTAAAAAAATACTCTAATATTAGGTGTTTGGGTTATATAAATAAATACACAACAACATCTTCAAATAGGGTTACAATTTTATATTTCTGTATTTATTCGAAATCGAATTTAATTGATATCTATAATTCTGACCACTAAACAACTCCTGGTCTGGTCTATCCGCGGTGGTCGTGTGCACAGTGCAATGAACGTCTACAAAAGATAAAAATGAAAATTGTTTTGAATTACAACCCAGGCGCATTTCCTCACTATAATAATTCACATCGAAGATTGCACAGCGAAAGCAAACGATTAATCGAGCTAACACGATAGCAATTACGATCATAGAATGTTAATTTCAACAATTGCGTGCTAACTCCTATGTTACAATTAAAATCTAGTTATTACTTATTGATATAAATGTTTTATTTTGGGTGGGCTTAGTATCCTATTTGTGAGTAGCTTAGTTATATTTACTTTAAGCATTATCTGTTACTATTTAATAAAATTAACTCGCAATAGAGAATACACAGATAATGAAGACAACAAAATACACATAGCACAGATAAAATCTAAGACAACCTACGATCAAAAAGTTTTGCTATTGTAAAGGAAAAAAACAGAAAAAAATATAACCATGTGTTATCACATTTGACAATACTATTTTCACCTATGAAATAATTTCTTTGTTTATATATTTTTTAAATATTTTAATTTTATACATTTTCTTTTAAATAAATCAAAATGTCGTCAGAAGTGTCCGATGAGGAGGATACAACAGAAGTGATATTCGAGGGAAATGTGGAGATAAGTTCCGAAGAAGATCCACCCATGGAGCAATGGTCTTCGCTAATTTTAGAGGCTCCCGAAGAGAATAAAAAGAAAATTCTATATGAACAAGGGTTGTACGATCCGGGAAGTGGGGAAGTTTGCGGCAAATACATTTCTATGTCACAAAGCTCAGTTCTAAGGCATCCATACTATAACTATCCTGCCGTTTTAGATCCTGGCATTACATCAGCGCTTTTAGTACCAGAGCCAACCCTCATATATCCTGAAGATGGACAAGAGTTATACATTGCTCTTTGCGACGAAATGGATCAGTGTCCAGTCAGATTGTTTCATCGCGGACTTCTTACAACGAAGATAGACTTAAAATACTACTGCGTGAATCCTTTTGGCGTACGACCCATGGCAATAGCTCTGCAATATAATAAACACGTAACATCAATAAATTTCACGGATAATTATCTAAATGAAGACGCTTGTTTTCATCTAGGTGAAATGTTGATTTGTAATTCTACTCTTTACGAGTTAAACTTGTGTGGATGTAGGATCGGAGCTTCGGGTGCCAAATTGTTATTTTCCGGGTTGATTTTAAATAAGAGGCTCCGTATTTTAAATTTAAATAAAAATGAAATCGGCGACGAAGGCGTTGAACATTTCGCGAATGTCGTGTTTCGTGGTATTGGATTACAACAAATTTTGCTGAGCAAAAATAATATATCTGGTAAGTCTTTATTGACTCTAGCGGAATCACTGGAAACTCACAATAAATTTACTCATATCGATCTTTCAAAAAATAATCTTTTCGCCCCACAAAATGGTATCGTCAATTTACTGACACAACTAAGCGAGAATAAACTACTACAAGAATTGAATTTATCATGGAATGCCCTTTCTGGTGTTCGCATTGCTGGAGCTATAAAATCCGTATTGAGGGCATCTAATTTAAGGATTTTAGATTTAAGCAACAATCGATTCACAGGCGAAGCTACAGAAGGTCTTGTTGGAAGTCTCACAAAAGCAAAAAAATTGATAACATATATTCTATCTTATAATCCCTTGACCCCTGAAGACGCACTTTTTATTCTAAACAAATTAAAGTCAAACGCAGTGAAAGTACAAAATGTCATAATGGACAACATCTTTGTCAATGGTGCATTTCTAATGCTTTTAGAGCAGATCAAAAGTATTAAATCAAAAAAGAATCTAGTTGTTTCTTATGGGGGTGTTGTTTCAGCTTTTAAACCAAAAGGTCCAGATATGCGAGATCTAGTACTCAATCGAGCTGAGTATTTAACGAAAAAACCTAAGAAACGAACAGATTTCGCTCTAATCATTCTGCAAATTCATAAAGATGTTGGATTTAAAGAAATAGTTCAAGCAAAGGCTTTTCAAGAAGCCATTGAAGCAACTGGTGCCCCAATTGATAGTGATCTTATTGATGAAATAGTGAATGCTTTTCCCGGACCAAAGGCTAAAACAAAATTAATTAACCTGGGTCAACTAGTAGACTTTATAAATAGAAAGTGGCCTGAGAGAAAATTACCACCCACTCCACCGCCGGAACCTGAGCCTGAACCAGATCCAGTGCCTCCTCCTCCCGAACCCAAAAAGTCGAAATTAAAGAATAAGACTTAAATTTTTTTACATTTATACTTTTGATAAGTTTTGTTTATATTATCGTTAATCGATACTATCGGAAAGTTTCATTTTGAATATTTTTGTAATAACGTTATTGTTTATTGTTATATAGTATTAATATATTATATTAATATGTTGTTTTTACAAATTGATTTTATTATTTTAATTAATAAAATATATACTATATAAATATATACAAAAGAACGAGTGTATTCCTTTCTTACGAGTAGGCAATATATACCTAAACTATTTTTTCAAGCTTCCTTCTAGAATTAGAATGTCGTTACATTTTATTTATTAAGGCATTGTATTGCTACATACTACATCTTTGTTACCATGCTTTGCTTGTGTGTAAATAAGGTCTTACAGCAGCTTATATATATTCATACTTTTATATTTTGACAACATGGTGTCAATGTCTTTTTAAAACATTTTAAGGTTTGCACATCTTTTGTAACATTTATCGAACATTGTCTAATAATAATTATTGTTATTAAATATATTCCTAATAATCTATATATTTTATAATACTATATGTCTTTAAGTGAGAGGTCTATCCAGTCTTCAGAAAAAGAGCCTGAGGTAAAAGTTATTTATAAGCGCAGCATCGATGATTCCTCCCAAGAGCCTCCAAAATCAGAATGGTCATCTCTTCAATTCGAACTTCCGGAAGAAAATATTAAGAAAATACGATACGATGAAGGTTTATATGATCCCGGTAGCGGCGAAATATGTACAAAATATTTACCCCTATCTGCAAGCTCTGTTTTCCGTCATCCGTATTATAACTATCCTGGCATAGTTGATCCTGGCATAAAAGACGCTCTACTTAAACCTGAACCTAAAATCATTTATCCTGAAGATGGTCAAAAACTATACATGGTTTTATGTGAGGAGAATAATCTGTGCCCAATACGCAAATTTCACCGTCAATTATTAACAACGAAAGTAAACTTAAAATATTATGGTATTGGTCCCAAAGGTATTCGCCCTATAGCGTATGCCTTAAAATATAATCGGTTTGTAACTATCGTAGATTTAACAGATAATTTTATCGATGAAGATGGTTGTTATCATCTTGGTGAAATGTTAATAGAGAATATTACCTTAGAGGAATTGAATCTCCATGGATGCCGAATTGGACCTGAAGGGATGAAACGATTTGTCGCGAATCTTCACATTAACAAAAGTCTCCGTAAGCTTAATCTTTGTAAGAATAAACTTGGCGATAAAGGTTTAGAATATTTAGCCAAATCAATATTTTTGGGTGCAGATATCGTTGATATAAACCTAAGCTATAACGAACTTGGCCCCGATTCATTGACTCCCTTAATTGAAGCATTTGAAACACATAATAAATTGAAACGTATTGATTTATCTTGGAACAATATAATGTCGGCCAACGCTGTTTTTAGCATTTGTCAAAAGTTTGCTCAAAATGAAGCATTCGAATACATTAATTTTTCTTGGAATGCATTGAGCGGGGCGCGAATTGGTAATTCTATAAGAATGCTTATAGCAAGGTGCCCAAACCTACATAGTATCTATTTCAATAATAATAGATTATCATCAGAGGTTGTAAAAACTATTTGTGCTGGGTTAATTAATTGTGGGCCTAAATTAACCACTTTGGATTTATCTTACAATAAATTTACGCCCGATGACGCTATGTTATTTTTAACTTGCTTAAAAAATAAAAAAGTTAAGTTAAAGTATCTTCTTCTGGACAATATAATTGTTAAAGAAGAGTTTGATGTCCTTCGTAAAGAATTATTACAACTGAAGTACCGGAAAGATACTATAATAACACATGGTGAGGTAAAACCTGTATTCGTGCCTCGAGGAATGGATATAAGGGAAATCTTATTTAACAGAGCAGATTTCTTGTGCAAAAAGAAAAAGAAAGATATTGCTCTAATATTGCTTGGTATACACAAAGAATTTGGAGCGCAAATGGATACCAAACAGTTTTCGCGAGCCCTAAAATCCAACGGGGCTCCTCTGGATGAAGATGTCATTGAGGCGTTGACAATATCATTTCCGGGTGCTGTACTAGCAAAGTCCAAAAATATAAACTTGGCCGATTTAGTCGACTATTTGTCTCGTAAATGGCCTGACAGGAAATTACCTCCAACACCACCTCCAGAACCTGAGCCTGAACCACAGCCGAAGAGTAAAAAGAAGAAGAAGTAATTTTTTATATTTTTCTTAACTTTCATAAGTTTGTTGCTTTAGATTATTTGATATGTACTTAGTTGCTATTTTGTTTATTAATAAATGAGGAATAATTAACTTTTGAAATTGCTAACAAATATTGGCCATAACATTTTTCTTCTAAGAAGTTTCTATTGCACCACAGAGATCAACCAAGTGGTATACTGATTGTTTCTGAACATAATTACGTTTCTATGCGACCGTGCAGGAAAATTTACACAAAGAAGATTTTAAATGGCATAACTTTGTACCTTTTATGGGATTTGCATTTGAGTGAACGGGACGCGTGATTTGTCTCCATTGTTGCATGTCACGGCGTGCATATTGACGCATGCTAATTTAAGTGTGGAATACATAGTCGCCATTTACATGTCAATTCCTAGTCTTGAATTTGTCACAAGTCTATGATAGAAAGCAATTTCTGTTTAGGTACAAAATGAAATCAATGAGGCCCATTCATAAATGATAGAACAGTTGCGTTTCACTTTAGCTGATTTTAAATGATTCACTCATACTCGTTCGTCCCTTTCTAGTCAGTTTTATTCAAGATTTGATGATCCTCGTATAATAAAATGAGGCATATACACATACGTATATAGATGATCTTGACATACGCAGCCCTGTATTGTATTATTTCTAGACTTAAATATCTCACCTTTTACTTAAAAGTACGGAATAATCCGTAACATCTAAATACTTAGCGAGTAATAAATCCAATGGTTAGCCGATGTGCCCCGATTAGGCTGAACACCACAAACCGTGTAGACGGAGAACCGTGCACACAGTAGCGTGCGTCACGCGAGCTCCCGTCCGCTTATTATTATTTATTACAATCGTAAGACTACAAACGCTTCGATGATATCAAAGGAATTATATGCTTTCCAAAATTTTAAATCTCTTTATATTATTGTTATTAAATTTTCCCCGTTTAGGGAATTGTAAGTATTATTTTTGATGGTATTCTATTATCTGTGACTTATCTATACAAATTATATCAGTAAATAGAAAGTGCTAGCGCAAAGACGAGTCTTTCGTTGATTAGGAATTCGGGACAGGTCTGCGCTTGCGCACTCACATGTGAACTTTTACTTTTATTCGACTTTTCTCTTTGTTTAACCTTACATATACTTGCATAAGGATTGTTTCTCGTTGAAATGTATTTAATGTACAATTTATGGTGATTACATTGGTAAAACTCAAGCAGAGAAAACATTACTGAAAACACAAGAAAAAAAACACAAAATACAGAAATTTGTGCCCTCATACATTTCCTAGAATAATCCATATTCAAAATTCGCTTATGAATATGAAAAGGAATCCGACTACACGAATGATAATAGCACGTACACCAAACACAAAACTTGGTACACCAATTAATCTGACTTCCATGATTCTTAACCCTGTGTTTATTTCATGTTGTACCAACTGAAGCATCGTTGCGAATATAGCCAATCCGATAAGAAATTGAATTGAACGTTTCACTGACCAGACTGATTTATTGTTTTGGGGCGACTTTTGGTTTCATTTAATTTGCTACTTTGAATTCGGCTTTTGATTCTCTGAGATAAGCGAGCCAGTCCTGGTCGACTACTGCGATGCGTTTTTTTTTCGAATTGAATTCAGTCGGTTTATTTGTAACGTCTTCATTGCTAAATCAATGTACTGATTTATTGATGAGATAAAGGAACCCAGGGTAAAATTATTGAAATTAACATCATCATTGTTTTCCTGTATAGATAAACGTGTAACTTATATAATTCGTTATCTATTAAACTATGGTTGGGACTGTAAGGAAGATTAGTTAGTAATATTATATAAATTATGTTTATTAATGTTTACTAATTGCTTTATTTAGTTATTGTTATATGAGTTTTCTAATAGTACATTGTTCCGTAGCCGCAGTTTGTCTTTTGTAATCTAAATGTAGAAATAAATGAGCCAATAAAACGTAGCTAACACAAAATGCAGTGGAACGTTAGAAAAAATAGTTGTTTCACACATCCTGTCAAGTTTACCTTAGGTAAGGTTGAGAATTATCCGTTCCCAACACCGAGCCCCATCCAAAAGCCATTACCAGTCTGATTATTTCTACTATTAGGATGCGCGTGAGCACCGCACAAAGGTACCGGTGATCTAATCCTTTGATTGTCACCATACCTCTGGGATATATGAGACTAGATAAATATCTTATTTAAAATTAAGAAAATTATATAAATCGTTTTCTTGTTTCCACCGAGTTTCTGGTATCCTAAACTATATCCCATAGCTACCATTATTACTTTATCATGTCATTGTAAATATGCTTCTTACGTTGGTGTAAAATAGGAGTCTTTACGGCATTCATATTTTAATTCCTATTACAATTTTAATTGTAGTTCCAGTACGCACTAGTTCTACTTAGGTCACGAGACCATTTTACATTAAATTATGGATACCCTACACCACCCATCGAGGCGTCTCCCACGAAGTACTGAGCATTCCAATTTATTATACAAACTATGGAAATAACGGTGACAAAAAATACATTGAATAATGTATACTGATAGTTTTATTTTTAATTACAATACAGTCGGCACTTTGAATAAAAAAATTAAAAGGTTCCTGGATCCACTCTGGAACTCCATTAGTATATATATATTACCAAAATGAATTAAAGTGGTTTTAGTTAAATTTTATTTCATAATAAATTCACTCTATCTTATTTACCAACCCGCATGCAAGAAGTTTTGAAACAAGCTAATGTTGAAACAATTAACAAATAATCTTTTGCCAATTTCCCACAAGCGAACATAATGCGCAAAACGCGTGTAATCCTGCGCACAATCATGCCAACACGAGAACATCCAATTCTATTTTGAAACTACGTACAAAATAAGTCTCGCACACAAAATGCAATGAATCGATTACAAAGTATGTGCCAATGCACTAATTATGGTTAATAGCGAGTTTGGGATGTCTTGCGCAAGCGCAGGTGCGCTCGAAATGTCATCGCGCGTGCATCGTGTATTTTTTCTCTGGATAACTGTGAAGTTTTTCTTGGTCTGTCCTTTATTGGACCTGTTTATAGGTCAGTTCTGTTGATATACACGAGATATAATACAAGTCAATACTGATGGCAGTGACAAACTTTGGTATAAATTAAACGGTACTTTTAATAGTTTTCAATTTTATATTTATGCACGATGACTATGTGTCGGAAAGTCGTGTTAATCTTTAATTTTGTAATACAAAACTATATTTTTTAGAGATTTCTATTTTGTAAATCAATGCTACGTCTCATAAACATCTTATGCAATGAAAAAAACTAAACATATGATAAAACGATAAAAATGATTTACAAATATACAAATTAACATTGTTATATCCTACATCTGAATCCAACCCGATCAGTTGTTAACTTTGCCATGAAGATGCTATTCCTTCATCGTCTGCCTAAAACGTTCGCTAGATACATATATTACGCAGACAACAAGTGAAACCTCAGCATCCCACACTAAACACACAATGCGGCGCGGGCGCAGATAAGATATAATTCACAAGCACTTTCCCACGCGTCGCCGAAGGTCGATCACGATATTGTAAATATTTGATACGATCCTACAAGTCGCTGGTTCATGGCCTCCTAAATTAATTATTTGATGTTAATCTGTCAGTGTGTTACGTATGTACTGTCAGACATATCATACTTCCTATAGCAGACTCAAGGTCTCGGATATTCTAAATAGTAGCAACAGATCTTCATCAAACATATGACATGTAAATAGACCACTATTAAAAGGATACAAATTGATTATAATATTTACAAATTGTCATTAAATTACTTTCAAAACACGAAAATATATGTATAGTAAAAAAATATTATTATAGTTATAAAAAATTACGTATTACTATAATAATAGTAGGATTATTGGTGAACTATAGTAGCATTTTTTTGGAAATGTATATTTAAAAATATTGTTAGTAAATTTGGGATCTGATTTTTAAATCTTAATGCATAATAAATTCTATGCAAATGCTTTAGCCTGTGGCAATTGTAATGAAATTATTTTTTTTGTTCATTACACGATTGCAAGAGCATGTTTTACCAAATATCAATATCAAAAGTTTCAAATAGCCGTTGATAAATGGGCATTTCTGAGAAAAGATTCCAGGAATAGTTTTCATCAAAATTTGTTAGGGCTATCCAAATCTCGAGAGCGTTAACCCATTGGTCGTTTGAATACCAGTTTGAATTTTCTTTCTTATATCCCCAATTAACTCGTTGAAATGAAATTGAAATATACCCCTCATTGAGTGGCTACGGGACTGCCTCAAACAATTAGTCGAGATATATTAAATCTGTGTTACTTTCATAAATTGAAACAATCCTCTTTCGTTTTTTCCTGTACAATTGTATTGCGCGAACGTTATATCTGAATAAGGGTAAAATTACAAGCTTCACAGAAAACCAGACTCATAAGAAGCAGCTAGAGTTGTTAAGCAGTCTCCGTACTGAGAGTCTGTCTTAGTACTGTCCATGTTGTACTACTGAAATTCAACGCACTCAAATATATTTGTGAATGATGAAAGTTGACTATACCTCTAATTTGACATCCCTAATCGCACCCACTCCGATGAAGGTTAATGCGTTCAACATTCCACAGTTAATTGTCTCCTGCAGTAGGGACTAATCCTAATGGTAACGGAATCCAACTCAATTCGACACGGTGAACTCTGTTATTACCGGGAATAAATAGACAAAGATTAATTTTATAGTGCAGTTATGTTTTAAAATCGAAAGAGATTTCTATAAGAAATATAAAAGACGAAGCGATACAGGTTCCCTGTATTCGTAAAAAAATAAAACTATTGTTTCATTCGTATGTCTTTCCTGAAACGTAATTTTCAATCAAGTAAAATTTTATGTAAATAATATTGGTAGATAAATCGATCGTTATCTAAAACTGGGTCTCATTAACATACGCGTAGGGTACGGTTACGTTTTATGAATGACATCATTTTTCACAATCGCTAAAACATACAACCTCCATTGTCTCTATAACCTTATGATGTTTTAATGCATTGTAATTAAGATCTTCACTGAAATGATCTTGTAATCTGTCATAAGAGTAATTATTTTGTATGCAAGATTAAATTGTTTCTTCGTTAATGTTAAGAATGTATTTTTTATATAAACTGATTTATGCTATCTGGGTTATTGGTATAAAAGGTATTTTTGATAATAATTGATATTACACGGGCTTTGTAGTCATAAATTATTATTATTTATAAGGGTAAGTTTTTTGTGAAATATATACCGGACATAGCATAGTTTAGTTTTGAATTGTAAAGTGACTCCTCCAATAGTTTTAGACTCTATAAATAGCTCAAAATTAGAAATTGAAATTGAACAAATTTGTTCAAATAAAGAAAAGAAGCACGGGCATCGCTTAGTTTAAAATTTTTTAATCTCACCTAAGGTGTTGGAGTACAAACAAAAAAAAACCATAAGAAACGAACAATTTCGTGCATTGGGAAGGCATTTAATTAATAAATTTGCATATAAGTGCTGCGCTCGCGCATTCGAAAGGAAAATGGCTGCATTATCGGTCATAACTAACTTTCGACTCGCCCGTAATTGTGTAGTTGCTTTATTCTTTTTAAAGCTAATTTTCAATTTTGTATACACTTCAAACTCATCAAAGTTTCAATATTAAACACTTGTGTGTAGCCGGTTTTATTTTATAATTTCCGTCTTTATTCTCTTTAGAATTTTTGTTCAAAATTGATTTTATAATATATTTGTAATATCATTATCGCAACACTTTCGGATTTTTGTATCTATTTTACGCTCATCCTGTTTTTATTTCGCTCTTTTATTTATAGGCAAGTATTCCTGAAGTGTTCCTGATTCCACACTTTCACATGATTTTTAGTTATAAGGCAAGCAACTTTTCATCACAGTATTTGCACAGCGAGCATTCGAACGTTGGACTCAATATTCAATATCTATTATTTATTCTTCTATTTGATCTACTACCTGACCTTTTATTCCCCCTTTTTTACATTATTTTCCTTAATAACCCACCTAATCTCGAGGACTAAATCCCTGCTACTTTTGAACAATTGTTACTTACAACTGATTTAAAATACAATTGTGAATAAAAGATCGCCATAATATTATCCCTAAAGGGTTCTGATCGCATCATGTTATATAATGCAGGTGCTTATCCTTACGATGTGGTTAACTGGGCGCTAAGGTTCTGTCTACAATAGATGATTTTTAATCCTTAAGGAATTTACTGTATCGTTATAATGAACTTATACGTAGTAAAAGAAACACCGATACAAAGATTTTTACGTGTTGTTCTCACTGTAACGTACGTGATCAGATTTCGCAATATCCACTGCTGATAGAGGCTTGACATTTCTATTGTGTACACGGCCTAATGACTTCCCTTCCCCCCTTCCATCTCATCACGTATGCGGTTAGAACCACAAGTGACGGATCAGGTTCCTTGTTTACCTTTTTTGTTTTAGGGATACTGCGTAAAAACAGCTTGGGGCAAAAGATTCTTCTGTGATTTTAAATTATAGGGAAGCGATTGTCTGAGGCGATTAGTTCCATTGTCTCCTTTATGACCTTACATTGAGACAATTATTAAAACACAGTTATTGTACATCCTAGATGAATTGTGTATATTTCCTGAAGGTTATTTTCATAAAACAGTTTTTCAACTACATATATTGGAATAGCGCATTCTAACGCATAAAAATATTATAGCATACCAGCTGATCCGGCAAATGTTGTTTTGCTATACATGTGATTTAAATTTTCAATTAATAAATAAAAAGTAAGGGTTGATCGTAGAAGGGTGAAAATTTAGGATTGTATGTATTTTTGTATGTTGTATCATAAGAAAATATAAACTAAAATTTTGTCTTAACATTTAGGGGGATGAGAAATGGATGTTGGCCGATTCTCAGACCTATTCAATACGCTTAAAAAGTTTCATGAGTCAAGCCGTTTCGGAGGAGTTAAAGTTCGAACCCCGTGATACGAGAATTTCATATATTAGATATAATTAAGAATTAATGTTAATACTAAATTCTCGCCAAAGTAGCTCATTACCTATGTTCGCTCTTAAATTGTTTTTAACGTAAAGCGATTGTACTCGGCCACTTTGCTAATAGAAATAACAAAGCAAGTAAAAAGCTAACAAGAGGTAATATAATCTAACCGCGAGTCATTGTCCGTTTTTATTTTATTCTTGCGGTGACCAGAGGAAGTTTTAAATGGTTACATTATGTGGTTTCAATACGTTCCCATACATCTGACAATAAAGACTAAGAATATTACTTATATTGAATCCACGAACTGTTTAAAAATAATATTTTGTTATAGATATTATTTGAACCTTTCATGTTTGTAATTTCAAATGTTAACATTAAGCGATCCAAAATCCTACGACAAAACTAAACGTCTGTATTTAAACGTCTAGCAATACTAGTAGGTAAAGGTCTTCTTAAAACTCAAAACAAATTCGATCAGAGCAAATTGCCTAATTAAGGCAAAGCCAAACTAAGATCTAAGCTAGTGTTTTAAATGATAGATAGATATTTAAAATGGCACATACTTTTGTATTTCTATGAATTAAATGGACGATATTTGTTATTTACTGACAGTTAAACATAAAGTTTTAACCGATATGCAGTGCTCTACCTGATAGTGATTTTAGCTGTTGGAAATCTTACTCATTTCCCTATTCATATACCAGTCACGCCTCGTTACTTGAGAGACCATAACTCAAAAATCCAATTTAACCGGCCAATTATCCACGTCATAAAAATATCATAAGTTGATTGATGTAAGGACTTATCTGATGGCGTGACGCGGCGCACGCGCAGTCATACGCGCACGCATGCACTATGAACCGACGACATACGATACGATCAAATTTTTGTTGAAATTAATCAATTCATTGCGAAATGTTTACGGATACGATTAGAACGTTTTTTGTGTAACCTCAATATATATGGAGAATTTGACTAGTTTCAAAACATCAAACTTCTACGGCGCTATGTAAGTTCACAAAATACGTATTATATTATAATATTCGAATCGCGTCTATAGAGGATACTCTCAATTATTATATATTACAAAACTATAATTTAATTTTTACTGCACCTGAATAGGTGACCGTTGATAAGAGCCATGTTCAGTATTTACTAGTTAAATCTATTTACTTATTAAAATTACACGCTGTGGTTTCACCCGCGTTAAGCGACGCCTAGCAAGATCCTTTGTTACCTTGTCTCGCTTTTATATTTTCCTCCGATGCTCTCGATCCAATATGGTTTTACCTATTTGTACCGATTAATCTTAGATTTCGCTTAACAGTTATCCAATTCGTAAAAGTATTTATATTCACTTCTTCAGTGCATTCAAACAAACAACGCAATCAGGTTGTTTTAAAATAGAAAGATCATTTTTCTAAACGCACCCATTTGTGTGGTACGTCTCGCCACGATCCTATCTCGAAATACCAACGTGCGGGTAATTTTTTAAGACCACTGACCACCAGTACTGCATAACTTTACCACATACCTATTTAACCGGCTGTATTTATTTTAATTCTGAAAATTATATTGCTTCGGAAGGAGTTTTGGTCCCAAACATACTACACTAGGGCAAAAGTAAAAGTTTTTGTTGTATTTTGTAAGTACAATGCAATAATAATAATACTTTGTTTTTTTTTATCGAATGAAAAAAAGGCTTTGTTTTGAACCTTTATTCTTTACCGAATTTTGTATAACCAACATATTTGCTTAAAAAAATATTTAAACGTGAACTGTATTCACAACTATGGAATTCATTTTCCATTTCAAAATCGTTAAAATGTATTTTATTATCGTCAATACACAATTAATATCGCATTGTCCACTCACCATAAATATTTTAAGACTTGAAGGCATAATTCAAAATAATCAACTAGAAGCATGTCCACAGATATTTTGGGATCCTTTTTCAAAGCCACCGGTTTTTTGTTAATCATGACGAGATAAAGGAAGCGTGCTTAAAAGGACTCACGAAGTTCTATGATAACAAAAAAATTATCTAAAATATTCGAGGTTTGATGCTTTTAAAAACGACTTTCGTTTTAAGATTGTGCCGATCGTGGAGTATTTAGTTTTTAAAATGTCTGCCAGATAATCCTTTGTACTTTGGACTATCCGAAAAGTATAAAATTTTCTATTGAGACTGATACAGATGTTCAGTGACTATAAGAACATTAACCTAGCCAAGGTTCTTTAATAAACAAATTTCAAAATGGCAATAAAATTAATGACTTTTATTAAACACTAAATAACGTGAATCTATACAAAATGTTCACATTTCCACAAACTTCCTAGCTCCTGATCACCTTTGTTTCATATGGTTTTAATTAAAGTAACTCTGTAAGTAGTAAGTAGAGTTCAAAAAACTACATTATAAACTTCTGTCTGCTTGATTGATGGTCTAACCTCGCCAGAGCCGAGCCCTAATGGATCTCTGACGTTGATTCAATAAACCTCTCATTAACGATCAAGGGATCTCGTGACACTGTGATTATTTCGGGTCTACATATTGTGAATTACGTAATGTATGAGAATCACAAAATACTATATTTCATATAATATTGGGTAATTTTCTTCTAAAGCTATTGTTACATGAGGCTAATGCCTTATCTAATTATTTTGAGTTCGTGTGATCAGTGGTTCAATGATCATACACGTTGACCACAGAACAGGTAGTTTATAGTAAAAATTGTTTATAGTAAACTCTGTCAATAAAGAATTTAAATTATTTAAAAATGTTCTCTGTAACTTTAAATTTTTTTGTAAGCATTTGTGCCTTTTTTACTGGTTTTCATGTAATACTAATGTGGTTTGTACAAAATATGAAGGCTTTCTTATAAAAGAGCGTTTGAAGTATATACCTATATGACTCTACTATGACTATGACTAGATATATTTTATATAATTTTGGCTATGCTTTAAATGCCTAAAATATGATAAAGACGGTGAACGAGTGCAGCCCTGAAATTGTTTGTCCTATCCAATATAACTGTCAGAAATGCAATTTAAAATTAACCTTGATGCAATTTCGCATGCTTAATAAGTTTTTTCTGCCGAAATAATGGGTTTCTTTGCACTTATGAAACCATCCCGCAATTTGTAGCCAGTACCTTTGCACTTGACAGGTGGTTGTTAGCATTGAATTCCGAGAACTTACAATTTAACCAAACGCATCAGGTCCCTGACCTTTCAAGCTTTGTTGCCTTATTAGGTTTTAAAATCTAAGTTTTACAACATGTATCCTTCAACAACTTACTACAGCTCCAACCTCCTCCGTTACCTCGTGTGTTAATTACATTGGTTACAATTATTATAATTTTACCATTACGAATTTGTTTTCATTAGTAAAAAAAGTCCTTTAAAATGTTCTTTAATGTATTCAACATTGTTTTATATATGTGCGATTTTCCCCAAATATGGTTTATATTATCACATCGTAATATGTATATATAAATTTATTGTAATATATATAAAAACGAAGGTGAAAATATGTTTTTTTTTATTGGTATAAAACAATATTTACCCTCTCTGGCCTTGATACTATAGTATCCATCAATTTTTCAAATGCAAATAGAACAAATATATTGTGAAGACATATTGAATTAAGTGCCAAATCGTTTACTGGTCAAAAGCCAAATGTTTGTTAAACCAATAACTGTTGTTTACTCAAGCCAAACCTGTCAGGTATCGATTTCTATGGCAAAAACCCGTCCAAATCACGACCATAAAAACGTATGCCTATACTTAGCATGTGAGTTGTGACGTGCATGCGACAGTGTAAACGTGCTAAAAATCGTCAAAGAATATTTGTCTTGACTGCTATTACTTTTAATAGAGCATTATTCCAGGAAATTAGCATTTAGAGCATTATTTCAGCGCTTCAAAAGTTATTTTTTAAACAATATATAATCATCGCATTCTTAAAATTTTGAATATACGTCTTGCTCGGTTAATCCTGTAGTATTTAAGGTTATATTTAAGGTTACCTTGACTTTGCGTTTTACCGAGGTTAATGAACAACTACGTAATGTAATTGTATATTTAAAATTTATTTACAGGCCAAGTTCAATATATAAATATTCATTTTAGTTAAAGATAATTTTTGATGTTTTTCTATAACGCTTCATGATGCTTACATGTAAGCTTGCTACTCCTATAGTTAAGATTATTAAGACATCGATATAGAGAGATTTCACATTTAGTTTCAACATGATGTGATCTGAAACAATAGACTTAACTTTTTAATCAATCAAGTGTCTGTTCTGTGCTTGCGCTATTATGTCGTTCGAGTTTGACAAATGGCTTGACATTGCTATGTAACGTTATTGTTTGATTATGTCCAAACATCACAATAGATTTCCAGTTATAAATAAATACTGGTTTATGCTCACGCTACATCGGAGCAAAGGAAAATCAATTGGTACCTACACACTCGGGACCCAAACGCTCTTTTTGCAAATATTTTTAAAGATGAACAACGAACTTACAAATGTAATTAGTAAAAATATAAATAGTAATGGAAATATAAGTATTTTTTTACGATGTTGATAATATCAAGATGTTTCTTATCCTATAACCTGCAATGTCTTTTCAATTCGGTTGTGTTTCTGTTAGTTGTCAAAATGAACTGTTTTTTTAGCTTCATAATATTGTTAAAGATAAGGTGTTGAGATAGTATGCCACCTTGTGTTGTGAATATTAAAGTGCGTTCTATTAGCCAATGGTACCTAAAATGGCAAATCGAATTATCACCTTGCACAACATAGATACAATAAAATTGATTTGAAATCAATTACATGTCTGCGCCCCGCTGACATACAAAATCTTGTAACAGACGGACATCCATCGCATTGTTTCTTCAGAGCTCAATGTACATTTGTAGACAAATGTATTAAATGTAATCTTAGGATTTGTCATATACTAAAAAAATCCTAAATGCGTAAGAAGAAAACCTATGTAATTTTTTTTCATTTTGATAATTTTTCTTGTTAAGAATTCCACCAGTTTCCACTTTTATTTTATTCATTTATAGTAAAATTTTAAGTTATTTTTGTATAAATGTTATGTTTAAAGCTGTGTGTAATACCTGTTCTGTAGTCGGAATCTTTAAATGCGAAGGGTATTTAAGTACAACATGAAGCGGGTTTTTTATAGTTCATATTTAATCTGTAACTTAAAAGTACAAAAGCATAAATGATTCACACATAATATAAAATATACTTAATCTCTGGCTGTGACTCCGAGTGGATATTGGCTCCGAAAGGAGAAACTTCCACAGCTTCCTGTGATTCGCGACTTCCCGCCGACACTAACTTTCAGTTGTGGTAGGAAATAATTAAATAAATACTAATAAATCTCGTTGTGTGCCTAATATTACTCTCAATAGATATTTAAAAAAGAGAACCATTGTTTTTGGTATACAAATTCGTACTTGTATCAGTCAGTGTTCTCAATTCGACATCAATGTATATAACAATATTACATCAGATTGGAGTCGATTACGACAGATCGGTTCAGCATTATTCATAATAGTTCCGATACAACTTTGTATTGAGGACGTATCGTAACACTTCAATAATCAATTATCAATGTCAATAAAAATATGATATTTAATGACTTCGTAAATGGAACTTAGAAACATTTCCGAATATTTAAAAAAATAAATCGTATCAAGTACATTCCGACTTATAATATAATTGTTTTATAATGAACGAAACTTTTTACGCTGTGGGTGTGGTAATTCGGCGCAATTTTGTAAATTACTTTTGCTATATAACAATCTTGTCGTAATTTGTTAAGTTATTGAAAATTTTCCGCGCGCGAAGCTCCTTCTTACAGGAAGATTTTATTTACGCACCTAGCTTCGCATTTATTACATTTGGAAATGTGCATTCAATACATTTTCCTTTTTTTACATCAGTTATGTTCACACAAGCATATAATTACTATGTGAAATCTATCGTTTTCACTAACATAGAATGCACTTTCGTACGTACCGCATTGTTCAACTGTTTTGTTCACCTATAATCGCAGCTGTTCTTGTTCTGCTGTGAATTACTTAAACGTATATTAAATACGTTTAATAAGAAATGATAGGCCTTACTGGATTCATATTTAGTAAATATATTTGGAAAGTTCTTTAAAAACTGCGAAACAAAAAGGTGACAATAATATTATTGATAGTAGTGTCTCCATCAATTATTTATTACACGTGTCCTGCTGTCGATGAAAACAATACAATAATAACTTTCGCTATATTCGCTATCATTAGTAATATTAGAAAATTGGTGTATAAGCAATGTGAAATTCGTACAATCATGCCGGCTAATTGACTTTATCAAACAGCGGATATATCTAAATAGTGATTTAAGAGTAATGCTATACGCATCATTAAGAGTTTTTGATCGAATCTCAATCGGAGCCGGCGAGTGCGAAACGGCCGATCGGCCGATACCGGCGCGTGCGCACCGATGATCTGCGCTGTTTTATTGAAAGGAATTTAGCATCCTGCGATAGATAAAGATGATTTATTGTTGTCTTCATTTGTTATATTTATGCTAATTGAATTGGAATTTTATCGGCTGGCTAGAGCAAAATACCGAAGCATAATCCGATCGCGCTGTTCTACTTCTTATTGTAATTTACGTACTGTGTAACTGATTATAGAATTTTTAGATTTGTATATTCTGAGGGGGTAATTTCACCAAATAAACAACTTTAAGGATCAAAACTGTATTTTATAACTATATAATATTCCATTAACCAAATAAATACAAATATAAAACTACAAACCTGCAAATATACCTAAAAATATATATCTTTTTATATACAATTATTTTTTTCGTTTTTTCAGAGTCTTTAATAAACATCAACAGAAGATATAAAATCATTATATAAAATACTACATATTTGCAATGGACAACGTTTAATTTTGCTGCCCTACTGGCAGAAAACCAAAAAAGATAACGTGTCCAATGTTAATACCTATTACCTACTAATATTATAAACACAAACACTAAGTTTAAGTTTGAATGGTTGGATGTTTTTTACTCTTTCACTAAAAGTACTTAAGTCATTTTAATGAAATTGTACAGTAATATAGCATATACGGTACAAATTATGAAGGCTATTATGTCCTTCGCTGCCAAAACAGAGTTACACATATGATATAAAATAATGAAATTAGATGATCAATTTCAATTGCACACTTTAAAGTAATAATTTTATTCCAAAACTAAAATAAATACTTTTATCGCTCGCTAATTATATAATATATTTTACTTACTACACATATTACGAGTATTTATATGCGTGCTCGAGTGTTATCAATAACAAAGGGATCATCTAGTATATAATAATTAAATCGTTTACAAGATTGTTTGGATTTTAATCATAAATGGTTTTCCAAACGAAATTTATAATAATCTATGAATAAGTTATTTGGGTATGTTGTGTAAACTGCTGGCGTTCCATATATAAATAAATAAATTTTAATAGCATAGTTATGCAATTCATTGTATTTTTTTCTACATCTGAACATTCAAATTTATATAAATGTGATTGGATTTCGATTTTAACCGCTTCAATTATGATAACGGTTGTGTACGTAGCTTTACTTGTCACTTTGTGCTTTACAACGAGTTGAGCTCTGAAATTAGAATAATCCCGTTTGCCGGCGAGTTCAGTGAAGATAATGACAATCTTATCTGGCAAGTACCGGACCAGCCCAGTCCTATTAACGCATGACCGACTTTCCCTAGGAATTTGAACGCAGATTCTCAGCGATTGTCTAGCTACTAATGTATAATCCTCAAATATATCTGTTCCATTGTACCCGTAAGGGGTAGCTGTTTGGCTTAGGAACAGCTTTGTTTGTTGCAATATTAGTAATATCACATTTATTTATATATTCAAAAGACATACCTTTTAAAAACTTACAAAAATAATGATATTATTATACCCTTTTCAAGGTTTAACTTCAAACCAAGGCTGGAAGGCTATATACTTCAGAAATAATTTATAAATTATATGTAGTGAAATAACAATTTTTTACGGTGGACAAACGTAGCCAGGCGTAGCGTACAGTGTAGACTCATATAACTAATAATATATTAAAATAATTTTAGTATTGAACTGGGAACTTTTATTGCTTGCTTGTAGAAACTATTTAAATTTGTGTTGTAATCAGTACTAGTATTGTTACGGCTTGCTGAGGCTAATTGGAGTGACAGTAGGTAGGTCCATGTGTCGTGCGGATAGAGATCGCTAAGTGTCAGACACGCGATGTCACGGACAATTTGTTCTGTAGTCTATACTAATGAAGTGTCTGAGATCAATCAGGATTTATCTATGGAAATTCACTATGAGAAATAGTGAATTTAACAACGTGTAGTTGTGTTTTACAGTACGGTGATTTAAGTTCAGCCCAGTACGGTAAATGTTTTTGATTTTGTGAAACCGTTTCAAAGGTCAGTTATTAACAGAGTAACAGATATCTCTTACTCTTTCTATACGTTCGTTTCGATTACGACTGAGAGATATACTAGAAAAGAGCGTAACTGATAGACATGCAGAGGTCCATCGGTGGCGGCATCACTTAAGATCAGGTGAGCCTCCTGCCCGTTTGGCCCCTATTTCATAAACAAAAAGCAATTTGAATATGGTTATGTCCATATCTTTCGCATAAATCGATAACCTAAAGTGCATCTAGTCAAAGGTACACCTTAACACGATAATACGACATGACATTTTTAAATACACAAATTAGTCGCTAACAGATAGTGTATCGTCAGATATGTTTACGATACACCGATACACTTAACCGCGGCAACTGACCATTAAGATAAAGAAAACTTTAGTTACAAACTTGCAAACAAGTTAAGTATATGTTAACGATTATCCATGTTTTCCCACCTTAATATAAATTATAACTAGATGTTTAACAAACAGTTTTGCGCTGCAGTGACATTTTAATTGTGTTATTACTATTATACATTTTTATTACCTATTGGACCCAATACTGTCAAATTAAATTGTCCCATTCTAAACCCTGTAATCAACTATATCTTTGTCAATATTCAACGTATAAGACGTTCAACCATTTAAGGGGTTTGTTAGGGAAAGTGTTTAACCCTGAGTTTTCATAAGAATTTCATATTTAATGAAATTTAAAGAAGAAATTGTTGCGTATAATACCCTATATTATGCTACGCACGCTTCAATATCTATAATACAGTGTAAAAATATTATCTATTATTCTGCTTACATAGCTCTTTATTAACTGTTAAGGAAGATAATGTGATCAATCAGGCATGACGTGGGAACAGAGGACCGCCCACACTATCACATTCACTGTTTGTTCCCTTATCGAGACAATTAAGCACTTAGCCAGGAAGAGGTAATGGTATCAATTAATTACGTTCCTTTTTTTTATTCAAGAGCACAATTCTTGGTTATTCATTAGAACTGTCTTCTCTTTACAGTACTAGTTCGTCACTCACTAAAAAATAAGGTATTACTGAATTAGACTAATATATTTTTTTCATAACTAACAATAAGAAGCTTTAATAAATAAACGTTTAACATGAAACAATTAATAAATAAATTGCATATTCATCAATTATTCGATTATGTTTATGTAGGCTTATAGAAACGTATATACTTTAAAATGAAAAAAATATTTTAATTATAAATAAACCGTAAAATTTAATGTCAAGACAATTATATACTCTTTGCAACCCAAAGTGGAAATTGGCGCCCGAAACGAATCTTGCTCAGGAAACTGTCTTCCTGTTGAGCTACATCACACCAGTAAGGCTTTGCAGATCCTTTATTTCCTCCTGTCCATCCAGCGATACCTGACTGTAGAACGGTCCGATAACCCTCGATACATAATTTATAAAACATTAATTAATGTCCTCAGTACATATTCAAGAAAGATGTGTGTCTTTGTTAAATTTACAATAGGCTTGCGATTATCAGAAGGGAAGGAATTATAAATATACGATTATTAAGGAATAATAAGTTGAAGTTATTCACCAAGGGCACAATACATTTTGCCTTACAATATTAATCTCTGTTTTCATAGAAACTACGCAAAAGTCACAGAGTTTTATAACCAAGCGATAATTCTAATTTCTATAATTTAAAAGTTCCCATTCCGAACCCTATCTATTAATAAGACTGTTAACTGCATACTTGAAATAATGCAAATAGGAACTTGCATAAATATTAATTAAGCACTAAATAAATAATATATTTTTTGTTAATTTTAATTGTAATAATCCATTCTTGTTTGTTTCAGAGATGGCAGCGGAGGTGGTTCGTTTTGTATGACGATGGCGAACTAACCTACTCATTGGATGAACACGTAAGTTTTTTTAACATTCAATTTAGATCTAAAATATAATTCATTATATTATTATTTATTGATTAAGATCACCGTTCCCTCTTCAGTCAGTCGGTGCCGGATGGCGATCTCTTGTAGAAGCTTGCTTGCATTTTCTAATTGACTAATGAAGCAGACAAGTATTTGTGTCTTTCATTTGACACAATCGCAAATTATCTTAAACTATAATAAATTGATTGCGCACTACATACAGACTACTACTACAAGTCAAACGTAGATTTTTTAATGGAATTGTGAGTACTTTCTAATAAGTTTATTCACCGTCACCGTTATCGGAAATAAATTAGTACATATTACTCTACGTTAATGAATCCTAGGGACATTTTTACGTTAACTTAAACCCATTGTTCGTTCAAGTATCATAGCAAGAACGTGTACTTCCGCAAACTCCTTATATTAGCCCAGTATACATCTCGCACGATATCCATCCAGTCCATTACCGACGGATAGGGTTGACAATTCCATATTATTATTTCTAAATTAGCATTTTTACATTTGCTCTTCGCAGATTATAGAGCACTCGAAGGGTTGTCAACTTATTGAAAGGCTTTTATTAGTTACGTTTATATTTTCGCACTTTTGTTTAATCTTATTCACACGTCTTATATGGAATTTATGTTTATTCTACAAAGATTTTAGTCGCCGTCCTTATTGGGTTAAATAAGAAAATGTTATTAGTAAATTTAGATATATTTGCTTTGATCGGTAACATACAACACGGGCTCCACATTAATCTCTCAAATAGTTGATAATATTTACTAATTAGCTATTACGTCTTTTAATTATATACAATAACAGTAGGGGCAGTAAAATAGTATATTGCCGTGAGCTTAGCAAGAGACAAGCTATGAGAGTGTTTGTCTTGCGATAACGCGCGGCCTATGATACATTTTAAAACTCCAGTTAAAAACGTTTGACTTCCCTTGTTGACTAGTGAAATACGTTATTAATCGAGACAGCCCTGTAACAACAAATTGAAACCAGTATAGGGCATCGCGTAATTGACTTGTTAGCGATATCGCTCCAGACGTTCACCCCGACGTGTGCTGGGAACCGCACATACCAGCGCTCTCAAACACTCAAACATACATTATATATGCCTTAGTGTAAGCTGTTGTTTAAACTGAGAATCGATTTAATGTAGGTCGCGAGCGGGATCTCCTGTTATTTTCCCACAGGTGCACCGTCTATGTAATTTGAGCTTATGATACATTTAACCATGTAAAAACCACAATTATGAAGTATCAAATGATGTTTTTTAGGCTTCTATATTGGAATTGTTAGAATATTTCAAAAGTCGGTACAATTGTCAACTTTGAATAAATTATGTTTGTCATATATAATGTAATGTCGATGACAGGTAAATAGTACGAAGAAATAGAAATAACTGATGTATTTTTGCCGTACTTAGTAATTATGTAGTCGTAACTTTGTGTCCAATTGAAATAGTATCATTATTACGCTCATAAAATAAGATTAGAATTGGCTAGTTCATACTTCAGCCTAGTAGATTAGTTCCAATAATATTTATTTAATAAATACCTATAATTCTGCAACAAAAATGAATCTCTTATAGGTTTTTGGGAGCCAAACCTACAAAGAGATCATCGTCTTAAATATTTTATGTGGTATTTATTTATCCTAACCACTCCTTCACGTGTCGATTCATTGCACGTAGGTTGAAATCAGATTTCCATAAGCCTCGCTATAATTGTATTCATAACTGTCACCCACATGTGGCTGGCTTCCGCACTCTCACTGCCATTATTAGCATATTATTTTTCATTTTCACCAATACAACTTTCTTATAGTGTCAGCGTGAAATGCACGTAAATCCTAGGCATATTTCGAATCGTTGTATCTTATTTTGGGGCTAAATGGTGATACGGTATACGTGACATTTTACACCTATCCTCCTACACGTTCATATGTATGGCATATTTTAATTACGTAAGGTTTAACACAATAGTTTTACTTAACAATTTTCTTTATACTACTTAATATGAGAATCGAAACTACGTAGATAACATATATTAATGTTACAGTATTAAATTTTTGTCAGAATGCAGTAGGTACATTAGATCACATTTTTTAGTATTGTGATCCATGAACAGGTGCGAAGTCATGTTCATACTGGATGAAATTAATCGTAAATGGATTTCAAAATAATCGTAGTTCGTACTTGATATCACAAGTTACGTAACATAGTACGATACGATTGAATAAGGCGCTGGTATGTACTTCAATCTCGCGAATACTTGTATTAGTACGTTGTAAGGTCTCTTTTAATTCAATATACTCGGGGCTTCGCGTGACGTGTCGTCCTACACTCGATAATTGCGCAATTTATTTCATACACTGCGGCTTTACTCACTGGTGTCTATTCCGACTATCCCTATTATCTGACGTGTACTCTCCCAACTGCAACATTAGCGTATGTGATAATAATCACAAATGTTTAAATTGAAGGGAAAGTTACTGAATTGTCGTATTGACATACGAATGTGACGAGACTATTGTTATGTTCGTGAGCAGGATCGGCATTCTTATAAGCTTCAACAAATTGTAATTACATGCGATTCAGGAATCATAGTAATATTAACCTTTGCGATTCCTCCTATTAAAAGGACATTACAAAGATATAACTTAGCATTCCTTGCAATTAAAATAACGATCGTTTACATCACAGCTAAGTGGTGCTAGTTACCGTAGTTAAAGTCAAATGCCACGGACGTGATTAATTTCAAATTCGAAAACGCCTCCAGCCAAACTAATTGTTTCAATAATTTAAAAACCATTTTTCATTTACAAAAGGTATTTAGATGTCGATAAATTTGCTTATGTAATACATTGTATAACGGATATTAGATTTTTTTTGTTTTTTGTGATCTAAGGCAAAGGGTTCTTATACAAGCAATACTGCGAAGTTTATATGAGAGAATATACCAAACAGACACCCGCAACTGATAGCTATCAAATAGAAAGAAAAGTTTTTCGCATCTTAATGTCTTATTAAGATCAATACATTCCGAAAATCTAATAAAATTCGTTATTCTATTATGAATTTTGTCTCATACCTTTGTATTGGATCGCAACCAGGTGTTTAAATAGCCGACATTGATCACAAGCAGTCTCGAGACTCGTTATAATTGATATTAAACAGTCAATTGATTGTTTAATTTATTCAATAGAGAGCTTCGAGGATAATTTAATTGTGGGGCCGGGGGTGTATTGGTACCTTCATGCAGTAATCAATCAGAGAAAATAATTGAATAGTTCTTCTTTACTATACCTAGTGAGGCTGCAATACATACACATGTCTATTCAATATATACCATGAAAACGTAAACGTAAAATATGGAAGATACCTTTGTTTCGTCTAAGGTATAAAGAAAAGAAATCTTATTTAAAAATACTTGTCTTATCCTTATCCGATCTTCGCTTATGAAGGATTAAATAAAAATTAATTGTAAATTTTCATATCTGCAGGTTAACGGAATTTTAATAACTTAGAGAGTTACAAAATTAACTTTGACTAGATAAATAAAAACATAAAAGTTGTTTTAAGAATGTTTGCGATGCTAATATTTGAAATGTTAGCCAAAGTTTATATTATTATTTATTAATTAGCGATGTAATTAAATCTCTTACATTTTCAATGTCGTGTTGTTTCCACTTCGTCGCCTAAAGACGATACATATCAACTTGTCATTAATTTTATCATTAACTTTAGCTTCTCATTAATTAGCAGTTTTACCGTTTTAGTGTACTGGTTTGTATCAGGTAGGTATGCAACGGAATATTTTCTTCAGGCCAATGAAATTTTAACTTCATAGTAATTACCCAGCAGCGTAACTTACGCTGGTTAAGCATACACACATGAGTGAGAATGGGGCATATAGAATAAAGGTTTAGTTTAAACAAAAATAAGATTTCTTCTGTTTTTGGCTTTTTGAGATTTTACTACACGTAATATTCAACAATAAACCTAACAATATGCTTCATTGCATAAATAAACAGTTCAAAATATATCATAAAAAATGAGCTTATGAAGTTTTTTTTTAATTTGTTAGCTACGTAATTAAGGTGGCATAATTTCACATGATTACGCTCAAAAACAAATATGATTGCAATAGACGTGTCCGCGGTGTGTCGGAATGCGGCCATGTTAGGCAAGAGCTGTCGCTTTTTAGACATGTCTATCCCGTGTTTAAGCTCCGAAGGGTTGATATTACAAAAATTAAGTAATATATATTTAATGCCACAAATAGAGAAGGATGGAGACACCTCGAGGAGGCCGTCACCCTCCAGTGAGGGTGCATGCATACATTTTATAAAAATGTCATTTAGATATTCTTTTTTCGACATTGTACGTAGGATAATGCTATCTAATTATTAATTATACTTCTCATAAAATTTAATAAACCATATGACCATTAGGCATCTTTATTGTAACTGTACTTTGGCATGTAATAAAAGGGGGTTTTTTTATTACTTTATCTTGGATTATTGACTATACTTCTGCTAATATTGATTGGTTTAGATTTTCCAACCAACTTTCATCACTTAAATTGACGTATAATACGATAAAAGAAACGTCCTGCATTTCAACTACCGGACTTAAAATTTATAAACCGAAAGTATGTGTGTACATTTCGGCAACAAACAATACGATAAGCTCTACCAGTTTTTAATCATAGCCAATTACAGAATGGCAATTTAAACTAGCCAGTTCTCACCGTTGTTTTGTAAATAATGAAAACAAAAACATATATATCGCAATTAGATCATTAGCCAACATAATTAATGAGTACGTAATCAAATGTTGAGTAGGTTAAATTAACAATACAATCCTTTTGTTACTCGTTGCAGTTAAAATAACAACGTAAGTCGAGGTATAAAAATATATTATATGACCATTATAATTTATATTACAAAATGTAGATTGATATAATCTATATACATGTTTTATAAAGCAATAATAATATTTCATATAATTTGTTACAGTACTCGTGTACATTCTTGATTTACTTAAATTGAACTTAACTTAAACATAGAAAGTAAAAATTTTTCAAAAAGTACATTCATATTATACAATGTCTAATCTATAAACATCTTAATAAAAAAATATCTTAACTAAGTAAATCTCTACAGTTATGAGATCTTTTAAGTAATTTTATTTACCCTAAGTATTCCTTGGACATGTCTTCTAACAGTAAATTAATAAAAAATAAACTCGGCACGGGTCGCGCGCATTCTTCAGAATAATATGTATACATATTGTATTAAGTTGCGAAAGTGCGGTTGTCCAATGTAGACATAACAAATGTAATGAATTACTAAGACATTACTAAGTGAATACTATGAATCCGGTTCTTCAATTTTACACTGATATTGTTCACTCAAAAGGAATTGATTCTGCGCCAACGCCTCTAATAACCACTCATTTACTTTACCTCTAAACGTAAACTTCTGAACGTCAGTCAAGTCGCGTATGGTCGGCAAAATACTCATGAGGAACATGAAGTCGGGATTATTTCTCAAGTCCTCGTCAAACGGATTCTGGTTGTCTATCTTTTTGGATAACTCGTTTAATTTATTTGTGATTTGCTTCAGCTTCCACGATTCTTGACCAGAATGCGAAGTGCAGGGTTCTGGACTTGCGCTTTTAGCCTTTTTCGGTGGGGGTTCTTCGCACTCAGCTTCATACTTAACATCTTTGTATGGTTTTGGTTTTCCCTCTGTAAGAAGCTCTTTCTTAATAAACTGTAAGCGGTTGAAGTAATGCCACCTAGATTTGTCTATTTCACCCGATGCTATTTTCTTGAGTTCTTTACGACACTGATCCTTTAAGTACTTCCATCGACTCCGCACCAGTTTTTCTGTGAAAAAATAATAATATTTACACTTTATAGGCTATAATTAATCGATATAAAACAACCATATTCATTAAAATAATAAGTAAATAAGCATAATTAATATCTCTAAACTAGTAACTCTAAACGAGTCAAACGCCATATTTGTTTACATATCTAACCGGCAATAAACGGCGCTGCGCGGGGTAAGTATACTCCGCTAATGTTCTGTGGTGTGAGCTGTCAGCCGCATACGTCACAGCTTACGGCTGTCGGCTAGCGACTAGCGCGCCGTCACGAATCACGAGCGACCGTTCACATTCAACATTGAAAGAATGAGGCGTGTGGCATCTTATAGTTATCAAACACTCACCCTCGGATTCAAGTTCGGCGGCGATGATAGCCCACGACTCTGCCTGAACGGATTTCTGGCGGTAAAATTTATGCGAAGGATCCCACAGCACCGGATGCTCCTTAACTTTATTGAGAATCTCCTCGAACGACATGACGCTACCACTCTAGTCAGGGCACAGCGGCGAACTGCCCGCTCCCCGCTGCGACGCTCCGCCGCGTCCGCTACGTCGCGTTGTCCCTTTCCCCCTTAACCGTTAGTCGTCGCGGCCGCTACGCCCCTCCCTCGCCCCGCGCCCGCTCACGCTCCCTCCGCCGACGACAGCTACGCCATTTTGTGTATTCATAATTGACTGAGCGTGAAAAGACATCATGCTACGTCAATGCTTATTATAATTTGTAAACATTCGTTCTGATTAAAATAATAAAACTTCTTAGTTATTCTATACTTTTTGTAATATTTAAACATCCATTCCATTTAATAATACCAACACGCTTCAAAACCAACTGGTAGTTGAAATCCAGCGACCTTCTAACAATTAACATTAATGAACTTTGTTCAAAATATGTACTGTTTCTAAAATAGGACGAGGTTATTGAACTACTTATTTACAAAATTTCTACGAATTCTTGTTTTTTACTTTGTCTATAGAGGAGATGCAGTCATAGAAATCCTATCTTAATTGTATTTCTAATAGGACCCAAATAAATACTTCATAGCTCTAAATCGAATGGAGACGCAATGTATGCGGACACGAAACGTCCGTTCTTTCAAAGTATACTGAAAACATAATAAATAGTAATTTTCCCTAAACGCTATAGCTGTTGCAGCGGCTAACGGACTTTGATTAGGAGCTGTTAGAAGGTAGGACACGTGTTTGTTCTCCTAGTCGTAAAGATCTTTGATTACTAAAAATTTCTTATAAACGCTTATCATTAAGAGCTTTGCAATGACGTTAAATTCAAATCGAGTTTCATGCTTTCTACACACTTTTTTGTGGCACTATTTCAGCCTAAACCAAGCCTAAAAACAACTCGAAGTAGTATTCTAATAGCTTTCAGACGATACATATAATTATTTTTAAGTTTATGACATAACTATATTATTTTAGAGTTTAAAACTCTCATAAGGACATTACTTATTCCATTCTTGATTGCACATTGTATTGTAATCATACGATTTCAAATGGGTTGAGGTAAAGGCGCTATACACAGAGCTCAAACCCAGTATAACTAAGTTATAAGGGCAGTGTATATTAAAAATTAAATCAGTCCTATTGCACGTTATAAAGCAAAAATTTAAAATGTTAAATTGTGTTCACGCTGTAATGTGTGGGAAAACGAATAATTTTAAATGTTGCAATTTTGTTTCGCGAATAACTTGCCAATTACTTGTGCCTAAGTTATATATATTTAAAATATCAAAGCTAATTCGCGTACATAGAGGGCGGTTAGTAAAAATACCAAAAACAAGTTACGACCCACGCTAAGTGTTCATTGATACACAGTTTGTAATTGCCTCTCAATGTATCCATACCCTACATGCAGTTTACCTGTGGTATACATATGGGACATATGAAAGTGGGTTAAATGACAATGAGGAGGAATGTCTCGGTAATTACTCCACAATAGAGCATTGTCTGCGGAGACACTTCCGGCGAGAGCATCCTGTCCAACGTGTGCGCATGAACGATATTTTAAAAGTAATTATAGTTATACCGGAAGCAAAATTATTTGAATTTGTAAAATTTATATCTACAGTATTAGCCGCAATCCTTACTTACTTACTAAGTTCGATTTAACTCCTGTTTGACTCCAGAAATAATAATAAGATGTTTATTCGCATTAATGCCCATTTGCAAACAAATGAAATATGAAAAAAACAATCCAATTACTATGTAAACATGCTTGCAATAATGAAAATTGTTCATGCGTTTATGTTCACGTGCATTGGTACTTCATAGTCTATTTAGCATGAGGAAGAAAAACGGTATCTAGGAGACACTAACCGCATAACACCGCTACTCACCGGCTGTCGATACAAAAACATAGATATAGCCGCAGGTAGGAAGTAGACGGCCAATTGTGATTGGCCTGCGTTGTAAGTTCAAGCGTTTTAATGCATGATATCATGTTTGTTATCAAGTAGCCGCGGAACTATGCTCGGGTTATACGCTATCACTAATAAAAGTTGTAGCAGCTTTGATAAGAGTGTTACGATAGACATACGTTAAAACGGAGGCACGCGTGTTATAATTTACTCCTGTAACCCCATTAAATTGTTCGTTGAACTTGTTTAAAAATATGTCAAATTAGGGCTTTAGCTCAAAATATCGTTGCCCAAAAAACATTTGCGCGTCAAAGTATCGATTAAGTTATCTTTGGCTTTGTTTACAAAAGCTGTTTAAACCTTTCTACAAAAACACGATAGTGTTTTGATAGCATAGAGAAACTTATCATGATAATCTGTTCTAGAAGAAAACATTCCATCGCTGGATAGTTCCTGTCTGGTTAAAAAAATATATTCGAATAACATGACAGAGAAGATTTCTGTGTTAGATATAGAATTAGGAACGTAGTCTAGAGATACGAATAATGTATGATTTAAGAAACTAGTAAATAGTATAACTGTTTCATATATATTGCCGTTAGTATTCTTTACAACGAGATCTTTTCAGTAGGATTTCAGCGAGGTACCTCAGACTCGAGATACGTATATCAAAATACAATCTTACAAACAAAAACTACATAGGAACTTTTTCTCCGATCGCTGCTTTTGTAAAAGCACGTATGCAAGACGTATAACATTTAAACATTTTCGCAAAAGTATTTCATTTCCAATCACTCCTTAACTTCGCTTAAAGGGACTTTAATGTTTTGTGTCCCATTGTATGTTAGATTTGTGCAAAGACTTTAAATTTAAGAACATTAAGCCATAAAGACTCATTAACTAAAGCAAGCACTGAGGAATGTTTTCTGCAACTGTATGTTATACATTATATAAGGAATGGATGCAAAATTCTTGAGTATGTTTCATTTCATTACAAAGATTGTTTTATATAAAATTGGGGACAAACGGACAGGAGGCTCTCACCTGGTCTTGTGATATCGCCGCACTATACTATAAATAATATATGTATGGCAACTATATTTGTAAATGCTTTTGTTACTCTATCCAGTTTCCCATTATTTTAGTATTTTCTTTTCTTTATATGCCTGGATATCCCTCAAGCCCGCCCGCACTCTTAATAATTAATACTTTATTTTCTTGAAATAAAGCGTAGGTAACAGATAAACGTATTGACTGTAGTCATACCGCCATCTAAATGTGCAAGAATAGACGCCGATAAATCTGGCTTTGAGTTTGGAACCACATCGCTCGTCACCTACCACTTACTACATAGCGTGCCAGCCAATCACTCCGTCACAGCCTGTGATTCCGGTGCTGATGTATATTTTGTTATTATTGCACTTTCACGCAAATCTCTCTCATTATATGCACAACAAATAACACTACTTCATTGCCAGCTAAATAGAAATCACTTAAATAATACATTACGGTAGGTCTTTTTTACCGCAGCTTGTTATATTATTTGAATTTATCTGTACTAATATTTACTAAGGGAGAGTTTTGTATTTTGGTGTATTTGTATTAGTAACAAACCACAAATAAATATTACAAAATCTTAATTCTTGTATAACTTTGACTTTAAATGTATTAAATACTTAAATCAACCGAATTTTCACGAAGCCTGATTCGGTTTGAAGCACTCAAAACCTAGTTTTTAAGTTGCGTAATGATATAATTGCACCATAATAAATTTTGCGAGTGCTGCTCTTTTAAAGAAATCGCTAACCTGTTATGTAAATAATGTTATTCGCGTTAACCGATACGGTTAAATAAGTATTATCTAATAATATTTTAATATGTTTAATTTATTATTTCTACAGTGAATGGAGCAGGGGGATGCAATGTTTAAAGATATAGAAATTATCATCTCACTCTCAATCAAACAATAGCGTTATAAGTTGTAGGTGGAATTTTCCACCCTTATAATGCTATGAGCACCTTAGGTTGCAAAAGTGTATTCATTGGCTGGAACACAAATGTTTTTAAAACCCTTTTGCAATCCCTTAATGTTTGCTCGCTTCAAGATAGACGAGATGAATTTTAGGTATACATTGAACTGAGGTATTTTAAACAGAAAACGTGAAACTGATAGCCCTATCCAAATGATACCGTGTCGCGGCGTCTGTCATTACTCGCCTGGCAACACATCAGCGAATGTGGGACACCACCAATTATGGGTGATTTGCTCTAAGATACATGCAGTTTGCTTGTCGTACTAATTGCTAAGTAACGAAAATGTGATTCGTCTTCAACAGCTCGTTGTAGGTATTTTTCGCAACCAATGAACTTATAAAACCCAATGTCACGAGATAAGTATAGAATATATTTTAAAATCCAAGCCTCCTTATTTAATGTTACATCTCAAGGATGAATTAATAACGGTTAGGTAGTAACATTTTTCTTTGATGTTTTAAAAAAGAACTGCATCACGGTCATTATGGGGCATCACGTGTCGGCACAAAAGGCAATTTCTTGTAAAAGTTCATATACCTAAAGCAGTGTATTCGTTGTTGCATTTGTAGGGATATTATACCAATCTTCGGGGATTGCCACGAAACCTTTCTTATTTTTTTTTTAAATGGGGGTAAACGAGCTTGCGGGTTGGCCTGAGTGGCAAGAGCCGCAGTCTATATACATCCACTAGTGGTTTCGTTGCCGGCTCTTAAGGGAGGAGTACGCTCTCTTTTTGAGGAATTAGAGGTCGTATGTGGTTGGGAAGACCTCCGCTGGGAGCCGATTCCACAGTTTACTTGTTCGTTTGTAAGAAAATTTTTGATGTAATTCAGAAATAACTTTTTTGATGGTAGCCCAAGTTTTCCATTTTAAATATTAATGATCGTCCGTCGCGTGTATAAACGAATATAATTAAATAACCTAGTGCCACTTGTATGTCCAGAAACGTAAATATTAGCCTGCCAGCCCCTTGACCCAGTCAGTGCGTGGGGTCCGTAACTCTTAGCTATCGGCACCAGTGCGTAGGCGCAACCGTTCTTAACGGCACCACTGACTTGTTTATGTGATTGCTTTTGCTTATCTAAGTGACGATATGTCTATGGAATCGATATTATACCAAATACGATAATTAGATCAATCAATCAACACTCTAGATTCGCGATATTATTTCTTTAAACTAAATCGCAGCTTGTCAATTTAAATATTTAAGAACGTCCACAATAAAAAGTTAATATATACTTTTGAATTTATATTTAATCAGCTAGGAACTTATCGACGGGTAAGTTACTCGACCGACTATCTGATTCATTAATTAAATAGTTTGAAGAAACAAAAATTACATTTATATATCTATATATTTTTGTGAATGTTTATACGTATATATATAAAATAATAAATAAAAGATAAATGTTATCATATAATATACGTTAATATCTTAAAAAGTACATTGCAAGCCTGATGGCTCAGAGCACATTAAAACTGAACGGCCGAAGAAAGAATAGAATACTCTAATTATATTGATTCGATGTAAATTATAACTGTATTTTATTCGCAGACAAATCTCATCAAACCTTATTTAATTGAGATTATAGCATAATCTAATCTATTGGAAATACTATAGTTATTTTAACTATTAACTGCACTGTTATATCTGTGTAGTTAGTGTGAATGTATTCAGGGATGTTTACATCTGATAAAATTTCTAAACAACGGTTAATATCTGGGGTCATTTAATACTGTTATCTCAACCATTAGGAATATAATTTCTCTTGGTACAGTCCTGTTTAATACCTGTACGGGGCAGTTTACTATCAATTTGCATTAAGGATCTGGCATCTGTAAAGTTAATAGCTCTTATAACTTTTGTACACGAGCGATCACAAAATTTGATTTTCACTCATTTGTACTTTCTGACTTGAAATGATAAAGTATTAACCTTGTACAATATCATAATTTGTCACCTCTTTTACATTACACCCTCTCTTTACCTTTACCTTAATAGAAGTTGTTTATGAGCAATACTGTAGATAATTCTCCGCCTTGTAACAATTACGAATGCATAATTACGATATAATGATGTCAGTTTGGTTTTTTTCGTATTACTACAACTCCAAAATTTACTATATTTTTATCTTTTATTTTATGTCAGTTATCAAACACCTCTCCAAAGTAATGAACATTGTCCAAATAAGTTGTAAAACTTAAAGGTCTTAAAGGTCTCTGTTACCAGGTCATAAAATTAAAAAAAAAATCAAACACCTGTCACTTTATGCACAGCCTTATACAAATTAGGTAAGATCCTGGTTGCCTAGCGACTAATCGTCCTTCTACGGTCACCCTAACGGTTTGTATGAAATCAGCGGTTATAATTAGCATTCGCATTAATTTTACGACTTCATGGTAAACACTAAACACGATGTTAAAAATTACTTTTATGTTCTCGCGTTGTTGTGAAATAATGTTAAGTAAATTTAACTATGTCTATCCTACCGTAATTGTAAATTTTGTAACTTTTGCATTTACATATGTTAATCTTATTTCATATGTATATATGTGTGGGTGCAAGTCATAGTTGTATAAGACAATTTCATCGTGGCTTTTTTGCTGGTTGATAATTTTTACAATTTCTACTTTTAACAACTTCTTAGTCTAAGATTTTAAGAACACTGTTAACAGAAAGACATAATTGTCACTTACGCTAACGGTTGACAGAAAATAAATATATAGATTCGTTCGTCAATTAAAAGGAACGTTTAAATTATACTTAACTAATTGCAATATTAAACAAGGTTATACGTATATAATTTAAAACTAGATGAGAGTTTTAGTCTAAGTATTGCCAATAATAAATGTTGTTAGTGCTATTTTCAGTGTTGGATGGTAAATAAATACTCTTTTGTATTTTAAACACACAAACAGAAAATTGTATTTACAAGACACCTTGCAGAATGTTGTCCTTCTGAATTCGATTATCTCTTAAAACTTATTATATGTCCATTTATCTCCTTAAGTATGTAAGATTCATTTTAACCGATATATGCAAGTACTTCTATAGTGGCAGTCAATTGTTTAACGGGCTAAAACGGACAGCCAATAATTATTGATTAAACTTAAAGCAGTCTAAGGAGAGAGAGCGTAAGGACGTCTTAAATCATTGTCAACGAAACGTTTTATAAAGATACAGTGCTATATGCAACAATCCTTAACAACGCCTACGAGAAACCCGCTAATATTTAGGTTATGATAATAAATCTGCTTAGCTGTCTTTACACTTATGTACATTTACAATCTGTGGAGAACACATAAACCTATCGGAACAGGCGTTGTCCTCGACTAGAGAAGGCATTCCATCCCATTCACAGTACGCTTGAATGCCTGTGTCCCGCTACTCCGAAATTATTGCCAGCCTGTCGTATGGGAACATTACATAATCGTTAATGGGCATAAAACAAAATTGCATCGTTTGCATTGCCGCACTTCGCTACATTACGCTACTAACGTACACTACTTTACATACATTGCCAACAATGCGAGCGGTGTACTGCATTCGATATTACCATACGCAAACGCGAGCTTACGTAATATCAGCGCTCGCGATCCAATGTCAAATTAGACCATTTCTGGACGGGAAAGCCGTACAATAAATCTGGTTTGTCTTTACGTCTCATTGGCTGTGATTAATAAAGTTGGATATACGCTTATGAAACGAACATGCCGACTCAATTTAATTGGTTTCGTTAACGTGTTTTACGTGAAATTTATTTTCACTTTTTCTGCTTCGTTATTTTTGGCGGGCTTTCACCGCGGCTCCCGTTGCGATTAATGTGTGGGGATCTGTGCAGTCGTGCGAGTATGGCTCTGATCGATATTGGCGATAGCGTTTCTATCGATACCCCGCACGAAAGTTATATCGGAACACAATGAGTTTTGGGAGCTTTCTAATAATTAAAACAACCACATTTGTTCGCTGTGCGTGGTTCTTAAAATATAACCGCGCCTAGTTGCATTGAGCAGGCGCATCGGGTCAAACGTGATGATAAATACTAAATTACTTATCACCGACGATTAAACAGGTCCCAGGCAGGGTTCGGTGGGCCTCCATTTCATACACTTCGCAGTTTATGTCCCTCGTAAAGCGATAATCATTTCAATAATATTTAGCTGCTATATCATTTTGTATGCTTGTGTTTTCGTTTCTACGGCAATTCTAGAGGTCAATATAGTTTATATGAAGTCAACCTACATGCTTCGATAACAAAGTGTTTGTTCAAATACCTTTTCTTAGACTGTCGTTACATTTAAATTTTAAAGCATATTTTGTAAAAAAATTATATAAAAAAACCAAATTACGTAAATGTAATGAGAATGTTTAAATCATTCATAAATTATGTTAATTTCAATTTATGTCTCCGAAATATAATTAACGCGTTTAAATTGAGTTCTTTACTTTTAATTACGATTACTGTTAATTTAACCTTTCGAGTTCATTTTCCGCAATATTTTAACTCATTGTAAGATCCCGTAACCCAATACAACAAGAGAATTTATGCGTCAGTGTTATTTATAGGATGATATTCTCCGTTTATATATAATAAAATATAACTACCGTTTTGCTAGGAATCGCAAACCGGACAAATAATTGCAAACTGCATAAAAATATAAATTTAATCTCAGTAAGTTAGCAATAAATGTAATTATCAACATAATAACGGTTCGAATAAACCATAAGGGTTCTCCGTTTCATTTCAAATAGGAAATTATTCTGTATAGTAATTACTAAATAGGATATTCAAAGGTTTATTAACATACAGCCTTTCTAAACATCTGCATATTCATGATTTTCGTTGGAGTTTCCATTCGACTCATTGAGAACGGTTTAGGCCTTTGCGTTTCCAAAACTTGATATTTGAATTGACCAAACATTTTGAAGAAAAACACTTCATTTTGGAAAAGCCCCTATCTTTTATTAACAAGCTATAAAAATTCCAGTAAATAACGTAGGGTATATGAAAATACATATAATGAACCTTATCTCTAGATTCGATTCAATTCGATCGTTTCAACAAATCGTCTCCACTAATATTTTAGACGCAATTTTAGATTCTCCTATACCTGTACCTAAATATACTCATAGCCACATATGTTATTTCAGCCAGACACAGTCCCTCAGGCGAGTATTGATATGACGACGGTCTTGGAAGTTAGTGAGGCTGACAGCGTGACAGGACACGCGCACAGTTTGGCAGTGACTGCGCCAGAACGAGTGACTTTTGTAAAAGGCACCTGCAGAGAAGAGGCGCGATGGTGGGCGGATGTTTTGAGCGTCTACCCCAGGAGCAAGGTGAGCAAAGCCTTATTTTATTTTTTTATATACTCGTAGTTTTTGTTTCACCATTCGACAATAGTTCTTTTCATCAGAGCGTAAATACAATTTGACAGAATGATTAAAACTAACTTTAAGTGCTAAGTTAAGTGGATTTTTGTCACATTTATTAAACGTCGTTATAAATATACCGGTATATTTACGTTATTATCAATTTATTTAATAATGAGAAAGCCAGGAGCTACGATGCAATTAAAACACATACTTAATAAACACAGAAAAGTATAAATGCGCTTCTTTTTTCAAATTATCACCAAATGTTAACCAAGCGAAATAATAAATGTCAATGGATAATACAAATATAAGTTTTGAGATAGCTTAATATCATATACGTCATATGCATTTGTTTCGTTATAAAATAAGAGATATGCAGGCGGTATTGAAAAGTCCATTATGTATTACGAGTGAAAGATAATTCAAAATTAGAAACAGTTATCGGACATATGAAGTATTGACCGGAACCGAAATGATATAACCGTGAATGCGACTTACGATTACTTCGTAATTATTGGCTCATGGGCAATTTATCGGCCAATATCTGATTCCGCGGAAGTCCAAAATATGGTCTTCAACGATCTAAGTGGTGGCAAAGTGGTGTATAATAAGACGTTTGCAACGAAAGCGGCGCGTGCGCAAATTGCAGGTCGATGTTGTTGCAATATTCTGAGAGATTTAATTATCTTTTGAATTACAAGTTAGCCATTTGTTATGTGATTGATACTGGTAATAAATCAATATTAAAATTAATTCCGAATAAATTTTAATATATACATTTTTTATCAATTTTTTTTAAAACTGCACATTTTGTCTTTTTTATAACAATTAATCGTACTCGTCCTCTGTAACTAAGTAATATTAGGTTGATATATTTCTACTACATATGAAGCAAATATTCTGGGAATTTATGCAATTGAGTATATTGCATAAATTAGCAATAAATTTCATTTTTTCTCAACAAAAATTAACACACAAATATACATCCTTTGCAAAGTAGTGAATGAAGTCTTGAATGAAAGCGCTTATAATGAGTCTTACAAATTCGTGAACTTTTTGCGATGCAAGAATTCACTTACTTGAAATAAACATTTCCTCGAAAGCCTTACTCAGATCCGGGCCCAGTTGACTCATAATGTCTTGTCAGTTAGTATATGCGGGAGGAGTGGCACTGATTCCGTCACAATTCAGTCCTATTTTACGTTAATGGTGGTGACTATTGATCTGGTGGGCTTGGTCCTATATCCTTGTACACAATTCGAATACACCAATTTATTAACAATTGTGACATTGAGTCAATGAACACTGTTGGAAGAGGCAACATGATTATATATTATAATCCTGATATTCAACGCACTGATATATAATTAAATAGATATAATATACATGTTCATGTACCCCTTTATAGAGATAAATGCTTATTAGAAATATTAGTAATTTTTGAATATATTTTCAGACATATCTAAATACTAGCAGGAGAGTAAAAAAAAGTGAAAATTATGTTTATAAAGTCGTGACATACTTTCATTTTTTAATTTAGCCCTTTAAGTAATTTTAGATGAATTCGTTGATAATAAAAGTCCGAGTTGCGATAAAACAAATCAAATTCGATCCACGATCATTTCATACTTTCCCTTTCGATAAAATAATATCCAAAATGGCTTGAAAATATGTCTCGACATAATCACATCCGCGAAAATATTGTGTGAAAGAAAGTAAGTTCATCTTTTTAAATTGCTTGAACAGTTATAATTCTTCAGAATATATAATGCGAAATATACGTGAGCGATCTATTTTAAAACAATCGATCGTCACAGTTCATAAAAACAGTACAATATCGATTATACAGATGTACTAAATTGTCACCTGCACAGGTGTACGACAGGTGATAACTGTATATTTAGGTATGGAAAAGTTTTGGTGGATCATTTTGTAACCTAATTACCGTTCTTTTGATGAATACCACCAAAGAAAGAGTTCGCCTATGTAGTGTGATACTCTACTTTATGTGAGCGGAATTATTCATAAAAAACTCGAAGCATCAACATTTTCCATCCACTGCTACTTATAATGACAATATCCACTAGATCCGTATTCGTCCATACACATATTTTTAGAGGATCTTAGAATCGCTGACGCATTTTGCCAGAATTAAGTATGTTCTTGAACATGATCTTCATGATCAGAAATGATCAGAAAATGCCAGTAAATGTATTATATATATAAATTCTGAAAGGACAACTTAAAACTAAAAAAAAAGGAAATTTTGACACATCACTTCTTCCGTGCCTTTTATACGGCTCTCAAACGTGGACCTACAAAAAAGACCGGGGTGGGCTATAGTTGCGCAGAGAGAAGAAAGAACCTGATGAAGATTCGAAGAAATTTATATATTTTAAAAATAGTAATAATACGTAAATTATGTAAAACGATAAGAGGTATAACGAAACAAACGGATGGACTAACAAGCCCTTATAATTACAACCAACAATGGACACGCACGACAAAATGGAAGGGACTTCCGATTATGAAAATAGAAACGTTACGTAGACCGCGAGGAAGGTGGGCAGACGACATTGTAGACATAGTTGGTAGATCGTGGATGGAACTCACTAGGTACAGACACATCTGAAAAGCAATGGAGGCTTTCATCCAAGATGGGATTTATTCTAATAGCAATTAAGATTACTAACCTAATTTAAGTAAATTTTAAAACTATTTGCCCAATTTAAAATAAAATAGTGAATTAAATTGTAAATATGTAATTTAGAGTAGGTAAATAAAAAAGTCTCATTATCATTATAATTATATTATCCAAATATATTCCTGTTTATTGCAAAACGTTATTGCGTATAGATTGCTTTTTAAGTTCCTAATATTTCTAAGTATAGACTATAAAGATTTTTGGACTTGTTTGTAATTGTAATTAATTCCAGCAATCGTCTTAATTCCAAGGAGCGCAACTTCAAAGCATTTCAAAGTAACTTCAAACGATGACCCATTTTCTATATTAGTGGTAATCCTCTGTCGATTGCTTCAAACACTTAGGGTTGATTAATATTGCTTTACCTAATATTTTAACAGGATATTGTAAATTTAGAATAAAGAAAGACATTTGACCTGTCTATGTAGAATATGTCCAATATATATATTAATTTATTATAGATATCCAAGACCAGGTGATGACTAAATAAAAAACTACATAATATATACGTTATAGAATATAAAGTATATCCAAATGTTTTGTAATTATCTCTCGTCGATTGACCGGTAAAACGCGTTTAAAAATCGCCAATAATAATGTAATTATTAAAAAAAAATGTCCTGATCTTTAAAAGCAGTGTTCCTGTGTGTTGATAACCCTGGCTGGCCTAGTTGCAATAAATGGTGCTCGGTAATTAGCGCAGGATCGCCTTACACGCGTGACTCAGGCGCAGGCGGTTATTGTTTTCATAACCTTATGTCGAGCACTTGACTTCAAGGCCCTTTATCAAGGACTTCAACGGAAAATAAACTGAAATAATACGCTGGAACACGTTTTATCAAAAAATCAATAAGGTACCGTACAACGTGATTAATCAATCGTAGAATTTGCTTGAAAGTGACGAATTTCCAATAAAAACTAAATTGAAAAAAAAACACAAATACGTGCAAAGAAATTATCTCTATGTGATACTTACTGTACTTGTCTGAAAGAAACTATCGCCTAAAGATACAACAAAGCCTGGAGCCATAATGATTGACGAAAATTCCAAGCTGAGGAAAACGGAAAATCGTCTTCAATTATCGAAACGGCATTCAGCTAATTGGTCAAAATAGAAAGAGGAATGTCTGATTATAGTCACCCAGTAATTACTTATTGGAAACAGCGACGGACATAACATCCGTATATAGATGAGGAAGCCAGATAGAAAACCAATTAGCGCGGCCAGATTTAGTGTGGCCGGAATTAATTTAGAGAGAAAAAGATTCTTTAACTCATGGACTAATTAATGAGCATCGAGCTTTGTACTTTGTCTTGTCAATTATTTATTCAATAGGTATTGAAGAATGCAAATAATCTTCAAGTTTCATTATTTAATATGGAAAATAAACTGTCAATCTTGACTTAAGCAGCAAATTATGGACCATAGTTTTTTTATAACGAGAATATTCAACAACACATAATATATTATACATCATACATAACAGACACGTATAATAAAACTTCATAAGCATATATTTAATACGCGATACTTAAAGTTGTATAAAACTTAAACTTGTACGTAAGACAAATGTCGTATTGTTGGGAATTATGAAACAAAAATTCACACAAACCAAGATATCAGTGCGTTCACCTCTCGACCAAAACGATAACGCCTAACGGCGGCGTGGCTCCATGTTTTACCAATTAATTTTATTATCCCAATGAATCATACCGTTTATTGCTCTATATTAATTTAAATTAAAACTTGTGAACTAAATCATTCTAATTGCATTATTTTACTAGTACTCTATCGTAATTAAAGTAATGTTATTATGATAAAAAACATTTTACTTGCTTTAATTATACTTAAAAATAAGTGATTAAAACTCTCGCACATTAAAACATTGTTAAAGACGACTCGTTTAGTAAATCTTATTTCAACTTTACAAAATTGAATGCACGCTGGCAGATTGTTAAGCCATTATTAGATAGAATTTGCAGCCAATTATTCAATCTCAAATGTCCATTGACATAATATCGCTCACATCTCTAAGAATGCGCTTTCGAACAATTATCTCATTCGATGTTTCCGTTCAGCGGAAGGAGCCTTGTTTCGATTTTTCGTCATTAATATTGAATTGAGACAACGTCTTTTCATACCAAGTATTAGTGTACTATGTCTTACGAAGATATTTTAAGTCTACACATATAAATAATTTTTTTTTTTTCAGGGACGGCATAAACGCAATGCCACCTTTCCCGGAGGACAAACGGCCAGTTTACTGCATACTACTACCACAAGAAGTAAGTCAATTTAAAAATGTCGACAAATTTTAAATCCAATTAAATAAATAATGTATAACAAGAAATATATCTTGTACATACATTTTCTAAACATTTATTGCAAAATGAAATTAGTAGACAGTTTTAGTAGTGTTTGTGGGACTTAGAAAAAGGAAACATCCTTTTGCTCAAATTCTAATTCAATATAAGTAATAGAATCAGGCGTTACTTCGCGGAAGTCTATAAGACAAAACCCTAATAGAACAATCTACAAGAAATACTCCACAACCACTCGAGACATTTCGCCCCGACCCCGGAGCATCCTCAGGATGTTGCCTCTACGAACACGATTTGATAGAACATATTGGGGTATTGCTTGTAGATTGGTCTATAAGGGTTTTCTTCTAATTCAATGTTACTGCAGAAAATGTAATCACAAACATTTAACACCGCCTATAATGTTGTGATCTTTTACGTCGTGGCTCAATCTCTAAGTGATAAACGTATCACCTTCCACAAAGCTCCTGTGATTGCAGAGTACTCAGCAGATGCATCGACTCTACGTGACGCTGCAGAATGCAGCAGGCCCCGATACAACTGTGGGGGGACCACCACCTGGCCAGGTCCAAGGGTACAGCCGCCGCAGCCTGAAATAACCAGCTTGACCACCAATGTTGACACCAAAGGTAAACAATATAATTAACGGATCTAAAAAAAAGTTCCTTGTAATCATTTCGGTCAAACATTTATTAAAAAATTAGGACATTTAAACATTATTTTGTAGACCATTCAAAATCTTATATAATGCATGCAATCATGCAATCGTTTTTTTTCCTTTATTAATCGTTCAATTATTCCTTAATGATTTGTTAAAGTAACCATAACGTCATACAGGTCGATTTACAAACTCTAAACCAAATGTATCGCCTAACAGCTATTAACTATTGCGTTACCAGAGAGACATAAATAAACATCCGCGCATTTCGTTTGACAGTTATTTGCATATAAATTCACGTCCTTGATAACCTGAAGTAGCTTTTCATTGAGCCGGCACTCCCACTGTGACGTCAGCGCCGTGCATGCATCTGATACAGGCTTTGGCAATAGATGAGAGACTCTTCAAAGTGTTTCGTAACGAATCGTATGAGACTTGTAAAAGAATTTATGACTTTGACTTAATTCAACGTAGGTATGTGTTTTATAGCTTACATAAGGTAAGATGTAAAAAAAACCTTCACCAAATTGAAAAACTTACGAAATTTCCAAATAAATAAAACCGCCAAAAAGTGTATTCCATAATAAAAGTCGAGAAAGAGTAAATGCACTCTTAGCTAAAGTATCCTTCTATCTCTTTCCGGCAAATAATGTTATTGCTATGATGAGAAGAAACAGATTAATACTGTAATTAAAGCTGTGAAATGGACCAATTATTTGTATAACGTGCGATTAATTGTAAAAAGTCCCCTTGAAATTCTACCCACTTCATGGTGTTCGTGTAGATTTGAAATTCAAATTTAGTCCCATGAGCTTATAATTGCAAGCCTTATTAGTGGAACCTAAATAAATGAGAAACGTCCCACAGAATTCAAATATTTGTCAATTAGCGGTGAATATCTTTAACTAAATACACGAACATCTTACACTCAACGGCTATTCTAAATACCGTTTCTGAATTAAATGAAAAATGTGTGACTATTTGGTATTTAACGACCTTAAATAATTACTTCTGTACCAACATTGAAAAATAATTAATCTTTGCCAGAATTTAATTTCAACCTCTTTTTACATTTAATACTACTTGGTACAATGCATCTCAAGCAAGCTCATTCGAGATTTTCTTCTATACAGAAATGTACAAATGTAGCCTTAGTATTTGACATTTAGATAATGCAAAACTCTGCAGCACTTCGACAATACTATTCTAGTCTGTGGTAGATTTTTAGATAGCGACGAAAATGTGAGATTTCCTGTTGATTTTTTCGTATTAATTTTCGCCACCCAATGCACAAATAAAGTAAAAGGTATTAATTAACCCGGTTCTCGCTATGCACCGCAAACATCCGTCTATGCGAAAGACATCGCGTCAATTATACTGCACCGTTATCACCACTATTAATTGATCAATACACGTTCTGCATATATTTGCATTTACCGTTTTCCACCGATCATTTATCATGTTAAATCACATAACTTGAAAATATGTTGGTCAGACTCATCGCTGTTAAAGATATTTTACCAAATTATCGGCGCTTAGTCGATTTGTACCGATGTTTGAAGGACTAAATATCAATATTTGGAAACGCAACCGCAGACAGACCAAAAAATGACTTTGAACCAATTCTTCTAAATATTGAACCACGTTTAAGGTATTTTAGATTGGATGATCCCATGCTCTAATGTAGTATTGGAACATTGATTGCCTACGATTTATTTTTAGTAATAATCAGTGAAATATGATTGTTGAATCTCGTATCACGACTTACTACTACCTTTGGTAGTTTTGATCAATTGTATGCAATCGTTTAACGAAATATAACTATCATTATTATGTTTGCCTAAGACAGTCATTATCATAAAATATAGATAAGCAGGCAGCTGTGTTTTATCGGCGAATCAATATGACTATGGTATTTCAATAAAAATCTCTTTTGTAAGGCTTCGTTTGCAATGGCTGGCAGTACGCACATGATTTCGTATACTATATTAAACGTATAAATTTCATCCAAAGTTTATTCATATATTAAATAACAAAATAATAATGTAATATGTATTGCAAGACTATCAACTGGATTATCTACATTAAGTTGGCAAAGGCATGCGTGTGCGCACCTGGCTGATCCTAATTACTGATCTAACGGCGTTAGGGCTAACCTTTAATTACAGATTACAAATCAAGATACCTACTTCGAGTCTTAATAATTGGCACATTCATTGACTCGTACATGTAGTGAATTAAATTATAATGATGATAATATATTTTATTATTACGTGAGAAAATAATACAATATAAATCTTTTATAATGACAATGCGGTTTGTCATAATATTCCTAAATTATAGATATTTTTGTCAAGTAATTTATATTTAATAGAACATATTTTTAAAACGTGAAATAACAGCCAATCTTCCTCATGCCAAGAGGTTTAACTCTAAATAAAGATTTCTTCGAATATGTACAATTATATTTATAAATAAAGATACCGAAATGTACCACAAAAATCGTGCCAACGTTTCGCGTTAATTACAGGTCAGGGGTGCTTTATTGTTGTTATAATAGAGTAATTTATTCGCAGACGTGAATAATTATTATATTCTTTACAATTTTTACGTGCTAGCTGTTCCGTCGATATTTAAAAATGGTGTTACAATATTCAAATAATTGACACTAATAGTTTTTCTGTGATATAACCAAATGTTGAATTTATCAAATTGAATAATTCTTTTCATGCAAAAATTTTAAGTAAAGCATTTATTAGAAAACTTTCACGCACTTTTTGTTGAATCACAAAAATATGTCCAATTTAAAAGACGAAATACATGAAGGGGGGGGGGGGGCGCGTCGATACAAACCAGGTGACACGTGCTGGCGCATTTCACTTTCATTTCTAGTCTAAGAGACAATTAATTTTATTACTCATTTTGATGATTTATTAAAAGAAGTATTTTATAAAGGCAACAGACGATATAAGATTGGCATTCATTACGTTGTATAGTATTGATCATATCAAAATTATTTGACGATCTTGGTGTTTTAGTTTATATCAATTAAACACAATTAAAAACTTTAATTATGATCAATAATTACAATTTTGCCTTCACGTCTGTTGATTATTTTAAATTACTTTCCATTCTTTTAGAAGACATTAAAAATAATACACTATCTCTCAAAGCATGCGCGTGCGCCGATGCGTGACGATTGTGACAGATCGGTGGTACAATCTCGCCGTTTTTGTGTTATCGCGAGAAGCACTTCGCGCCACGTATAGTGCCTTAAGTGTATCATTAACAAGAGAAAATAGCCCACTTAATATTAAACAAATTGCAACCGCTACCTTGAATTCACTTACTTATATTTTTATTTACTTACTTTTATACTTATACGGGGACGCAGAATATTTTATTTTTTTAAATTTGACGCTGTATGTCATACCTTATTACGAAAACTTAAGATGTTAAATAATTGATAGATGTTTTGTAGAGAGTACCACAAAATATATTTGTTTTAATAGGTTTATTAAACAATCACACTATCAAACAATATATACATATATATTTGTGTTTTTTGAATGCGCTACGCGGTTCCTATTAAAAATTCGACCGTTTTACAGCAATCCAACTGCAAATTATAAAATCATAGTAAATTCGTAAATAACCTTACTTTCTCTGTTGCAAAATTGATTAAGACGTTTGCGTAGATAGCCCTTGGCAAAATCTTAACATCTCTGGTATGTGCAAATTAATGCTGCAACTAGCCTTGGTACGTGCTTGTATTTCACGAATTTAGGACGTCGGGTAGTTTGTATATATATATAGATATCTAAACATATATGCCCAATTGAAACCCGCAAAAATCTTTACTCATTTCAAGAACCACCAAAAACAATAATAATTATAATAAACTTCAAACAATTTCGAATATTATTTTCCTTATATATTATCATTCTTCCTCGACTCGATAAGCCACCTTTAGCGCTTAATTTTATATTGATGAGTAAGTAATGATTTTTGGGAATCGTGACGATATAAAATTATGATGCGAAAAGAACTCCCCGACTACTAAATGACGTTGGATTGATGAGTAATCACGGGTCAATGGCTTTAGTATTAAAATGCATCTTGAGAAACATACAATATGTATGGCTGAACTAACTAAATCACATCTTACTGAACACCTGAACTTATAAAGTTTTTATGATTCACTCTAAGATATGCCTTTCGTATTGTATACTTGTTCTTTGCAACGGCTCACCAATGGTGCTATTAATAATACCCTAGATTAATATTTTAGAGAAACGTCAATATGTTATTATACAAATATATAAAAAAAATTGAAGGGAATTGTTCCGTTCAATACATATAGGAGTGAAAAATAAACACATTTTCTCTAATAAAAAAACAACTCAAGATATTTTTATTATAAGTTAAGCTCGCATACAAAATAAATGCAGAAGCAATAATGAGTTCTTATTCACATGGAGTCGTATTTAACCTGTGCCAGTGGGTGTCAATGATTTACACCAATGCAACCATTCATATTTATTAGTTAGCCATTTTTTCCGCCATAAATCGCACTGAATGACAAGAATGACACTCCGACATGGTCCTATTAACGTTCTAGATGGTTTACATCGTTTTTCGAGATAACTCATGAATATTCTCTCGCTGGAAATTTCTTTAAGCGCTTCTAATTGTTTCTTAAAATACTTACGTCCCATTTGCGACAAGGCGCATATGTATTTAGCAATTTAAATAAAATTCTCGTTTATTCGACTGAAAACCGAAGTCGAAATATATCGTTTTGGTGCTTCTCTGTCTCTTTTCGCCACAGCATAAACACAATTTGATAGAAAGAAACGAAAGAATATGTAAGTTAAGAGTCTAATGAGACAGATTTATTATTTATAAATTATTATGATATTGAGATGTATTCGCACTTACGCACGGTTCTGATTTTTAAATTGAAATTGAATTAAAATCATATTTAATTTATTACTCTGTATAATAAACATGTGAATGTGATCTCATCTGCATGAATATAAACGCACCTCATAATTATGATTTACTGTGCACAGATAATAGACGTTCATAGAGGTTGCACTATTTTCATTAGAGTTGACGTCATTTTTGTTTATTTGTCTATTGAAACGACCTCTGTGGCGATTTAATTCGAAAATGGGGCCAAATTTGTATCTATGTCATGGATGGTCTAAAACCGTTATTTAATATTCTGAAGAACGTGCCTCGCATTGAATATTTAAAATTCTTGTTTTTTTTTAACTTAAATTGAACCGGTACTGTTAGTGGTTCGATATAAATTCGCTAACTTTCGTTGTATGTACACGAATAGAAATATATTTTCTACACTTATAACTAAAAAATGACCTATAACGTTAAAATATCATTTGATGTTTAACCTATTTCATTTAGAACAATTCCTGAACGTTGCGTGTTGTAGACGCTATTTATGGCCTTAAAGGTGGAAGGAAGGGCATTACAATTTCGCATAAGGATGGGGTCATTTATATCATTATTCGACTTCAGTTGGTGCTGTATTTAGTGTCCAATCCTATATAAGCCTCGAAGAAAATTTAATGTTGGTAAAGTTTGAAATATGGCCCTTATTATTAACAAACAGCACAAATCCCTATAAATCAGACTGTAAACAAAGCTTTAGAGGGTGCACACCTCTTGTCGACCTTGACACGCGATTCCCTCGTTCGGATACCATTGTGTTGCTAGGCAACGATCTTTAGTCAGCTGACGTATTTATAAAACCAGTAAACGGTACAGAAATTATATCATCACAATGGAATATGTTGAAAATAATAGCCATAGATAACGGCAAAACTTTTTTAGCATAGCTATTTTCAATTTTTATTATAAATAAGGTAAGTAGGTAATTATAAGTTTTTATTTATTATAGTTTAGAGAATATTTGCTTAAGTTTTCTTTTAATACTGACTTTACTTTCTTCAAAAATATTGAATTATAATTTATGGTACTTATTTATTAATTTTATTGATGTTACTTTATGTTCTTTCACCATAGTAATTCTAGTAAACTAGATAGCTAATTTGCAATTTTTTAACAGATACTAATTGAATTGTAATGAATTCTATTTGTTACATTTTGCAAAGTAGTTATTGTATATATATAATGCCTACGTCATTAATATACTCAAAATATTACAAATTATTATAAATTAGAAACGCAGTTACTTGCAAGAGGCCGCATCTCGTTTTATTATAGAAGTCACTTAAGAGTGATTCTTTCTCTTTATAAATATCATCGAAGTGTCGATTTGTTGCAAGTTTGAAGTTTTTACTGAACTAGGTATATTAACAACAGCTCTTTGACTCTATTGTAGATTACAATGTCTGACGGATCTCGGGGATTTATTACTCTGAATTATACACTTGAGAACTTGTGCAAATTGAAAAATAAGGACAAACACTGGATTGAAAATTATATACTGTAAGGCATTTCCTTTTGTCGCCGTAATGACAACGTCGTAAAACATATCTTCATAATAGCGTGTTATAAATACCAAGGTTTGAAGAGATTTGTTTCACAGGTTTCCGCATAAATAATTGCATTTATGTTGTTGTTATACATTACTGACATTTATCGTTGATCGGTGGAACTCGCTAATCTCTGGATCTTGGTGCGAAAAATTTGTTTCGCCTTGGATTTCCTTTTATCGAGGGAGACTTTATAACAACTCTCTTTTTCATTTGTTTACATACATGTACGCAAAAGTTATTCATCTGTAATAGTTTAATAAAGTTAGCGACGGTATCTTTGTATAATTTAAGATCGTTAATTTATAATTGTGACGCAGCACACAGTTAGTAGGGTTAATATTTCAGGGAACAGTATTAGACATTTATTTATTTATTATGACCTACCAACTAAAAGTACAATTATTAATTCTAATAAAAACTTAACTTAAACAATATTTATTTGTACATTCTAGTTAAAGGTGGGCACTGAGTTGCTAACACTATCAGCTCAAACACAAAAAAAAAACAAAGAAAGTGTACCCAAATGAAATATAAAACGTGGAAGCTCCTTTGGGAAGGACATTTGCATAATTATATAATTCTTACAAATGCATTTCTTTCAGTGTACACAGACCAGCCCGTATCTTCAGCGTCTCCTCCCACTCGGGATAAAATCAACGGAGAAGAAAAGGCTCGTTCACGACGCAGGGACACTTGGCCAGAACCCGTACAAGCTGTCAATGAGGATGGTATGATGTTTTTATATCTATAGCCTTACTATATAAATGCCCTATTTTAAAAGGGTCTATAAGTCTTCGGTAGTATAGTGGTCAGTATCCCCGCCTGTCACGCGGGAGACCGGGGTTCGATTCCCCGCCGGAGAGATTTTTTTTAACTTTTCGATATTAAAAGCATTGAATGTAACAATGATTGCTTGGAAAGAAACCACTTAAAAAAAAGGCGAATTATACAATTTTGTTCAGACAAATACTTCGAAAAATAGGATGACAACTAAAACTAATATTACAAAAAACATGACATCCGAAATATAGTAATTTAAAAAGTTCTCTCCGGCGGGGAATCGAACCCCGGTCTCCCGCGTGACAGGCGGGGATACTGACCACTATACTACCGAAGATGTGTCAATACTTGCGAAATACTTCACTCCGAAATAAATTTAGCGAAATTGTATATATACTCGTATACTTTTATCTCCCTTTATTTATTGTTATCATACCTAGTTCGTATCAAATAAGTAATAATACTTCGTTTTTTTTGTTTTAGTTCCACAATTTTGTTATGGTTATTTTAATCTAGTTAACATAGTAATAAAACGTTCATTCGTATATTTCCAGCGAACGTTCGGTCTCCTCTTCTACAGCAGCAGCATCAGCAATATGATGAGCAATTGAGGGACATCGCAGCTTCCTTGACAAAGCCTAGGTCTCGCCGTGCACTGCCACCAACGTTGGAAAGACCCACCCGGTTGCCACCACCTGATAGACTACCGGTAATTTTAAGCGCCATCTCCATTTTTTCTTATAAGCACGACAAATTATATAACATTACCTTATGCACTACATACAAGATAGCAATACAGAATATACAGATATACAATGTTTATTCCAGGTAAGAGGTTCACCCGATGGTGGAGCTCCAACTGAAGAAGGCTTAACCAGCTCGGCAAGTGAAGGCAGTGAGCCAACTGATGCAGTAGAAGCAGCGGAATGTGTCGATGGAGTTCGGGTGGAATTACCAGCTGAACGTCTTCTTCACGCTAGGGCAGGATGGTTGCAACGAAAAGGTATTTTCGATGTTACATTTTTATTAACAAAATAAGTCTGAGACATGATATATGTGTAAAATAGACTTCCTTTTAACTAACTGTATATTTCAAGGTCCCTCTGGCTGGTCAAGACACTGGTTTGTTTTGCGGGGTGCAGCCCTGCTTTATTTCCGAGATCCTCACGCAGAGAACCGCGGGCTCATGGATGGTGTTATTGATTTAAGTGGAGTTGCACGCGTCGTCGAACTACCCACTTCTGCATCTACTAATGGTTACGCGTTTGAAACTGAGGTACGCGAAAATTACCCTGACTAAAATAATCCACTCTAAATTGTAAATAAAATTATATGGTAAAATATTGTATCAAAATCGAAAGAATATATAATGCTATTTTGTATTTTTTATTACATTAATCAAACTAAAAAGTTTCACCACCAACCTTATTATTTACAGACGTGGGACGGCAAACACATAGTACTATCAGCGGTGACTGCGGGGATCAGATCGAATTGGATATCAGCCATTCGACGAACGGCGGGATTACCGGACTCTGGGCCTCTCTCACTTATTTTGCGGGAGGACTCCGTCGACCAAACGTCCGAGGCGTCTACGTCTCCTGTAACGCCTGTTACTCCGAATACGACGAAAACAGCGCCATTCTCCTCTGATGAAGAGTATCGCACTGCTTCAGAGGGTGGGCGACGGGACAGCGCGGATTGGGCAGACGTCGCGCCTCAACCTCCTCCCTCGCCTATACTGAGCAGGACACCCATATCTAAAGTTAAAGACAAGGTTCGAGCCAGAAACAATGCCCCTGCCAAAGTCGACATCAAATGCCAGAGAGACGAAATCGATGCTTCCAAAGAAAATGAGCGCCCAACAGATAATATTATCGAAGAAACCGAAAAACCAAATGAACCCAGAAAACGGAGCTATATATCGACAATAGATAAGCAATCTATTGAAATTGACGAGCTGCGCAAGCAGTTAAAAATGGCACTCAGCGACGTTGATGCCGCCGAGGCTGAATTAGCGCGTCTGAAGAAATTAAAAACAGATGCCACATTGAGAGAGAAAAAGATGGAAGAACTTGTTATTGCTTTACAAAAGAAGGAAGAAGAGCTATCTATTAGAACTAAAGACGCCGAAAATTTAGACGCTATAAAACAACTGTACATTCAAGACAAAAATATGTGGGAGAGCAAATTGACAGAGACTCAAAATTTTTTAAAAGAGTCTACAGAACATTGTGAGCTTTTGACGAAACAGCTCACCTCAGCTCAAGATACGGTCAAACAGCTTCAAAAGGAGCTAACTGAGTTAAATGAGAAACTAGTTAAGAGCGTTAAGGAGAATGATTATTTGTATGGAAGAATAAGAGAACTTGAAAGTAAAGTTATCGTAGAATCGCCGACCAAGGAAAAGAGAAAAAGCGTTGGATCACTTCATGAACTTAGTAATATCAATGAAACTGTAAATTTAGGGTCCTTTGAGAAAGATAGACTGATCGAAGAGTATGTAGAATTAAGAAGTAGATTTTTGAGAGCAATACAGGAAATTAAAGTGATGAAGAAAGAACTTCGTGAATCACACAATATGTACGACGAATTGGAGATTACAAATATGAAATTAATCAATGAAATGAAGTTGAGGGAACAATGCAGTAGATCAGAGATGGATCTAATGGCTGCGCGTATTTTAGACTTGACACAAAAACTTACAGCATCTGACAAACAAGTTAGAACATTGAAACATAAAATTCAGAAGACCGAGTCTAGAGAAAAACGACGAAGTTTATCGCTTAAGGGTAGAGAATCTTTTACAATTGGTAAAGAAGTAGAAGAGAAACTTACGGAGCTTGAAAATAAAATAACCCAGTTAGAGACCGAAGAACCGGTGCCTATAATAAATTCTCCATCAAAAAGTGGGTCACCTGTCAAGGAGAAGGTAACTAAATGTGAAAGTGTTGCAGATGAAAAAAGGATGAAAAGATTAGCAGCACGTCTCAGAAGGAAGTCTCTCGATAGCGCCACAAGTTCCGAGCCTATGAAAATGTTGGTCAGATTAAGTTCGTTAGAAACCAAGGTAGCGTCTGTTCTTGAACATCGTCGAGAAATTGCTAACTCTTGTGAATCACTTAGTCAAACCGAGAAAGCTATTTTAAATGAAGACCAAGAAAAGTCTTCGATTGGTACCCAATCCCAAAGGCACTTATTAGATAGGTTACAGAGCCTAGAAAGTGTGGTGATACATTCGAGAAATAAAGTCAACGAATGTCTATGCCAAATGAGTGCGTTGCGGACTGCTAAATCGAAAAGGTCACCTTCACCCAGCTTAGAGAAGAACTATAGTCTTAAGTCAATGGAAAAATGTTTGTCCGACGTCAGTAAGAGGTTACAAGATTGTTTTGATAAATGCGTATTGAATACGTGCGAGGAAGCTAAAGATGACGAGGAACAAGATAGTGTCACCCAAGTCGTCATGCAATTGGAAGAACAGTTAAAAACTAAACTATTAGATATATCTAAACGTAAAGCAGCGCTATATGAGGCTGGCGAGCTGACCCATAGGAAAAGCTTAGAACTTTTAGCAGAAAAACTCGCCTACGAGGCGGTTCTCGTCGGCAGAATTCAAGAAGCTCTGGAATCCTCGAACGGTAGTAAGTTTTTTGCAAGATTGATCAAGTCTGAAATCACCGAAACTAGTCAATTAATTGATAATCTTAAATGTAAATTAAACGGAGAGAGTGGCAAGAACTCCGACGCAACAAAGAGCTCCCTCGATTACCTCGCGAAAATTTTGTCAAGGAACATCGATGTCATAAACGGCTCTAGAGATCGCGATTCAGGTCGATCCGAGCTAATAGTCCACAGCGCAGACCTGGAGGCCCTGAAAGCTTCTCAAAAAGAAGTCGCCGAGGCTGTAGAAATCTTTAAAGCTGAGAAATTAAACGAGTTATGCTCGGCGCTCGCAGGCGAAGCCCTATCATACACAAATTCGAACGATAGCGACTTCGAGCAGCAGCGGGACAACACGGAAGCCGCTCGTGTACGGGAGGCATGGGCCTCCGCCAGGGACACTCTTGGGGCAGAGCTCGTTCAAGCGGAAGTGGCGAGGGCGCTCAGTCGTGCCGCTCAGACCTGCGAGCGGCGTCTGGACGAGGCTAGAGCGCTGCGACTTACGCTCACTGCGCAAGACCGCGCCGACCTCGAGCTCTGGTGGCAGGCGGCGCACGACCACCTCCGCTGCGAGGTGGACGCCGCCGGGCGAGAGCTGGCCGCGCGATACCGCCACGCCCGGCCCGCTCGCCGCGAGGGCTCTCCGGGGCTCGACAGCCGCGCGTTGCTGCAGCGGCTGGCCGACGTCCTGGCGCACAAGGCGCTCGTGGACGCTCGCGTGGCCGTCGTCGAGGGCACGTACCGGGCGTCCGCGCCGCCTCGCGCCAACGCCCGAGCGGACGACGCCGTCACTTCGCTGGAGGTGGACCCCGCCGCTGAAGCGGAGTTCGTCTACCTGTTTCAACACTTCTCGACCGAGTGCCGCGCACTCTTCTCCAGTGACTGTTCCGGCAACAGTGAAGACTCGATGAAGATAAGCGAGGGCCTCGAGCGGGTGGAAGCGGCGGTCGCGGAGGCGCAGCGGCGACTCGGAGCGGAAGGGGAGGCCCCCGAGGGCCCCGGCGCCGGAGTGGGGCAGCGATTGGAGGCGCTCCGTTTGCGCGTCGAGGCGCTTGCGGCTTGCCAGCATTGTGCACGGTTGCAAGACGCTCTGGAGCGACTGAAGGCGGAACGCGCGAGAGGCGAGTGTGCGCTGGCCCAACAGGCGGGGGCGTTGGCGGCGGCGAGACGCGCGCGGGCGCAACTCCAGGCCCAACATGACCGCGAGAGAGCAACGCTGAGGGACCGAGCCCGTACGTTACAGCGACGCCTTGCCGCGCTAGACTCGGAGTACTCCGCACAGTTGGAGAGCTTGCGAGCCGCTTATCAGGTAAACAATTATTGTATCGTCCCCGCAATTAATCAGTATAAAGTTGAGAGGTACGTTTGTTTCTTTGGATGATTAGGCAAAACTTCTGATTCTAACACGGTAATTAAGTAAATCGCAATATATATTTATGAAATTGAAATTATTTACTATTTTTTCAGAGCGCGGTGTCGGCGGATACGCACGGTGATGGTCTTCGTGCAAGATACCAGCAGGAGATCGAGCAGCTACGTGCACTTTGCGAAAAGGGACTCATGGCTATGGAGAGCTCGCATCGTCGCATTGTCCGAGAGATGGAGGACAAACACCGCGCAGAGAGAGAGCAGCTTAGGTAACCCTTTAGAAAAACTGACATAATGGGGCCATAGTTTGTTTTCAATCTTTCATTTTTTTCACAATATTTTTTTTATTTTATAAATGAGCCGTATTAAAATAAATACTAACCATGAACTGGATAGGTTGGAAAAGGAACAGGCACTAGCAGAAGAAACACGAGCAACGTTAGCAGCCCTGGACGCCATGAGAAAAGCCCACGAAAGCGAGGTGCGGAGGGAAGTGGATAAGTTCAAGCAGGAGCTACTGGCTCGAGGCACTCCAGACCTCTCGCAGATCAGCACCAGGCACCAGTCAGTATAATCTTTCAGTGAAAATAACTTGTAGATCCTGTGCACTAATAGTTGCAGTAAAAATGTGAAATCCTTTAATGTTTTTTTGCTTCAATAAATTGCTATTTACAATTTAATCTTGTTGAAACTTATTAAAATGTGGATTTACACAATGTTTCAGGCAAGAAATGGAGGAGATAAAGCGTGAAATACTTTCCTTGTCGGAGAAGTATTCGATAAAATGCGTGGAAAGTGCAGCGCTGGAAGAGCGTCTGGCCACCGCCAACGCGCAACTTGCGCACGCGCATAATCACATTATGCAGCTCGATTCCAGGTAAGCATACTAAGTTTTACTTTTCTATTACGTTTTATTAAAAAAGGAAATTATTTTTTCTGTGATACATGTTGATGTCACTTGTTCGCCGCATGTTTTCCTTTAAAACGGAAAATTTTGCTAAAAAGGAAACTTATATAAGATATTAACTTCCAAATTGGTATTGATTCCTATTAATAATGAACATTAACCTTATGCCCCATTACAGAAACAAACAACTCCGAGCTCATCTTATCTCCGAAGCGAATGATTTGAAGGCATCAGAAGCCTCTACTCTATCACAGCTTATAGAAGATACTGCCCCGGTATGTGCCATAAAACGCATCTAACCACAACATTGCTTTACTTAGATACAAAAAACTGCATAAATGCTTGCATGACATTCATTCAACTTTGAACCTCACGAATCCTAACTATTTCATACACGCCGACATGCACAGAAATTCTATGTAAAAATTAGATTCTTTTACACTAAACATATTAGATCGCACAAATTGAGCTTACTAACTTTGTAATTCTTGTGAAAAAAAATGAATCAACGTACTTTCTTTCTTAACTCATTGTATCCAATAAGCTGGTCTAGAAATAAATAAATAAATAAACGACCTAATAAGTACTCAATGAATGCGATCGCAGTAGTTGATAGTATCATAATTGCATCGTCGGTTGTCGGGTGCACTAACAGCATGCGCGGGAGGCGCCGCTCTGGGACCACTTGAGGCAGCGGGCGGCTCACTGGCAGAACAACGCTGCAGGTAACGCTCGTGTGGCGAGCCGTCGTGCCTAATACTCTCCTATTTTACAAGCTAACCTAAGCTATTACAATCTACAAACCTATACCAAGTTGGGCGTCTTAAATCTTTGTGAATGCGGATCACGGATTAAAGATTAACCACTATTTGAAAAGTGTGTGCTTGACACCCAATTATCACTCTATTTTGACTGTAATTCAAACTGAATGAGAACACCCTTTAATGATTTTTGAAAGGAAATTCAATGTGGCTTGGCTATCTCTATTAAACTATCTAACTCTCCATTGCATGAATTTGTTGTTGATATCTAACTCGTTTTACATGTAACGTGTTGGTATGCCATTTACCGAACATTTTTTTCCTATATAAATTAACTTATCAAGGGTTAATATCTAGCTGTCATATCAATAATGAAATATATGTGTAGACGAGGCCGATTCGTTCAAGCCCTCTGCTGGAAGCGGCTCGCCCGAATCGTCCTGCGAAGATCCAGTTCGCGAAGACAGAGACGACCAGAAACCTGCAGCTGTCTCCTGTTCAGGTACAGAAAACAACGAGCAAAACCTACATAATTCTTACCAATATTTGTCTACGATACGGTACAGTGAAGAACTTTCTGTTAGTGCACTTGGAAAGTGGACATTTATCTTGAAAATTATTTATTTCCGTACCAAGCACTTCATCCTCGAAGAATAATTTAGTAATATATATCAACTTGTAGAATAATTTAGTATTATAACAAACAATGTTTGGAATATTTTTATTGTAATTGTTGGATATTTATATTCACAATTTTTTCTGATTGTTCTTAATAATTTATTTGTTTCAGAACTAAAATCAAAGCAGCGTTGTTCTGACAGCGGTCGCAACCTGCTCGTGGGTATGGTCGCCGAGAGAAAGAAACGATTCGAGCTGTAGCTTTATAAAGATAATTACAATATCAATTATCGTAATATTCATCTGATACGCCTCTCCCACCACGCTAGCACCTGGCCACTTCGCTTAAAACTTTTTACATGGAAAACAATCTGTATAAAATTTGTATTTGGTTACGAAAAACGATCTACAATTATGTACTAGGGACTATATCAACAGTACTACATTTAAGTTTAAGACCAAAAACCCATTTAAGTGGCCAGAACACTCCCACCCACCACATTGTACATTGTTTGTTAATTTTATTATGGCTGAGCATTGAAATTGAGTGTGAAGATGTGTAGCACTCGGGTTTCAATCTCTAGTCAATTGTATATCTTGTTATTTGTAGCGTGTTCAGTATATTTTAGTATCGCTTAGTGATTTGTAAACTTGTAACATTGTAAATACTAACTTTCCCTATCCACTGAGCACTTATCTTAAGGAGTTTGTTACCAAATATTTTCTTATTTATGAGTTTTATGACACTTGTTTAGTTTCCGGCATGGCACTGTCCATGTCGCTTTAGAATAGTCTTGTTTATTTTTTGTAGATTTATTAATAGAGTTATGTATTCGGATGTGGGAGATAAATTCGTTTTGGAATGTTAAGTATAGTTTAGCGGCTGTTATAAGATTTTTTTGAAATCGAAATTTTTCTATGTGGCCTCATCAATATTTTATAAAATATCTTCTTATAATAGCCAATGTTGGGGCTGTCTTGTTACCACGAAAGGTCTTCCAGCACCTTGTTATATACAGATACACATACACACTCTGTATGTGTGAGATTGCTCAATTGTTTCTAGTTGTGTCAAACCAAAAGCTTATGTCGGCGCAAAGATTAAATATTCAAAACATTTCATAATTTAATTCACAATTTATAACTTAAATAATTTTTGTGCCTACGTTGAAAATGTTATCTCCCTTAAAGTATCGTAGATGATTGTATAGTGTTGGTTTATATAACAAAGATTTTTAAATAAACAACTTAATATGATATTTATGTTTTTATTTATCTTAATCTTATCAAGGCAAGTATATATATAAATTAATAGTATTACACCCCTATTCATAAAAACCAAACTCATTGAATTAAATATTTTTTACAAAAGTACTGGTCTGTCTCTTCATACAGTTTGAAATAAAAACAAAAATAAATAGTTATTTATAATCAAGGCAGTGCAATTAGACTGTCTGTGTATAAGGATGTAATCTTATATTTAGCTATCATTATCAATTAATATTATGTTAAATATAATACTTTTTTCATAGATACAGTAGAACCCCACTTAATATAATTCAACATTCCGGTTAATACTCCATAATCCTAATATTGATGTACAACATATTATACCAAATAACGAGATTGCCATCTTATAGAAATAACTTTTGGTTTTACTTGGGTCCCTGTAAATTGTAATAAGTGGATTTTACTGTATATACAAAAGTCACAAATAAAATGTTGGTATAAGCCAAACATAATTTCAAATCATTTTTTTTGTTGATTCATTTATGAGGTAGGGAACAACCTAGAGCTACATGTCATGGCAATACTCCATTTAAAATAGCTTCTAATTCTATGGATTTGCCCTATCTACATGAAATAAATATTAATACTGTAGGGAAGTATCAAACACAATATTTTATTTGCATTTTCTTGCAAAGATTAATTCACCTTACAATTTGGTATTTATAAACATTCAACTGAAACAAAAGCATCTAAACAAGTGATAAAACTTAATGGGAGGATATGGTATGCTTATTATACATATTTATAGTTGTATAAGTGGCAGAGCAGGTTCTTCTTTAACTCTCAACTTGGCACGCCACTCACTACGATCTGCCAATACACGGCGTCCAAAGGCAGTATGTATATCACGGAAGGGTACCTTCTTACGTACCACTTCAGGTCTGATATTTTCTTTATCTGAAATTACCAATATATAAGTAAAATTCTGTATGAATTAACAATACCTCAAAGTTACATAATAATATATACTACATATTGCTTTATAGTTTATAGCATGTAATACTCACGATGTCTACTTCCTATCACTGCCTTAGGCTCTCCATCTGCCATTTTATTGAATGGATTGTGTCGTTGGCCACGTGGGGGTACCTTAGGTTCTTCTTCACCTTCAGGTGGGGTAATTGTAACTAATGCTGCTTCTGCAGCATCTTCAGCTGCAAAATTAACTATTATATAGTAGTATATTAAGTCTGTACCCAAAATTCTAACTTTAAGGCCTATCTTAACATTAATACAATTCAAAAGAAAACCTAAAAATTATTATCTACCTATGAAATGGATAATTTTGAAAATAGAATCAAATAATTGTAAAAAAAAGAAGAACAAACCCTGAGCCTCATCAAGCTGTCTTTGCAGATCAGAAACCATAAGCTTCATATAATCATAACTTGCACATGCTAAAGCTTTCATCCAAGCTTCCATAGATGCCTGTGAGTTGGTACATAGAAAGTATGTTCTACTGCCTTCACAGGGGAATACTATTTTAAAGCTGTAAGATTCTTCTTCTGTCAGTTCTACAATAATAACATATACTTCATTTAAATAAAACTATTCATTCAAGTGATAACAGTTCTTGTGTTGAATTATGTTGTAATTTTGAAAATATAAGAAACTAACAAACAGTACTGACAAATATCTATTACCTATTGTGCAACCCTCCAGAATGATTACGCCAACAGGTTCCTTATCTCCTTTCTTATCAAAGTAAAACAAAAGATTTCCCTTTAACGTAAACCAACGGCGTTGATAATTTTTACCTACTTCTCCACGTAAATCTAGCCATCCTTCGCGGTCCACCGGAGTAGCGGATGAAGCGAAAGCACACAAATTCTTTTCATTTATCTTCATAATTATATTTTATTTTTACAATATAAATATAATGTCATATTTATTTATAGTAGTGCTCTAAATTTATCTCAACGATCAAATTAGCTTAGAATGCTGCGTACTGTTTGTTATGCACTATTTTTATTTATATTGATGCATACAAAAATATTATTATTATTGAAAACAAAGTAATTTAATTAATGAACAAAATAAATCAGTAAAGCTGATGTTTGACAAATAAAACTGTAAAACGTCAGGCGTCAGTCGTAGTCACAGATCAAGTATATAAGTGAAATCCATATGAACACAGTAATAGTCTTATATAATTTTGAAAGTATGAAATGAATCCTAACAACAAAATAAAAAAAATAAAAATTACTAACAAACTTAATACAATACAAATGAAACAAAATGTCAAGACATTTGGCAAATGTTCCTAACCATGTCGAAGGTTTCGTATGTAACAGCGCGGCGCGCTTTGTACAATCGCCCGACGAATAACACATTAGATAGCTAAACTACACTGAACATCGATTACCTGGTGTTAGTCAATCCCATTAATCAAATTTTTAAATTTTCAATGTGCTCCCATGCATACGGACACAAAATTCGCATCGGCTGATAAATTCCGTAAATTAAAATCATGTCCGTGTACTCTGATGCTGTATATCGGGTAATGAGGCATTGTAAATAAAAAAAACAAAACAAACTTAAATCTAACACAAATATATTGTCTATTTTCACACAAGTCACTCAGCATTTATTACGCGTCGTATCACTAAATTAAATAACCGTCCATTAGCTGATAATAAAACAAACTAAGTCTAATACTAAATTAATCCTTTCGCACGATATACACAAAAAAAAGAGCGCCCCCTCTTCCAAGGCGGCCCTTCCAAGGCGGCCCCCACCCACATATGAAAATTAATGGCCGTGACGCGAGCGACGTCACAGGATAACGGCGAGACCTTGACACACTGACACACTTCCAAACATAAATAGAAACAATCAAACCTTCATTTCTCCCTCCCACATTGTTTATTGTCTGTTTAACTGTGTGTGTAGAACTATCTACTTTTTATTTTTGGTAATATGCTTTATGACTTACGTAATGGGCATAAGGTATAAAATGAATTTGGACTAATTTGACTAAGATTTTTGACATGGCGAGTTGAGAACATGTGATTTGTAAGCGGTCATTAACCTATAGTATGGCGTAGTAAACAAATACGGTATGTTGTAAATTTCAAAACAAAAAATGACGTCCAATGACTAAACTGTTATTCTTTGTAATTCGAATATTTGTATACTGGCTAGGGACACTTTTCCTTGATACTTACACGGTGTTTAATTTATTGTCGCATTGTCCTCTCCACATTAAAAAGTTTACTCCACTTTCTTACATGAGTCATCAGTAAAACTAACTCAGACTCACTTCTCAGTTTCTTATAGTAGGCGGTACACAGCAAAAAGTCTGTCTTCAAAAATACTACAAAGCCGAGACTCAAAATGAAGCAGATAAAGTTTACCAACTGTATGTGTAATGACAAATTTTGTATTTTCCAATTCAGGCAGTCGCGGGTCATTTAATCTAGCTATTTAACCAATTACCCTTGAATATATGTCAATAATGTTGCTCGGGTTGTCGATTTTCACACCGATATATACATATATATTTCTTGTAAATAATATTAAGATCCAAACCTCCAGCCACCAGCTTTGCTCTTTATTTGCAGACATATGGGACAATATAAAAGAAAGATATTTTAAATATGTAATATTTTATTCATAATTATTATTACCTATTTTCAGTTATTTATAAAGTTATATTAATATCAAGTATTATACTAACATTTTGTTTACGAATCCTAATGATTGCTCCATTTAGAAAATTTGATTTCCACATCAATCATTGGATTTGATCTTAAACCTAATATGGTGAGGTTTATTTACAGTATAATCCCAATTCCCTAAAAAAAATTGACAATTCACAGTAACAAAAAGGTCAAAAACGAAATCTTAAAAATAATTCATTCAACTACAAACTTCGCTTAACAACTGTACAAAATATTCCGAGTGGTTTCTTCAAAATGTGCTCCAATACACAATGGCAAAGTGGGCAAATAATTAACCGTTCAGCTTTACGTCTCATATTTACAGAATGTCCTTTTACAAAACAAAATATAAACTATATACATCATCATAAAATATTCTCAAATGCTGTAACACATTTAAAAAATTTCATACATATTCAACTAGGCATAATTCAATTAAGTCGCGATTGAGACGACACTACAGTTAATAAATTATGTAAAAACGACACTCAGCCGCAGTCTCCTTACCAAATCTGTACAAATTGTCTAATATTGCTGCTAGTGATGCTATTAAAACTTTTCGTAATCGATTTCAGAAATGATGTGTATGTATAAACTAAATTGATTTTATTTTGACAGCAATTAATTACATATATAATTAAAAATGATTCCATTTAAAAAGGCCCAAAACATTTTTTCCAAAGCGTTATCCACATCACTCTCCACTTATACATGTATAACAACTGCACACCTCTACATATTGACTTTAACATTAAATATATTAAAATAGAAAATTTCATATAACTACCAAACTGCCCGAGATTCGACGAACCAACATTGTCTCATCGCAATTACATTTAAATATTTTATATAAAACGACCTCTAAATATACAAATGCTAGTTCAAATGTGATTCTAAATCATTATCTATTGTAAATCTAACTATTGGTGTTACTATTTACTTAAAACCCAGGAGGTACATGTACATAAGAAAACAGTGTTACCGGTGGTTTCAATCGTTTCGTCCACCCGAGTTCGCTCACGCTTGGCAGTTGGTTATATTATTATATATTATTGTAGCAAAAAATTTTTCTAGTAAAAATCTTGTCATAACGTTTTTGAAAATTGCCATTTGCTCCCAATTTATAAAACGGATTAGACCTAAAATGGTCACTATAACTACAAATTTCATCAGCTGAATATATACATTTTATATTTCATACACCAAATAATAAATACTTTTGTACATAATTGGAAAGAATATAAACAAAATTTTGTTTTAAATTCATAAAAAAAGAACCCTGCGATGCGAATCTCTAAAAAAGTGTTTAAAGGTATCTAAAAACTTCTTAAAAGAAATATCTAACTTTGGTAATTGATACCGGTTTGATAAATAAAACATTACAAATATATACATTACAATACAACAACACATTTACTTTACAATTTCTAGAATTCGTGACATAATAGAAACTAATGAGAAGACGGGAGGGAAACACGTTAACTAAACTATGTATGTCTATTGCAACATTGATTGCTTCTAAAGTCCATATTTCAAAACATATCTCAAGTTAAACCCTAGCCTTGAGTGTGTGTCTAATTTCAAAGAATAGATATGAAAGATATTAAAACTAGATTTAAGTTTGATTCAGGTTTTGGGATACAGACCTAAGTGTACATTATAGTAAATTAAGGACACAACTATGGATATATTTAATGTATCAAACATATTTAGAAATATTACTAACAATATTCGAAAGAATAAAAATTGAATTGATCACAATGAGGTAAGTTTCATGAACAGATGTACGGAATATATATGGAAGAATGTAACAGAAGGACACAAATGGAAGAGTATATATTATAGCACGTATAAAATGCCCTTACGACTAACACGACGCAGGTGTTAATAAGCAAATTGGACCTTCGAGATTTACTAGAACGTTCTAGTACATGGCTTATATAAAGATATATTCCCTAGATGTTTGTGTTGTATTTGGTTAAACCAAGTTTTAATCTCTTTTATAATACAATACTTACACCATATTTAACACGAAATAAAAAAATCTATTTTGGTAATATTTTGAAGTAAAATTGGCACAATACATAAAATAATTGAAGACAACTGAGGATTGAACTTTTTGGATTTGTTTTATTATAAAATTCTTTAGTTTCAATGCTAAAATACAACACAGTAGCAGCTGAAGCTGATGGTATACAGTATACAACAGCCATTTATAAGCAGAAGGAAAAATCCCTTTTTTTGTGGTTGTAAGAGACAAGCATAGAAATATCAATTCAATTGATAGTAGATGTTCACTGTTGTTAAAATTGAACAATTACTTAAAAACAAATTTTTTGAAATTATACCTTTTCAAACTGACACCTGTTTATTTGAAAACTCTGGTTCTGGTTATTACGGGTTACAAGTAAGTATAGAAAGCTTTTCCTATATCTTACAATTGCTACACTGACAAATCAGTCACTGGCAGTGGATGTCTGCTGTAGAGGTTGCCGAAGTCCCAAATTCCGATGGTTATGGATATCACTAACACGGTATATCGTATTTTTCAGCCAAGAGCCGCTGCAGTGTGATAAAGTTGCATAAGAACCTGCACGTGTAGTGGTAGACAGGACATTCGGTCGTGAGTAGTGCCGTCCAATGCTAGCCACGACAAGGCGTTATATCCTTCTAATACGTATCTGCAATAATACATGTTTTCCTTTTAATGTTAAAGCATAAAAGCAATATGATGTAAAAATACACGTTCACATTAAAATTGTTTGTTTAAAGAATAAACGAATGGGTTACCTGAGCACATCAGTGGTGGTGGTAGAGTCGAGAGGATGCGCGTTGTGGTCGCGGCGTTGAGTGAAAGCGTAGTCATCGTTGGGCAAAAGGCTGCACTGCAGGTGCAGCGCGTTTTTGAGGAAGGCGGGGCAGGCGTCGCGCAAGTGAGCGCAGCCCGCCCACCACCAGGCGGGCATGGCGCCGAGAGGGGCCGTCGACACCAGGTAGCCCAGCGCCAGCGGCTGCTGCAACACCGTGCCCACTTGCTCGGGTTGCGGCTCGTGGTCGCGGGCGTAGGCGCCGACGGCTGCGGCCGCCGGTCCCCCAGGGGGGCTTCCCTCGCGGCTTCCCGGCTCGTCGTCTCGGCGCGGGGAGCCCCCGCCCTGCCAGCACTGGAACATGTCGGTGATGAGGAGGTCTGCCATCTGGTCTTCACCGATGTCCTCATCGACCATCTCGAGCCCGATGAGCAGCATGTCGTTCTCCTCTCCGTTAGCAGCTGGCTGCTCGTAGGGCATCTGGTTGGACTGCGTGGTGGCGGACGTGGGAAAGACGAGGATATGTGTGGCGGTCACGTCGCGTGGTGTGTGCAGGTGGGATTGGATAGAGGCCTTCGAGAAACGCTCGTCGGGCGTGAAGCGATCAGCCATAAGACGGAGACAGGGGTCAGGCTCAGTGGACACGAGGCAGGCCGACAGGATGCAGGGCGCTCCCGTGGGGTATAGTAGGGAACAGCTGCCGCACATCTCACGCAGCGTAGTCGACAGGCGCGACAGGTTCGGCCTTGACAGCAACCAACTCCAACCTACATCACAAGATTTATTAACCTAATATTAAGATACCAAGCCTACAGTTTATGGAAACAGGAAAAATAGTCTGTATTTAAATATATACCTTTGAGTTCGCCATGCCCTATCCGCCCTACTCGCCCCACTACAAGCCTCCAGGGTTGCGCAGCCTGTGACATCACACCCAGCGCAAAATCCATCAGCTTCGTCAGGCCATGCCTCCTAGCAGGACCACCGCGTTTTCGGCGCGATCTAAACAATTATGGTATGAACTATTGGACAAAATTCACAATGAATTGCGGGTCGAAAATGATTCATTAAAAATATTATAGCAAAGAAAGAAATCATTTCTCTTTTAAAATTCCAAACAAGTCCGGCAGCATAATTGAATTGTTTAACTACGATATAAAGGCTCTATATTCTATAACTTAATTATTTTCAGCTTACCTAGCAGGTACATAGATATTAATAGCAGCGGTATCCAGAAGCTCTCCGCGTGCGTCAGTGGCAGACGCGAGCAGCCAGCGTTGGTCGTGGGAAAGACAGTAAGCCACATAAAGTACGGCGCCATGTTCACCAGCCTGTCCCCAAGTCTCCGCCACTTCTTTGGGCGCACGGGGTGGAGCCAGCACCCACGCTGGTGAGAACAGACGATATGGCGCACGGTTTTTCTCCTGAAATTAAATATTGAAATGCATTAAATAACAAATAAATTAAAATTATGGAATAATTTTTTTTGAATTGTCAAAGTTGAAGCAGGCCATAGCCCCCTAACATATCTCACATATTATTTTAAAGGAACTTCACAGATTTCAAGTTTTTAACCTCAAAATCATTTATTATCATTTAGTATTAATATATCTTAAGTGTACTTACGTCTTTGTTGGAAAGAAATAGATTAGCATCTGCTGCAGTGCCGAAGCCCGTCAGCGATTTGCCGTTGGGCGAATGTGCTAGGTTACGGCGAGCGCTTGCGAATACGCTGAAGGCGAGAGCCCGTAGCTCTGCTCCGAGACCCGGCTCACTCGCTGCGCCGCCACCGCCCGCCCCGCACCACGTCTCGCATACACCCTCGAGGGATATGATCTGTGATAATAAATACATATATTTCAAATACAGAATATTAATAACAACACTATTTGCTTTGTTATTTTGGTTAGCTATGAATCAATTCACAAATCTGACGTAGCTTTATGTGCCGATGTATTTGAACATAAGAAAAATTAGGAGAGATAAGATCTGACTATCGCTGATAAGTGTAATGTTAATGCGCTAATGTAAATAAAAATATTATTGGATAATTTAGATGATTTGTTGTAGAAAAATCCAAACATTTGTCATATACAAAAATGTCTTCAATTGTTTATTATATACCTTAATAAGTGGATTGTGGTGGTGAAGATGATGATGCGCCTGCGCAACAAGTCGCAAAAGGGCGTGCAGCGCTCGTGGGCGATGCGCGTGTGCCGCAGGGGGCTCAACGACATAGATGACGAGGGCGGGCGGCCCACCCTCTTCCTCTTCCCAGGCGCTGCTCGCACTGCCCAAACCGCTGCCCGGCCCGCTCTCTGCTTCCGGCTCCGCCCCACCACCCGCCCCACCGGGCGTGTCCGGTCGATCAGGCGCAGTTGGCGGACGCATTGCTCCCGTGCTATTTGGTGCTGAAATATAACTCATATTTAGACAATTTATACTTATTAAAATCTATGGATTTAATTATTAAAAACCCAGTTGGAAAAAAAAACTTACATTCGAATAACGTCTTGTCGACGTTCAAAGCGGCTAGCTGCGGTACTAGGTTCGCCCGCAAGGTCTCTGCGTATGCACGAACGTATTCTCCCAACCGCCCAGGTGGTAACTCGCCTGTCCATTCCTCGCAATTCGTATCCCTGAAATATTTAGTTATTTATATATATCCTTATTATGCGATTATTCACTGTGTTTGATACTTTATTTAAAATAACTGATAAATTACCTATCAATATCAGCTGGTGCAGTCCTCACAATACCATCCCTCGCTATCCTAGATATCGGCTGATGTCTTCCCAATCTTGCCGCTTCATATGCAGCCGAGAGCTCTCTGAAGAACGTCCGCACAGGATCAGTCAGCGCGTCGCCATCTGCAGCGAGCACAACGTACGCGACGTCCCGACTATACGAATAAGGTTCTAATGCCAAACGCTCCCAATGCCTAAGCGCGTAGGGAGACAGGGAAACCCAGTCCCGATCGTGGCCCACAAGTAGCGGAGGGACTGGTTGTGGCTCGCAGCGATCTTCGTTGCCTCGGCCAGCTAAAAGGTGGAATTGTCGCCACGTGAGCGGCCCAGTCACGCCGTCCCACATACGGGCGCCCGCGCACCGTTTCTGTATGGCGTCTTGCAGTAACGGTCGGAGGCGGCGCATTAATCTGTAATTATTACCAATTTATATTGCAAATGCTCAAAATTAAGGAGCTTCAATATGATGGACATAACAATATGGAAGTTTCTAAGTTTTATACCTCACAACGTCCCTTGAAGACCTCGGCGCACGTGCCCCGATGAAGGGCCATCGATGTACCGCTCCCATTGTGATTCCATTCTTGCTCTTTGAGGCCGTGATGGACGCAGAGCCGCCTGCTGCCGCACGCAGGGCGCACATGGCTGCCGCTCCGCCATCTGAGTATCTGTAACATTTGCACAGACTCACGTTATCATTATCGATATTTTATATGTGGTCACCTAAAAAAGTTTCTTTAATATAACTTATTAGTTGAATAATTACAAAATAGAATTTGTATAAAGAAGCACTGGCGGGTAATACGTACTCGAGCAGATTGAGCCGCGTGTCTGTGTGCGTGGGGGCGAGAGCCGCCGCAGCTCGCCTCGCAGCGCGGGCCAGCGCAGAGGCGGCGGAGGCAGCGGGGGCAGCGCACAGCGCCACGACCACGCTCGCCACTTCGCCTAACACGTCCCCTGCGCCGCGACGGCGCGGCTCTTCCGCTACCCCAGTAATCTCCAGCTCGTCCTGTACAATAGTAAACAAGTATTTATTTTAACTGTACATATAAGATAATGTTTATCAACAAAAAACCACACCTTAATGTGTGAAATGAGAACTAATATTATTAAGTAAATTTTGCTTGGAAAAAATAAATTATATGATTGACACATTAAAATTTTTCTTGATCTACAATTTTTTCTCCATAGTGAATAACTTCATATATCAGAAAATGATAGAAAAAATTATGTACCTCGTAAAAGAGCCCAGCACGATGTGCGAGTCTTCTATTAACAACAGCACTAAAACCGCAGGAACACCGAGCTGGCTCCTCGTCTGCGCCACCCCATTCCACTCCACACAGATACGTAGATGCATCGGCGCCTCTAATGTTCCCCACGCTCTACAAAAAATAACAACAATTAGCGTCACAAAACTCACGTACATTTCCGTTATAAAAGCAAGGACAATAGTATATAGTAAAATCATTTCAACGATGTTTTGTATGAATCTAAAAATAAAAATATATGATGCTTATCTCTTTAAAATTGCTTGTAATACGGACGCGGAGCACGAAGAATTTCGTACAATGACACCCCATCTTATGTCTAAGTAGTCGCATAAACATTTGCGTGGCCACACGGACGCAGACCGCCGAAATCAACATTATGTTTATATCTGTATACTGTGGTGGGGCACATGTAAGGTTTTGTAATATACATAATATTTTCCCACGCATAAAAACTCACCCGCCCACTAGCGTTACAGACACACAGCGTGCAACTGTCAAAGTTGTGATCTCTGAAGACATTGAGCACCGTGTCCGCGAGGAGTACGTTGAGTAGCAGCGGACAGGCAGGGGCAGGGGTGCGGGGTGAGGCAGGCGAGGCCTGAGGGGGTGCGGTGCGGCGGGGGGACGGGAGGGTCCGAGGGCGCCCCGTACTAGACCGTTCTGCACTCGTTGATAGAGCTCGCTTGACACCACCAGTGGTGCTCGTTGTATTGCTTGTACTTGTTGCACCTGAAATTTTTTAGTTATTACTTTAAATCATGCGTAACACGTATTTTAATCATATCTTAACCCGATACACGATTAAACAGTTGAATAATGAAGAGCTTATACTATATTTTTAAATGGTCAAAATATTCAAAACACAATATTGAACCAAGAAGCCTTTGAAAAATTTGAGATGACATTTTTTTCAGATTTTGTTATCGGACTACACTACTCGTTTTCGATTTATTCGTTAAATTTTATTAAATTTATACAATAACAATAAGACACCCCCGAGCATCGACTGAAGACTTTTCTATAACAATTGTATATACTATATATAGTACATTGTTATACCTGTTTCCGTGGTAGGATTCCCGTGCGAAGCATCATGGTCGGTAGAGCTAGAGTCGTGCTGCCATCGCGGACGGTATACGGCGTGAGGCGGCAAGACCACGGGCGGTAACAACTGACTGGGTAACGTACTTAAGGGTGCGTATTTTGACGACCCTACATACTTGTACACGGTGGCTGGCTTGAATACATACGACCAGTCCTGGGAAAATCATATAAATATATATTAAGTCCTCCACAGAAAGACACAAAACAAAATTGATGAAAATGTTTTATTTTGATTGACTTCTTAAAAAAATTTTAATACCGAAGAAATCATTTTTTATGAACGACAGATAAATGTGAAGTTTATTATAAACAAAAGAAAAACACACTAGTTTTACTACAAATGTAATAATTAATACTTTTTATAGTTAATATTAATACTTTTTTTTTATAATTATAAAAAGGATAATATAAGAGAAATATTTACTTCGATGGGATCTCTTGGCGGGCTGCCATGTCGTGTGAGAGTGCCGGCAGTAAGGGTCTCGTCAGCACAAAAACCAGGCGAAGGCTGTGCGTGCGCTTCCATACTGGGTGGCGTTGGAAACATCTTGCTTAGCTCTTCTGCGCGTACGCACCGCACTTCTGATGACTTATTCGAGTCCGGGGGAGTATGCACTTGTAACTGACAGGAATTACAACATTAATATAAGTTTTTAAGTCTGCATTATGCGAAAAGCGACATTTATTAGTTTTGCTTGTAAAGTTCATATCAGAATTTAATTTAAATAATTTATTTATATATGAAAATAAAACATTAAAATTTGTAAAATAAGCAAAACTACAAATATACAAAAAAATTAAGTAAGCAAAAGCACAAACATGCAAACTATGGACAGTATAGGACATAGTAAACAAAAGATACACTCACAAGTCTTACCGTCTCATCGCCGCTGGCGGCATCGTCTGAGTTGTCAAAAATTTGTTCCAAATCTTTGTAAGTAGGACACAGACCGTCCAATCTAAACAAGTTTTTGTAGTCTTTTATATCCTCCTGAAAATAAATTAAAAATTTATATTATCATACAATATTTCTGGAAACTAATATCGACGGATTATGACCCACGACCCGGTACTTACAGTACAACGGCAAATCTTATGTTAATTGGTAAGCTGATATAGGCTGACACAAATACTAGAATAATGATTTTTTAAATGTGTTTATTAAGATGACACGAGAAAGTAATATTGACTAAACTCAATTATTTCCTCATATTTTATCTTATTTCAGAAAAAGGTCAATAAACATATTAAGACATACCTGTTCCACTTTCTCCTGTTTAACGTCAACTCTATGTATGTAGTCGGGTGGGCGCGTGTACTCTTGTCCCGCGTACAAGTCACCGCCAGTCGTACCCAGCGCCAACTCTTCACGAAACTTGTTTTCGTCACTTTTAAACCGCTTCACTGGATGCTCCAGCCTTCATAATTACAATACTTATTTTAATACTTTGTTAATATTTAACGATTAAATTTCGGTATCCAGGAATAACTTTCCATATAAAAAGGTACAATTTTGTCACCAAATATTGAACACATCCATTGCAAGCTTACACAATGTTGATGCGCATTTTGGTATTATAGTTTTGCGAGATTTTGATCCACATTTAAAACTCTTATTCCGATGTGACCGTGATTCTCGCTTTAAAAGAATATGGAATGCCGGTACCAAAACTCATCAATTAATAGTGAACTTGTGAATAATATTTTTTGTATTACAAAAATAAAGTATATTTATGTCTTGAAACAGTTAGGTTCTAGTGGTCCAGAATGATACCTGTTTAACAGCAAACACTAACCAGGCATGCACGGTGGTGTAATCATAGAGCATATGCAGCGAGTGCTCATCCTCTAGCGGGTCTAGCCGCTTTTCGGCAGCGGGTAAGAGAGGTCGACGCGGCAAGGGCACTGGGGCCGCCCCAGAACCCGCTCCCGCCCCGGCCGTACTGGGAGATTGCCCGCCAGTTGTGCTTAACGTGCTGCCTGCCGGTGGTGAGTCCCCCTAGAAATAGCGATAAATTATTAATGCAAGTAAATAAATAGTTTAATAAGTACTTAGTTACAGTAATAGGGCTTATATAGATGATACTATATTTTGAATTGCATTAAAATAGTACCATTGTAAGCAGTACAAAAATGTGCTATTATTTACACAGGAATTAACTTTGTTATAAGTATAACGTAATAGTTTAAAATGAAAATATGTTTAGATTTTAACAAGAACTTTAATGTGTACCTGTGTAAACAGCTTGTGATTATGATGTGAAGGCGGAGCTGGGGTGGGCGGAGCCAGCGGGTCGGGCGTTGGAGCTGGCGTATGTAGCGTCGTCGGGACATTAGCACCCTGAAATATCACATTAATTCAATGAATATCTTGATTTTTGAATGATCATTTTCAGATGATTTGTCCGCTGCTCACTAGTGATTCGAATACAAATCTTAAAAAAACATACCTGATGTGAAGGTATGATGGTATGATGGGGCGAAGGCGCCGAGCCGGGCGCAGCAGGCGAAGCCCCGCCACAACTCGCCGGCGAGCACGTCCCGCGCCCATTACCACCACTGCAGTTGTTCGCTCTACAGTACAAAGAAAAATATGAAGATATATCTTCACTACTGACGTACAATGTTTATGTGATAACCAGCAAACAGTGGTGATTGGCAAACATGATGTTAAATGATGATTTCTATAATTAATAACAGCACATTAAATGCTCCCTGTTAACCAAATTGCTGATAATGGAAAACAGACACCGATTTGATGATGAAAAACAATAATTTTGTTTGACTTATTAAATGGAATGACATTTAGATGTACCGAGATGAGGTAGATGTTATTATGTCCATCCATGATTCCCTTCAACATTCATACCTCCTCCTTATTCATACCGCCTCTTGTTCAACCAAATCTGTTATTGAAGTTACAATATCATGTTAAAATATAAAAACTAATTATAACGTCAAAAGTAGATTTGTTTAAAAAGAAGCAGTCCATTAAGATGGGATTTTTGATACCGATTCCGCAAGTGACTTCAGTTTTGATACAATAACAATTATTCTTATTAATCTTTATGGACGATTAAAAGTTTTATGATTTTATCACACCAAAAACACAAAACATGCAATTTATAAACATTATTCGGTCATGCTTAAGATGCGATAATTAAAAATATTAACGGGCATACATCATGCAAATATGGCTTTGCATTATTTATGTGTATGTGTTGCTACTTACCTGATTTTATAATACGTGTGCATCTTGTATTATTAATAACGATGCATCTGAAAAAGACCCTTACGTACTTATGGCAACGCTGCAGACCCGTGAGAAGCAAGGATCCCTCGAGATGAAATAATGAGCTCTTGATACGATAGGATTGCATTACAACATTAGCGTGTTAGATGTTAATGGACGTTGAATATCTGCAGTTGTAGCGATGAATAGCTAAAGCGTGTATCGTGCGTTTCAACACTGTGACAGTGTTAATGAGCCAAGTAGTGTTGTCCTGAGTGGTGTGGGCGTGTACTCACTGCGAGACGGGCGCGTGCAGCCTTGCGGCGCGGGGCGAGCGGGGCGGGCGGGGCGGCGCGCGGCGGTGGAAGGGCGTGGGGCGCGGGGCTCGGCGCCGCCGCCACCTGCATCACACAACGCTAGTGCCGGCCTCCACTCCGGCCGCCCCACGCAACCTTATCACACTTTGGCCTCGCCTGCTCTACTACGGCCCCATATCAGCCCGCGGAGCCTGGGCCGATGCCGCAAGCGATTCGAAAGCTACGACCCGACTACGGTTTGCGCATGCTATTTTACTATCGGCATCTGCACATTGCTAGCTATCAAGACTCGATCTGGACACCCTTACCCCCACCATAGTCGGGTAGAGAAGCGGAACTGTACGTAACTGTTTTTAAGCGGAAGACGTATCTACACGCAAAGTGTGACGGAAGCTTGCGCGCGCGTCGTTCTACTGTGAATATATCGACGCACGTCCGTTAATCTCGAGTTAAAGAGTCAAACGTCAAGAGTTAACACAGTAATGCATCGATAGGTTCATGCAGTATCCCTCTAAGGCTTAAACTACAGATATACTAGTACATTCACATACATAACATCTACCTATCTACAACTACACCCGGCAACGCTGTTAAACAGATCTCAGAGTTCTATAATGGCGGAGCTCATAGCGCATCATAAATATATTCTTTAAATATATAAAAATGCATTACAAACAAATTTCATACAACTACTATACTGCTCCTAACTACTGTATATAAATAAGGATTGGAAGTGAACTATTTTCTCAAGAAATAGTTGACTTCCAAAGTAATAAATACTAATAAAAATATGAATATAGCCATAATTGGGTAGCACAAAATAACAATTTGTGTGTACTCACTTTGCGCAAGCGCAACCGATTTTGCGTGTTGGGTCTACGAAGTCGTCGTTGGGGTCTCCAGATGTTTCGGCAAAGCACAACTCCGGAGTCTGAAAATCGGAAAATAAATTTTCACCTAATTGACTCACTATCCTCAAAAATAACCAAATTTGTTGTAGGATAAGGACTTAAGATGGGTACAAATTATTTTGTCTAATTATTTAAGTAGAACAGGGTAGAGTGATACATACCGTACTTTATTCTTAGTTGTTAAAGACATGCGTTTATGCAAATTAAGACTTTAATTTGTAAATTCTTCAGCATCTTTCTTTACTGTAGGAAGTATACTCAAAACTTCTAATATCTTAATAAAAAGCTTTGTTTCCAACTTCCAATGACAACTTTATCATATAGTATATACAAATTATATAACACTATAGTTCCATGACACATCATCTGTCACGGCTTCAATCTATGTTTAGCAAATATGAAAAGCATCATAAAATAATGTATTCTGCCTCTATGGCTCTGTAATATTCCGTAACTTTCAAACCCTATGGAGAATTCTGTCGTAAGAATGACCGTAACCGTTTGCTATTTGTTAAATATTGATGTTACATATGGTTTTTGTTTTGCATATTTTTTGCTAGTAACTTTGAGTGTTAGTCCGTAATTATTGCAAATGCCACGTTACCTGATGCGCTACGGGCGTGGTGAGCGAGCGCAGCGTACGCGCGGCGAGCTCAGCTGCGGGCGGGGGAGTGCCGGGATGCGCTTCCATCTCCGTCACGAGCACGTACGGCACCGGATAACGCATGCGTACGCCACCGCACTCCACCTGCGGCCGTCATAAAATATATTGATGTATATAGCACAATATTCCACGACATGCTGTCCATTTTTTTAACTATTCAAAAAATTGTCCTGACCTTTCCTTGTATAATAAATGCTAGTTGATAGTAAAATATTTATTTATTAGCAGAGTAAAATGACAACGTTCCTTATCTCCATTACATAAATACCACGAAATACACAAAAAAAAGCTCGAACGCAACAAGAACAAAACACAGAAAAGAGATAATAAAATTGTGGAAACTGTTACTAAACTAAGCACTTAGTTTGATCAGAACCTCAACAATCTCCCACTTACATTTATTTTCTTTAATCAACATATAGTACAAAAATTATAGCATGTTTATATTTATTATAATAATTATTATAATATTTTTCCAACACTTAACTGAAGAATTGTCCAATCTTAATATTATTTGAAATAATCAAAGTAATGAAGTATATATTTGATTTACTAATATTTTAATGACTATTAGGTTGTAAAAGGTCTAATCGTCTCTAATAAAACTGTGTAAGAATAGGCTGTCGCTCACCTCTACAGCAGCAGTAGCTTGCTCTAAGGGATAGAGATGCCTCCAAGCGTCGAGCAAACGGGCAGTGGCGGGGTCCGAGTCCGTCCACTCCCTGCCCGTCACGCGGCCTTCCAGTCCGAACGGCGCCAAGATCACTGCAATGCAACATGTGTGGATTTTATAATTTACACAGCCAAGATGCTTGTAATATCTGAAATTTACCATTAATAAGTATATTTTCACGAGCATCTTACCTTTGTTATCCTTTGGTGAATGAGCGGGCGGAGCGTGCAACCGCGCAAGCCGCTTGGCGGTGAGCGTACGCACTGGCGGATGCTGGCGGACGTCGACTGACGCGCAAACGGTGCTCTCGCCGTGCAGGAAAAACGCGAACGAGAAAGACAGATGCCAAGGGCTGCGGTTGACGGTTGTAAAAGTTAGTTATGGGTAGAAGGAACAATTTAAAAGCCCTTTCTCCTTAACAAAATGTTACGTTATGAAACCGAGACGAACAGATAGATAGTCAATATGAATATATTGACTATTCTATCTATCTATCGTTCGTCTCGGTTTCATTAATTTAGCTGTATAAATGAATTTTTTTTGAATAAAAAGATACTCTTTTAGTATATTAGTATTAGAAGCCTGACTTTTTTGTACTAAACTCACAAGTGTTTGAAGAGGAACGAAGTTACACTCTTTACTTGACAAGTGCAACACAGAAATCTCCATTTTTATTTAGGAAGCATCACATTCGTGTATTTAAAAACAACCAATTTAAACAGTTGCTTCAAATATAACTTCCATGATTTTATAGAAAAAAAATACAAGAAATATTCATTTCTAAAGTTATAAACTGTTGTGAAGTTGTTTGTAAAGTTATAAACCTTTTGCCAACATCCTCTTCGTCCCCATCGTACGGTTGAACGAACCACTTTCCGAGCCTCACAAAGTCTCGTGACAGCAAACATCTGAAAAATATAAAAAGAAATATGAAATTTACGAAAACTGACATCAAACTTTAATGCAATACTCCACGTAAAAAATAACCCTCAAAAATTGGACGCACGTTACGCCCCGACACCGGGGCATCCTCGTGATGTTCCTCTGCGTTCAAACCTCCCACTTTTATACTTTACGGTCCGTAACCCAACAAGTTTTTCATTGGTGACGTAGTAACAATGCATGTAACTGACTTTTTTTTGTTCTTTGATAATTTCTAATTGTTCTAATACACTTAAACGGAAGCCTTTGTCACATTTTTATAGGTCATAGGTACAGCCATAGTTATTTACTTGCGGAATATTGCTGGTAAATCCGTCTATTAGAATTTGATTCTACGACTTCCGCAAAGTAACGCCTGATTATATTAATTATATGAATAATGACATATTGATTACGTAAATTAGTCGACGATCTCTATCAACATTTGAGAAGGCTATCAATATTTTTCATAAACAAACACGTACGAGATAATATAATTGCAAAACCAGCGTCGATATAAAATAAAATACCTACTTGAGTAGATAATGAATGTATAAATGAACCAATCAATGTCACCTATCGCAGGCTTCAATCATAAAATGAGACATTGTACTTAATCTAAATGCAATAGGAGCTATATTTTTATGTATATGTTGTATCTAGTGATTGCGCACCTCTATTGATATGCGGCCGTAACGAAACTCTTTGTCTTGTACATTATTGAGTAGTGCGATCATGTAGTGTCACCATACCATCTACATACAATCTTATGTCGTGTAACTCTAGCGAAACGATAAAACAAAACGTGATCATAAGCGATATTACATATAATAACTAGCTATAAAAATCATATCGTGTCGCGTTCGAGACTTCTTTTAACTGATATTCAAGATAAAACAATGTCCCCTTTCAGCAACCAATTAATGTGAGCGCGTGAGGTAATTATTGGGTATAAAATTATAAAGTGGGAAAAAGTAGAGGTTGCTTCTTTTACAGCATACACTGTCGTTGCGATAAGTACGACCCGACGCACGCATTGTTACTTTGACGTGCCGCAGCCGGGGTCAACGACTCGTCTGGATTTCGTTCATATCACGGATTCCACCGCACACCGACCCGGGACGTTTAAAACCGATCCAACTACTTAGAACGAGCCTTATTATTTTCGTTTACAAACGGCGACCTTGAGTTACTTTGAAGACATCCGCGCAGTTGCCGATTTCATTTCAAACCCAACGGACCACTCGCGCAATGTCGTAAACCTATCGGAGAGGTCATTAATCATAACTCATAAGTATCGCAGCGAAAACTTTCACTTTTAGCCTAATCTGTGACTTAAAACGGCGTTTTGACAAAAAAGCATTCAGAACGTCTCGATGCAACGACCTTCGTTACAATGAGGCGGGGCGGTGCGCCCGCGCCGCCCCACGCCGCGCCAGGTGCATTCGCACGAAGCCTTACGTACTTATAGAACAATGTATGATCATTATCGATTGCAATCTGAATTACACGTCGATTAACTAATCGGTCGGTTGTTAAATTTCCATGCAAACTATGTTAACAAGCTATTACTGACCGTTTAAAAATGTATATGTAATAAAAATCGGTTATCGCTCAGCAGTCATACATAAAAGTGAGCAAACATACACTTTTGTATATAATGGGTTAAAGTTGGTTTTAAAAACTGTATAGATTGCCGCCGCCTGTTTACTATCGATCTCGGGAACACACAAGAGTTTTATTTGTTTGGGGATTTAAATAAGTTTCAAAAGTACCTTTCAATGAGATTATGGAGAGCTTTGAACAGGAGAGATCGACACTCGTACGACAGTCCGCTTTCCCATGAACCCTGGTCACCCTCTGAAACAAGATACATTGTACATAAGATTTATAGAAATATGGTATAATTAGATTTTTTCAGGCGTTACTTTGCGGAAGTCCATTGTTCAAACCCACCTTTTTTTTTGTGGTTTTGGGTTTTTTCCGGGGTTTTCCTTCCCTTTTTTTTTTTTTTGTTTTTTTTTTAGTAATCATAATCATTCTTAACCCTTTAAAAATAAAGTATGCGTCCAAGCTAATCTCAAAACTATTGATGGTCATCACAGATGTAATGAAAAATATTTTTTTTTTAGTTTTAGTTATATTCAATGTTTGTGTGTTTTATACTTTAGAAATAGCAAAATGTAATTAAATATTGCATGATTTTTCAACATAATAGTAGTTTCAATCTTAGCAATAGCACATCGCCAGTGATTAAGGCCGCATTGCAGTTGAGAAATGCATCTTGGTGTTATTGCATTCTTATTTGTGAGATAAACCGGCCTATGACCAACTATCACTGGCGTTACATGAGAAAACAAACGGGCCGTGCGCCGTTGCCGCGCTTAGATCTCCCGTCTCCCTCTAAGGGGCGGGGCGGGGGCGACCCCTGTGACGTCAGACGCCCGATCGCACGTGCTTGTGTTTGTCGCGCGACACACATACGAACGTCAGCGCCCGCTAGTTACTCCTAATTAATGTTTCATTTTCAACCTTACTTTGCTGTTAATAAGGTGTTACAAATATGCAAATATTTTTATAACAGGTCCTTAAGCAATTGTTAAACATTATTCTCAGAAAGTTTAGATTTTGTAAACAAAACTCTTGTAGTATGGATTTATTGCCTTTTATTATAGTTTGAGCTTTTGAAGGGATTATTATAGCTGGTGGATGGCAATTAGTGGTGGAAACAAGGCGTTGCTTATAATGTTTCATGTAATAGTATTTCTTGCGCGTGCACACAGCTGGAGCGGATCCAAGTTTCAAGCGCGCGGGCAGCCTTGACATTCGCGCTCCAGGTGTGCGCACTGCGCGCCATCTCTAGTCACTGAACTAGTTTTTCCAGTATCTATCTTGTATTAGTTGACACATTTCATGTTTTAATTATAGATCATTCAGTTCGCTATTTTAAATGAAACTGTATTCACCTAGCTAATCTGTTTATTAATACAAATTAATTTTAACAATTCTCGGAAATTCTCATAAACTGGTACCGCTATGGAGTGTCACGGCAGTATACAAAACACGTTTTAGAGGAATTTATCAATATATGAGCGTGCGCTGCAATAATTACAGAATCGCCCTTTCGGCCCCTTAGGCTTCCAAGGCCGTTATAGCGAACGTTCTGAACTGTACGTACATCAGTTAAATGAGTCTTGTCCAGTCACGACTCGTGGTGTGATAACAGTTCCAGTTACTATCGATCGACTGACTCTCAAAACAGGTCTTCCCAAACATACTTTACAAGCATTGACCTACTTTTTTGCCCTATAGATATAGACCGTTTCACTAGGGAGTTTTAGACCAACTATTGTGGTTGGCGCTGATCACGTACACCGAATCAGGAAGTACGATTGCTAGTATTAACACGATAGTGATTTTTTAAAGAACGCTTGACGTTCAAATCGTTTGTGCAGTAATACAATTTTAACAATTGCAAAAGGTTCAAGGTCAAATAGTTGTGTTCTATCGGTGTTGTGGCGGTGGGAACCAACTAGCGGCGGGATCGATAGCGGGACAGATGCGCGCCGCCGCGCTGCTTGCTACAACCAACGAACAATTATCACCAGACACCAATAACACCCTAAATCAGGTAACGAAACGTCAATATTTCATTACAGTGATTATAGTAAAAAATAATTTATCATTTTACTAGTTACTCTATGAACTGAAAATCGTTGAGGAAGTTAACGTAGGGCTTCCGTCCGAACAAATTGATGGATACAAAACTAAATAGTATTTTCGTTATTAAATACGTTTATAAGCTTTTTAAATTATTCATAGGAAGTAAAAGTAAGAGCGTGTATTCTATCAATACAAGTTAGATGTATCAATTCGCGTCGTCAATATCTACATCCGCCCCCACTGCAGTAGCACACGGCAAGTCAATCCACCCCATCGGCCTCCCTTATCCGAGACCTGTTGAAGACATCTTTTTACTAAACCCAATGCTTATACGAAAAATCTTTATATTTACCGTAAATAGAGAGAGAGATCAATACAACAATGAAGAGCTAAATTGAATTAAAGAAGTGGTTCAGCTAATTTAACTACATATATCATTCCTGAATTGTTTTTAGATCCAAAGAATTGTGAAGATAGAGAAAACTAGTAAACAGCGCGTGACAGCTACTTGTATAAAATTGTCGCGGTGAGGCAACGTCGCTTACGGCCTCACAATCCAAACGCGTTTGTTTACCTCATGCCGCCTACTGGTGGCTTCCAAACATCAGCTTATCACGGCGAAACCGCTTAAACGGTGTTTAATGGTTTCGTTTATAACAGTGTCTTTAATAACAGGTCTCAATTTAAATGATCTTAATGCCATAAATATTGAATTTCATAACCTATACAACAGTGATATCGAGTTGGTATTACATGCCGAGGCGAGCGGGTGGTAATGCGATTCAAGATGGTATCGAGCGTGTAGAAATCTGTCAATTCGCGCGCCCTCCACCGAGGGCCGGCCTCGTCCCTCTGGCGGCCCTATGCCCATCTTGCTCGCACACGCCCACGTGCACGTGACGTCACGCTCGCGTCTTTCCGTCGACGTCACGGACCGCCCGCGAAAAACCCGATGCGGGCGAAATGCCCTACCCCATTGATAACTTTCTTTACTTTTTCTTTACATCGTCTTAATGACAACAGTATTAATTTCTAAAGGTATTTAATCAAAAACATTATTTGAAGTTCAATATAATCCATTAATTGATCTGATTCGGTGAATGTGTGATATATGCCCGAACAGTTCATTAAACTACAGCGGTAAAGGGAAGGTATGGATTGCAACACGTATGGTTTCGTGATGGAGGTTGTCTCGGAGTGGGCAGGCGGCGAGGTCGGGCCATCTGCGCGGCCCGAGTCACGCAGCTGTTTACCGGCCAACCCCTTGCTTTGTTTCTACACCGCACCTAATCATTATGTGAACCTCATCAACTACCTTCCGATAAACTATTTATTGACTTAAAAATATTGCGACCGACTTTAGTTTTTCCTTCAGGGTGTGTTCTAATTTTCCCTGGAGGATATTTAATTTATTGAGCAAAATTACTTATTAATAATAGTGCCGCATAACAGAACAGTGTGAAATGGCCTATCAAGTCAGTACGCAGTGTAACGGTACGGTATAATGTCTCGTCGGTGGCGACCGTCAGTAATGGTAACAGGATGTACCGCAATATCGTCATTAAACTATACTAGCCTAAGACATACTTAAACTTGAAATTATAAAACAAAAATACTAATCCCAACCTGTTTTTTTCAACTGAAAAATTTATTTATTGTTAACTATAGAACGTAAATACACAGAAAGGAATTTCAAAAGTTGAGACTCGGTGATATTAAACAGCATGGAACGATCGATAACCAGTCGATCAGTGTTGCGCGTGCGCATCAATAAATAGCCCAATCGGGCGGGCGGCCGATACACGTCATCGTAAAGCTTTTATTAATAAAACACCGAACACAAACGCAGTTAACGTTCAACAACCTCGCGGAAGGGGATCGCTTACGACAACATTTGCATTACGATTACGTAACATTCGATCTAAGTTTCGATGTCTTAGGAAATTTACTATTAATTGGCATAAACGAAGTGTAATTTCCGATATAAGATAGTAAAAAGTAACCATCTGAGTTCACAGTAGCACCGTTAACTTGCGCAGAGGCCGGCACCTTTCCCACGGTACGAGTCGTACTACAAAGTTTTAAGTAGGCTTTGCGAGACTAGTCAATTTTAAGTTAACCAAATTGTAAACGATGTTTTTACAAATACCAAAAAACTATGCTTTGAACGAAATATATATTAAATAATATATTTTAAATATAAATAAAATCAACAATCAACAATGGATAGACCTACGTACATTAAACAATATAAACATTTTTGGTTTAATTATGTTGAGATTTAATAAAGTTCACATTGAAGCGATTCAAAGCCGATGGGAATGGTATGCGTCCCTTGCTGCCTCAAGCACATTCTCACAATAATAGCGCGGTTTGCGCGCGCGCATTCAACCCACACAGCCCAAGTACATTCTAATTAATAAGTTAACGGCTCCTCTACACTCTCTGAACGTATTAAGCCAAGCGAAACTACATATCAGTGCATGTTTTTACTGCAAATTAATAAACATAATTTAGGTGCTACAACTATTATTTATATCTAAAATTTTATTAAAATTGTGAACGATTTATCTTTATAAACACAAATTTATGTCCAGCTAGAACTTAAATTTATGCTATTTCCAAGGACGGTGCTCAACGAAAGACGTTATCTTTTCTCAGACGGATTGTTTACGCCTCTACGGTGAGATAATGTTTGTATTAGATAATGCCCTTTAAGTAATAGACTCTTCTAAAATGGTATCTATTTAACCGTAATTTGTAAGTAAATAACGCTGGCTTTGGTTCTCGTCCTTGCTGGCGTTTGGTAGTGATGTATTTAGGTAATAAAGTTGTTGAAGTCAGTAAAGCAGAAACAACTTTCAAACATGTACCTACAGAATACTGTTTACAGACGAAGAGACTAGAGAGTAACAGGGATTGGTCGCAGAGTGAGCCGGGTGCGCGTCAACGCCTTAAATGCAAGTTTCACTTAGGCTAACATTCGACAAAGGATATATATTCAGGCAAATTTCAAGTGTCTGATACCTATACATAGTATTTCTTAACAATGCGTTAAAAGCGAAGGGGATTCATACGCCGACGGAAAGGGGTTCTTTGTAAGAATTTGGGCGAATGAGACGCACATGCGCTCTTCATTTTGGTCATTTAAATCATGCCCGCATTTTAAGAATACTAAGAAATCTGAACGTTTAATTTGCAGTCGTATCTCAAATCAGAATGTTGAAAAAAATGGCATCGTTATTTGAGTTAAACACCACAGGCGGTCATTATTTTATCTCGAACGTTGGTTCCGAGATTCGTCACGGAATGTGAAGTTTCGGGGCTCCGGAGGAAGTCGGCGAAGGGCATATGTCTGCAATCTACATAACGATTTCGTATACACGAAGACATGTGCAGAAAGGATCAGGTGTCGCACTGACCGCGGGCAAATCTGGCGAAACGGGTTATCAAACCAGTTGTTACCAACCTCTAGAGAACAGAAAGTAAAACACACTGTTTCAAATACTCTTATTGAGCATTTTGCAAAGAGTCAGACGAATTACGCAATATGGTGCAGATCTCCCACGAGCTAGAATCGCACATTAATCTTCTAATTAACTTATTATGACCGAGTTTCTCTGTCTAGACGTATCTAGACGGCTTTGTTTTATAATGGCACAAGGAATTTTACGGCATAAAAAATATTAGGATGTAATTTAAGTATCACTATAAAAATTTCGAAAAAAATAAATAAGGTAACTTAGTATCTAAATAATAGTAGATGTATCACCCTAATAAACAAAAGAATATATATAAAGAGATACAATTGCTAAAATAATTAACTCGCATTAAACACGTATCAAAAATGTGATAAAGATTGAGATAACTGGAAAATTTCAATACACGAGTGTGTCGTATCTCGTTTGATTAGAAACAGATAGTCACACGCTCGCATGTTTGTTCCAAATGAATTCTAAATGCGACACTAGAAACGCGAAAGTTGTATGAAGCCATAGAGCCGTCGGGTGTCTTGTGAAGATTGTATTGTGATGCATGCAGGCATCGGGTAGCGCGATGTGACCGGTATCGATCAGCGGCTGAGCGCCGTGAGCCAGCCGGAGCGCCACTTATCGCCGTCTTCGCGCCACTTTGCACCTAATTTATCGCGATGTTCGTAAAATGTATACAACGGTTATGAAGCCGCGTTATTTTTAAAGCATCCATATAATGCGGTGCGATTACGAACTCTCATCAAATTTTGTGGTGGCGGTATTTACAGTATCGATTGCTGGACTTTTATTAGCTTTTAATCTTCGTGTTTAAAGATTTTAATTCAATAGCTGAGTTTTTTTTTCTTATAGAAATAAAACTCTTTGTACCAATGTAAGAATAATCCCAGCGGGAGCGAATACTTCAAGTTTTACCCCTTTTCAGTTGTTAACATAACACCACTTTTAGCAACTTTATGAAACAAAAGTTTTTCTTCCAAGTTTGTGACCGATATTAACTCGTCGTTATCGAGTGATTCTCCTATTGGATCATAAAGGAAAGGAACTTTTACTATGATTCATATTTAATTAGACACTTACGCGTCTTTGATGTCAATGAAAGGAACAAGTGTTCTTTATATATCCCGGGAAACAACGTACACTAAATTAAAATCAAATATTATATGATAATTCGTAAAAGATCACTGATGTCTACTGCAGTATTACGAATGTATTAGAAGCTTGCAAGCGGCAAGGCGACATACCGCATAATCTCTCAATAATGGCTTATAATACAAGTAGCTGCGCAAACATGTTCCTAATTAGGATTCAATTTCATATTAAAAACATATTATTTACAAAAATGTGACAGCTTGCATACTAGGCTATAAATCGATAAAAAAAACAGTTAGTTCAAACTATATCTGCCTATATACTGTCTAGTTTTGTCCATACAACATTTCACAGCTACCCAATTTTGGTAGGTACATCATCATTATCCATTGGGTCGATCTCACCCACTCAAAGAGATTGACTGACCCAAAGTGACCTTTAAATAAACACTTGAGACTCGATCAGAAAACCTTTTGGGGATACCGGTTGAATAAACAAAGGGTTCAATAAATACTACGTTAAGGTCAGAACTTCGATATTCAAACTTTAATCTATTATCTTAATTGTTGCGTTCTGAATACAGCTTATCGACATGCGGTGTGAAAAATAAATAAATGCGGTAGAGTAAAACGCGAACCCGCCACGCCACCAACAATCCTCCCCCGACGCCCTCCCGTTACCAGGTGCCGAGATGTGGGCGAACCCCTAATTGTTAAGCGGTCACGGAGAATTTAAAGGTTAAATAGATAGAAATTACGGATTATGACAATTTAATGAAGCCAAAATAAAGCCAACATACGAATCATGTCTAATCGTTATGTCTGTTTTCAACACTTTTTGGGATAATTTTTTCATTGATACGTGTGTCTCAAATTTGAATAAAAAATTTCAGGGTTTATTTATTTGTACCATTCAAATTTTCATTTAGTTAAGTTGAAAATTAAAACATCATGCAACAATAATCAAACACAATGAATTCTATTACAAATTTGAAAGACAAAGGTTAAGGACACTGTATGGGGCGTTTGACATTTACCGCCCCATCCCTTATTATCTAAGAATCGTTTATCGAATTTCTTATCATGAGCCTGTCATTAACTAAGTACAAATTAAAACAAAAAGTTTAAAGAAAGTATATCCAATCTAAATTGGTCTGGTTCATAGAAACCGCGTCGTAAACTATGAAGAAAAACTATTATAGGTTGAAATAAAACTATTACATAGATGTAATAATACGATCAGGTTTTAATTAATTTGTTCTCAGCACTATAATCAGTATGAACACCATTGAAAATCTTTATAAATGATTCATTAAGCACTTTATGAATTAATGAGGAAACGAGATGCAAGATATATATATGTTCCAATGAGAACGCTACTGTTAGAAATTCTCGCACATTCTGTGAGTACAATATACATAAAAATATGTTGAATAACTTTATTCTTGTCAGCTTCCTGTCGTCTACACCCTATACCCGGGATGGTATAAACCGATTATCCGTTGTCGCATCCGCCGGGTCATCTGTTAATCTGCGAGCAAATAGGCTCACGTAGAGACCGGCTCGGGCAGATTCCTCGCAAATTGTGACCAGCAGCCTGAGGCCTAAGGGTTATTGCTGTTAACATTACTGAGTTACATTGTTTGAAAGCTCTACGAAATAACGTGATATTGATTTGTTAGGCGATTGTTGTTCAAATTTATAAATTAATATATTGCAGCGTATGTTTATAAGTACGAATAGCCTTGTGTCCAGTTCTGGTAGCTTCTACAGGACGGGAAATTGCTGTAGGTACGGTTATTTCCGTTCGCAGTTGAACCGGCGGCGACCTTCGATCGAATGCAGCCATTTTCCGTCCAACTTTATGAAGCAATTATCACTGAATTTACGGTATAATCATTATTGAATTTAACAAGCATTCAAACAAGTGAAATTTTGACTTTAAACGTCAGCATTTACTTTTATATCGTATTGTAAAAAATATTAAGAAAAGGTTGATATTGTCACAGCTGTTGTCATTTTGCTGGTTAAATGTTCATTAAAATTGCATGAACTTATGTAAGGTTTCAGTATTTAAGGTGAATGTAAACAAAATCGATCACCGATATTGCCCTTTACGACGGTGCACTTAGCAACGCGCACGCGTAACGTTACGCCCACTTCGCGCCTAGGTGCGATATTACGCAACACAAACAGCGCTAATAACTTCCCGCTACAGTTTGACATAAGGTATAAATTAAATTTTATGTAATCGAATATATATAAGTCAATCCAGCACGGAATCGATGGTGAAAGAAGCGATGACAGTGACAAAAAACACATCGTTCATGTAGATTTATGTCACAGCCTGTTCGTTGCAGTAGCGCCCTACTACACATGCAACTTGCACCCAAATACTGTAAATCCGAGATTATTTAAATGATAATAAACGTCGATATGAAATCATTAAAAAAAAATTTTAATCGTTAGCCTTATCCGGAACAGAAAATTTATTATATTAGTGTATGATTCATGAAAACCCTAATATGTTTTAAGGTATTCGTTACCGCAATATAAGAAAAATAAGGGTCGCTAATGGCAATAAGCACAATATGTTTTTAAACGTTTAATATCCTCATCCGTTTCATTTATGTCAAAATCAGTCTGCGCTATGATGAGATAGTCGTTTAGACTTAGAAATTAGATTTTTTTTTGCAAATGACGTAAAAGTTCTTATATAAATCTGTTGTAGTTGTAAAAGCGTGTTTAATTGACTATGGCATTTAAATTAGTTATGGGATTCGCACCGTGGTGTTATTAAATCCAGTAAACCTTATTTATATAAAAGTTTAAATATCAATTCAGTACATCGTGTCTATCTGCAATTACTACTCAATAACAAGTAAGTTTTTCTCTGTTGCAACAAACGTTTTTTTGTTGAAAGTATCTACAAAATTTGCTCTTTGTAATGTTATCTTTATAAAAATAATGTACCTACTTCATAGTATAGCGTGTAGTTTCATAGGCTCTGCATAAATAACAGGCGAAACTTGTCAGACAAGGTATCACTTTCACTTCAAATGTAGTTCTGATTTTACATCCCTAAAAGTGAACTAATACGAAACATTTTTTGGTATTAGAGTTTCTAGATAAAAGTCATGTGAATATTTTCAAATTTCAGTGACACATTTTAAATTGTAAGAGTAATAAGTCAGAGGCATTTGTCAAAGAACAGTATAATGATTTGACTTAATCACTTTCAAGTTTGTCGCGATTGAAGGATGACGCCGCGATCTTAATCTTTGGCTTTATTATCCCGGGATTTTGTTAAACGAGCTGTTACAGCCATTAATCTAAGAAGCGGTGATTATCTATCCAACAGAGGCAGCTATCAACTTCAACATTTATCGGTATAATTGTGGAACATTATCGTTATCGTGACACTACAATGATTATTTTCGGCGTACGATATTATGTCACAACTATCATGATTGGATTGATTGTATTATGAAGTCTCGTTGTGTATATTTGATTAGATTTTGAGTGTTCAGGATTTTACGTGTGAAGTTTCCGGCGTGAAATAAAAAATATTAAAATAAGATCGAGTCCCAAAAGAACACGAATATTATTATGAAAGTAAATAGAGAAGTGACTTACGGCTCTCCAGCAGCTCGGAAGCGACAAGACCGGTGAGGTCGGGCTCCTCGCCGTACCAGAAAATCCAGAGTTCCTTGGAAGCCCGAAGGGAGAGAGGCGGCGGCGCTGGCGTGCTCATATCTAAGTCGAGTGGTTGTGGGGCCGGAACACGCCGCCATACGCATAGTATGTCTCCTGCAAGACACCGCGCATAGCTGCTGATCACAGGATCGGCTAGAGGCGCCGCCCCATCTTCGCCTGTCTCGCCGCCGCCGCTTGTCTCGCCCCATACTAGCTTACGCCATTTTATGCCGTGAAGTTCAGTCTGAAATGAGAATGACAGTTATTCAAATAAATTAAGACCATACGTAAAAACCTATATAGATAATATTTGTAACACCCGAAAGCACGGTGTCAGTGCCAACGAAGTCTTAGCGAATTTCGATCGAGTGTAGTTGCATTATAACGAGGCACTAAATACAACGTTTTTGGTTAACATTCCACAACTGACCCGTCTAGACGTCTTAAATTCTCTACATAACAAAGCTAAAATACCTGAGTGACTTGCGTTAAAGACTCGTGAAGATATAATAAATTTAACAATTAGCTACTTCTTTAAAACATGAATTGTTTGTGTTATAATTTGCATACAAGTAAATTAAATGTTTAATTGTGGGGATCATGATTTATACTGTAGGTATACAAATTAATGATAATCTTTTTGTTTCCTTTGTAGCCTTGTAATTTGAAACTCGGCGTAAAAACAGTGAATTATATTATATAATATCTGATTCAACATGGTTCTTTGTTATAGAATCATAGGTCTAAATGTGATGTAAACTTTGGGTCAACGGAATACATTTGATTTGCAAGCTTCAAGTGATAGAAGTGATGTAACTCATAAGTTGACATCTGTCAATCGCTCGGTATTAGAAGTTGATGTGGGTCAGTTCGCTATGCAATCTGATGTACAGGTATACTTTGCATGTTTGTAAGATTTAATAAGATAAGACTTAGGCTTGTTTCAATAAAAGCACACCCGATTCCTAAAGCATACTATAAAGAGATGTTAGTCCTGAATTTGAAAAAAAAGAACACATAAATTTTATGTGATAAATTATATTCATTTTATGTTATACATATACAGAATTCTATATTCGCCTACCAATTATTAGAATGTGGGGGCTTCAAGTAGCAGCGTATGTCTAATAAAAAAGCGTGCATGAAGCTGTGGTCCAAAACCGCATAATAACTTAAAACCCATAGTTGTAAGGTCATTGTACTAAATTCCGCTGGCATCTGTCGCGGAAAGGGGCCTTTGAGTACACCTGGCAGACGCGCGTGGGGTCGCATCGGCAGCGATAAGACGCTCCTTCCAGTGCTAGGCTTAAAGTGTTCTGGTAATAACATTTCTCAGTGTATAATACGGTTTAAGCTACGTATGCCGAAGATCAAAGTCTTAGTCTGCGAAATATAGTTGTCCACAGAGATTAGATTCTGTAGTATTATGTAGGAATATCTGCTATTTTTGTCGGTTAGTACAGTTTCATAATGCTATTTTGGATTTATCTAAATTAGGTTGAATATAAATTAACTTATATAACTATCAAGTGGTACGGTGTGAAAGAATTCGAGCCCGTTTCGGTAGACGCGGAGGCCGCTTTCTAACGCCCGATACGCCCCGCTTGGACTGCTTCACTTTCTATTGTGTGACGCGATCACGCGTCTTCGCCGAAATACTGATCTTGTTAGCAAAAATTATAAATATATAAGAAATAGCTCTAATCACAGGAACTATTACAGCAGTTGCTAGAATTTTTTTGGATAGTCCGTTTATTAATACTATTATATTCCTAATTTTATGGTCCATACGATGTGTACGGGGATTTTAAATAATGCGAGTGAAACTTAGTTACACACGAGCGAGATATAATATAGCAAAATATTATACCAGATCCAGTGTTATAACTTAAAATGCAGCTGCCCATCTAAGAACCAGGAAAAACGTGTGCATTTATCAAATAAAGGTAAGTTATCGGGAAATAAATGATCGGATGAATTGGAGGCGACGACAAAGCTTTACATTACAAACGTACGCTTATATTACAAATGCCCCATTTTCAAATCGTAAAACAATAGAGAGTGGAGGAAAAAACACCTGCTGTAATGCAATGTAAAATAAAAATGTTTAAAAATAACAGAACAAATAAAAAATACAAAACCTCCCGAATGAAAAAAAAACTCATTATAAAATAAAACCTGAAATCACTTCCCAGTTTCATAATATGTCAATAAGAATATGTACATTCATCGATGAAGATTGTATTCTTCAAAAGCGAATGAGGCGGATATTAAGTGGAATATCCGTCACATCCACTGAGCTTTAGCATAAGTTTTCTCGTCAAGCAGGTCAGGTTATTTAAAATTTTAAATGACTGAATGTCATCGCGGAAGATATATACACTATATTGAAGGATCTTAAATTTCTATGAGGTGGGAAACCTTTTATGGTAGTAAACATTTCCCACAATAGGTAACCATGAACGGCAAAACTGCACAGCCAAAAAAGTCGAACACCGCTAGACAAGAGGGAGACAGATGTACTAGTGTGAGAGAGAAGGATATCGCGAAAGTGAGAGGAGGCGAATAAGACGCGGGGTGGCAACATCGCACCGGTGCCGGTTACGTTACTTGCGGGGTAAACAATCGAGGTGATGTGACGGCAAGATGCGCGTGCGTTCCCGGCCATGCACTTCGTTTACTGCATTTTTGTTTTGTGACGTCACTCGTATTCAGGGACAACGATGACACGAAATATTACGTTAAGTAAGACTTAACTACCGTATAATTTCTATATAGTTAGAGTATGATCAATCCGTGAATTCATGTCATTTGTTTTTAATTGATATGATAATTGATATGAGAAATGGTAGCAAGTATTTGGGTATAGAGTTCTTAGCGGCCATCGTATATAAATTCATACTTCCGAATCACGATAGCCAGGTGACCTTAGCAATTAAACGCTTCAACGAACGATTCATTTGTTGCAATTGAATTAAAGCGGTTTGTTTCTTATACCATACTACAACAAATACAATTACTTACAAGTACAATACAATTTTAAGAAACGAGTAAAAAATTTAACCTACGTCACAAGAATCTGGGACAACGACATAGTGCGTGACATAAGCACCGAATGTCGAGCACTTCCGCGATCATCGTTATGGCTGCAAGTTGCATTTTAATAGTCATTACTCGACACTAACATCAAGCAAAATAAGACCTCACAAATTTAAAAATAAGGACCATTTCGGTATGTTTTAACGTATTTTATTGCTACGTGTTAAACGGCGTTATGGCCTTATATTATATTTTTTAGACACGTAAGTCAATTGAATTGTGAAAGCAACCTTATAGTAGTTTAATTTCATATACGTATTATTAGGTGGGGAAATATGCGAGAAATAACAATAACACTATTTTCACTTCCTTGTAAATCTCATTCAGTATCGGAATCATTATAATAGTAGTTAAATTTACATTTAAGAGAGGTTCAGGGTTACCTATGAACATTCTTTCGACATCTAAAAGCATAAAAGGGGAGTGTGGGTGGCGACAACGAACCAATTACCGTTATTTCCTTCTCAGTTTTTAGTCTCAACAAAAACGTGTGCGAGCGAGACGTACAATGCGGTACCACAATGAGTAGTGTATCATCTCCGGTTATCTGCAATATTAAGATGATAAAACAATTACCTTTGACCTGCAGCTATTAACCATTCTCAGATCATATAGCTTTAAAAAAATCCATGAGTCGTATTGACTCATGACAATATACTTATCAAGAAAATGTATTCAATAACAGCCTCCCGTAACTCGTTCAATAACTCAGTATCGTTTTAAATACCTAACATTTGTATCAAACCTAGGACACGAATATATGAACAATAGTAGTATAAATTCAAATTGGTATGCGTTGAGCGCTAGTAGGCACGCGCCGCGAATTGGTGAGGTCAATCGCGCTGCGCGGGCGGCGCATAGGTACAATCGGGGCAATATTGACGGTACTTCAATACCATTATGAAGCGTATTTCATCAACCTAATATTAACAACTATATTTATAGACTATCTTGACTAATGCTTAAATGTCAGGTCTTACGTGTTATTGTTTTTTCTTCTTCTATTAAACTAATTAATATTTAATTAAAATTTTACAGTCTGCCTTCTTTTATGTTTTTAAATTCAAACAAAGTTCCCTGTCCAAACAAAGCTCATTAATAAATATTTCGATTAGGTATGTCTTGTTACATTGTGAATTGTGATCACTCTATTGTTTGCACGCATTCGCAATGTCGTAATCGCATAGAATTAATAAGTTGCTAATCGTTTCGTGGTGAGGTCGACGAACTGCGGTGAAATCAAAGACGAACAACTATCCTTCTTGACAATTATAAACTGTCATTTCTTTTTGACAGGAGATTTCTTTTTTTCATTAAAAAAAAATATTCTTTTAATATTACATATGCTTTTCTTAGTCCTCTGCGACTGACGTGGTCCACGAGACGCCTCATTGCTCATTTCAGCCGCAAATATTGTCATTAGAAAGAATTAGGCAGCTCTTTTATTGTTAGTTCATGGATATTTATTAATTCAAATTAATTTAAATCATCTACAAGTTTTTTTCTACTTTTTCCACAACTAATAGTTGCTCTTTTTATTTTTATCGGACATAGCATACCACGTAGTGGAATAAACCAGCTTATTGGGGCCTGAGTTGCCACTTTACTGCTACTTTAATTTTTAATATAAAATTCAGTAGAAAAACTAGTCATATTGAATAAAAAAGGTTTATCTATTCACTGCCAGAACAACTTTGATACAATATATCAACAAGTGAGTGTTTCGCCTTTTTTACTAGTAAAAGCCGTTTAAATGGACACTGCCTTTTCTCCTGATGAGATGACCTTTACCCTAAAAATTATTAACATAAGGATATTTAGTTAAATATTTATAAAATAAATGAATTACCTTTATGTTATATTTAGCTAATAGTAACGTACTGAAAGCTCTATATCGCTCTAATTTGAAAAATTTTTATTTCTATTGGGTTACTACGTCAGTCGCAGAGGGTTCAGCGAACATATACTAATGGACAATACACGAACATGTACCCTTTCATCCAAATTATGAATGAAACCAACAATGATAATCAAAAATTCAAATGATCAGATCAAAAATTAAATAAGCGTATTCGTACAGCAATCTTTACAATACATTAATATTACAAAGATATTTAAAAGCACCTTTACTCAAGCAATACATTTGACCGATACGGTATATTGTGATAAACAGAACATCAACATCAAAGCGTTAGCAAACATACAGAAGCATGATGGCACCTACTCGTGATGTAAGACAAGATTTTTAATTTCTCTTTGCAGACGGTGAATGAAAATGGAAACAAAACATCTTAGAACGGGGAGCAAGCATCAAGGGTGCATATGCAGGGCGCAGGTAGATGAGGCGACGAGTGCACTACCCAGCTAACGGTAAAGGTTTCCGCGTGCGGTCAACGAACCTCCATCTACTGTACATCTAGAATTTTGAGCATTTGCCCCAGTTTTTTGCGACGGCCATTACGTAAGGACATAAGACTTTCCGGTTAGCAGGTTTTATTGGTGTAATAAAATACGTTATGTATCAATACCAGAGAAAATAATATTTTCATAGCTTTAATTAAATAATACCTAGGTGAATAATCGCGTTGAATGATATAAAGGTTTGAATCAGTGGTTCAAATATAAGCGTAATAATCCAATGGTAGCCTAGAGAGCATGAAGTCTTGTATCTGCAATTCAATAAGATTCAGTGTTAAATGTTGGACACAGTTTCATATTACAACGCGATGTTTCTTGTAAAGCTACTGCGACAAAATAATGCGGAGAGCGGACACCGTGCGCAAGCCGTGCTTACATGAATACAAAAGAGGAACTTGAAAGCTTATAATATCGTACAAGCCGAGCACTACCGCCTACCTACCATAAAGCATCGTGATCATTTTAAACAATGCTTTTACGAGTGCTTTTACAATAATGTAGGTTGTAGTTTTGTACAAAATTTTTGAATTATATATAATGGTAAAGATGCTTTCATATAAAATTGTGTTTATTAATCTAGCAAATGTGCAAACAAAACTTAGTTTTGATTCTTATTGTGTAATGGAAATGTCACGATTTGTAAATAATCAGTATTAAAAAACACGAACAATAATAATATAATATTTTGTTATTTACAAATATTGTATATATTTTCATATTGAGAATTATATGGGTATGGTTACTGCCGGTTCAATGGTGACACGAAATCTTATTTTATGCACTGTTAAGTAAGTGGCACACGGCAAGTACTTCGGAGGCGACTGGATGTAAAGCGTATCGAAGGCTGTATTCATTTGAATAAACTATGAATTCATTTAAGATTCGTTCCGCTAAATATGACATAAGGACTAATTGAATATAAATAAACCTATGGATGCTTGGTTGTGTATTAACAAAAGGTCATCGTCAAAGTCAAAGTTTACATGGATTTTTCTATATTTTTCAACTTAATTGATTATATTACTAAATAATGCATACCAATGGATTTTTTATTACCGGACAATGGTATGGAAACAAGGAGCTGTTTTATGTGTCCCAAAGAGAATTTGTTGGAGGCCATGTATTTGGGATCACGGAGGTTGACGGTGCATAGCTACGTCTTGAATAAGCAATTACAGTTTTAAAAATATATAGGTGTTATACGAGCAATGACTTAGGGTTAAATGATCATAAATCTTAATAGTCAAGTCAGTTAAGCGGCTACTCGCCAATAACAAGTAATCCGTGGTAATTTATGCCACCATACATGCCGTTGTCATTAGAAACTATTTCTGGACTTCGTACGCACTATAAGATCAAAATCTTAGTTATTCTCATAAGAACTACTAAGCTATTGTATATATTATAATATATTACTAACTATTACAACTATTTTCATTATACTTTTATTATATTTCCTGTCCTGTATACCTAAGTGATTAACAACACCATATAACTTATAAACCAAGGCTTTCCCAGCGAATTATTTCTACACGCAACAACGGAAATGTGAATTTTAGAGACTACGCAGGTGTCTTATTTCTTTCTACGTTTACATTTCGTATGGAATTAACATCGTAACCATAGTAACTAACGCCGTAGTAATTTTAAATCGCGTTATTTTACGGCCGAATATGTTGAATATGCGGAACTGGACTACAAGTTAAGGTTTTATAAGGTGAAAGTATAACTTCTTGTTTAAATTTTGGCACTACGTCTGATCGTACTTTCGACGAAAACCCTTTGAATACGCAAAATAGCAATTACACAATAATACGTTACGGTAACCCAGTTACAGTACTTGTAAATTGTTTTGTTGTATACAGGACAGGTATATTGTGTAAAATAGAATAATATAATATAATAAATTTTAACAAGTTTAGTAATATTGTTGAAATATTTATTGAATGGTTATTTTTTAAGTGAATAATACACAAATATATACATATGTGTACACAAAAACAGGAGAAAACTCGTTTTCCGTGAGCTGATGGCCAAAATGAAGGGCCAAGGTGAACAATCCAAAGATGTATGTACTTAACACACCTATCTACATAGACTACATAAACACAGTAGTAATTTAAAGTGACCCTTCCACCATAATAAATGAGACTCTAACAAACCAATTAACTCAATCGAGATGTTTAAATAGTGCATTATAGAAGATAACTGTAAGTTATTTAAAATGCATAGTATTCGTCGCTGCTTTGTGTTTGGCGTAGCAGATGAGGAAGATTAAACGCTCACTTTCTTGCGAATCACGAAGTTATGCTAAGCTTTGAGAACAACTTCAAGGCAAAATGAATTTAACAAAAAAAAAATACAATGCATGTTCATATTCATTACTACCTGTTATGTACTTACGTACTACGGATAACATAACAATAAACAATACTTAAACGTATTTAAAGCATTTATACGTTCGGTTATTATTTCAGTGAATATTAACATTATTTTATATTCCTGTACAGGGAAACCTTTTCTAAACATATGATTATATGACACTATAGTTAAGGAATAAAGACTGTCTTAGGAATAGTTTTTTTTTTGTAATTGTTTTGAAATTCTACTCAAGTTATAACGGACGTTTTCATTCGTAAAAACTGTTTCAAGATCATCGACAACGTAGATGATATAAAATCAAGAGCAATAATAACAATGTATCGAAGCAGGGCTCCTCAGTTATCTTGACCCACATACAGCGCTCTCGTTTGCACTCTCGCTACTAATCTACTGAGTAGCACCCTTATACAATTCCATAAATAACGGATAATATATGTTAGAACAATATATACAAGGGGTAATTATTTCTGCAGCAGGATTTTATATTATTTATTACGAATTAGAACAAAATGCAATATTACCATGTTTACATACGTCACTCAAAAAGGAAAATATAAGTTGTATATTAAGGACAACAATAACAAAATATAATTCACGGTCGCAGCTTTCCTGTTAAAGGATTATATTGGGTCAGTTTGTAAAACCACTTTTTATTCACAGCTTGACGTTAAATCATATGAGCATTATGGAAATCATAATGGTTATTTTTTGAAGATAACTCGTGAAAGGCACTTGTGATTGCCAATTACATATATCCTTATAAAGACCTTGACCTGAAAGGACCAAAACAGGTCAAGGACATGACAAAATGAGTAATGCATCTTTGTGCGCTTTGATAAAAAAATCGGTAAAACCTTTTAAGAAAGAGAGGTTATACAAATAAAAGAATAGGTAAAATTTTGGTAAAAGTCAAAATAATATACTATAACGATAACGAAGTAACAATTAAGATTCTTTATTGATTTATGTTTTTATTACGGATAATAATGTAACAAATAAACTTCAATGGCTTAGTCTTACATAACCTATACTATGAACATATACACCTCAAGCTTCGAGAAAGTTTCTCTTTGATCCAGATATGATGACAATAAGTTAGTTATGAAAGCGCGAAGATAAAATGTAGGTTAAGGACAGTCGAGTAAAACGAGTTCTTTTGCGATCCTTTAAAGCAAATCTAAAAGAAGGTTTAAAGTTTTGTATAAAACCGCATTGTTATTAGATTGTCATTATATTAAATTAAAACTGCAAGACATACAGTGAAACTTTAATAGTTTACAAAGAGTAACTTTCTGCATTCTTTCAACAAATTCAACATTACGAGAAGCGTTAATTTACTTTTATTAATATAAAAATAGACAACATAAAAAAATATTTAAATACTCAATAGGAAATAGTGTAAAAAAGAATAATAATGTAAGGAAATCATTTTCAATGAAACTAATATATTTCACATGTCAATTTGGTTATCTATAGGTTAATTTTATAGTTAAACATCAGAGTGGTAGGTAGGTAGATGGTACATGGTAGTATTGATAAACAAAGATTAAATACTCATTTTTGGGTGAATCTAACATAACCTATCTATATCTCAAAAATATTCTAACAAAAAATATATCAGACTGTTTTTAAATTAGCTATTAGATTTTACATTTAAATTTGGACTAATTAATTATTTTTGTAAATTGTGAAAACAGGTGCCAGGCTAGTGCAACAAAAATACTTAATATACTGCTCAGTTACAGATATAGATGCCACTGCCATTAAAAATATTATCACCATGTAACATTATCTATTTCCAGAAAAATACATAATTTATGTGTTGTATACATTAATGTTTAGTTTTTAGTTAGCATCCCTCTTTATCACTCTTTTTTTACATAGAATAGAAGGGCAAACAAGCTTGCGGGTGGCCTAAGTGGCAACAGTCGCAGCCCATAAACATCCAATCGAGTGATCGCAAAAGAAAATATCTTGTAAAGTGAACTGTGGAAGATTTATATCCTTCTAGATTCTATATGGTGCGGATGGAATGCAGAGTTAGTTTGGCTCGTGCTATGATGGAAAGTGGCAGTGGGGATCAAACCAAATATTTTAGAAGAACACTCTGTTTTTTCTTTTCTCTATTTACCTTTTGCAAAATAACAAATTAGGTAAATCACAAAAGATTTTTCTTGCATACCTTTTTGGCTGCACAAAAATTGTATTGTTAAATTTATGGAGTTTTATTATTAATCCTATATTTCTTTATTCAGTTTAGTACTTATCCAATTTCCATTCAAAAGCAAATCTATACGCAAATTTATTAACACTTAATTTACAATAAAGGAACTGTATTTGTATTTATGTATACAAATTAAAAGGCTTAATCTTAACTAGTTGTATGATAAAATAAGCTTATTTATAATCATTAAGTAATAAGGCATTCACAATTACCTTGTCTACCTAAGGAACAAGTTTTCCATCAGCAATGCAAGATCCCTTTAAGGTTTTTTATTCAAAAGGTATATTTGTTGGTAGCTTTAACCTTCATTATTGAGCAAAATGAATCATATGTAACATTTCCGTTTAAATGCATGCATTAAATGCAATGGCTTTTTTTCAAACAAAACAGAAAATGTAAATATAAATAGCTTTAACTTAAATTATAGTTTGTAAAAACACAATATAACAGATATATATATATACAGAAGTTAAGAAGATATTCATTTAACTAAAAAACAAAGCTTTAATAATTTTAATATAGGTATAGAGAATATGTACATATTTCAGAAAGTATCTACTCTCTACTTACAGCTATCAGACTACCAAGATTGCAATAGGTTGTCGGATAACATGAATAACTTAGTGAAGTTTGGCCATTCCAGGAACAATATTGGCACTACGGTGGATGAAACCTCAAATATTAAGGCCAGGCAGCCAGCAATATCTAACATGAAATGGTGTGGGGAATTGCATTAAATACACAGTGTTTCTGGTAATAATGACAAAGAAAATTTCAAAGTCATTAAATATATCTTTAATTTTGTACAACTTACACAATTTTGTGTAAATATATGAGTATGCATTACTATCAAATAAATTGCAGTTCCACGGAAAGTGTTGTAGCCAACCATACAAATGGGTGAATGAATGTAGACGACGATAGCAACAAGAGCTCTTATAATTACTTGTTGCAGTTTTCTTTTTAAGATGAATTTTTATAAATAATATTTGTCAATTGTGATGAATCAGTCAAATGTTTTTTTTTCAATTTAATATAATATTTACAATAAATTAATAGCTGTTTCTGTCCCAAGTTTATGCATAATGCGTTCATGAAGATATGCAAAATATACATCTACAAAAGTAACGAGTGTATTGAACCCAGCGCAATGTCAGTTTAGTCTAGTATAGGTCAATGCGTCTCTACAGGCGACTGGTCCCTACCGGCGGCAGGTATTTGGTGTAACAAAAATTATCGCGTCTACAATCTATTATAAATAATAAGACAGGGCTAAGGAATTAGTAATATCGTTGCGGGTTGATAGGCGACGCGGAGGGAGACGGGTGCAGGCGCGCGCCGCAGTGTTGAGATGTAACAACGCGTCAGGTGTAAGCGGCGCCGGGCGGCGGGCTGCTTCGGAGTCCGAGGACGAGCGACCTCCACACCCCGGCCCGCCCCGCCGCCCGCACGCACACCCGCTAATCCGCGACAGAATACAACCTGATAACATTCGCGACTGCTACATCAACGTTACGCAAAGTAAATCCACACTACAAAACCACGATAATGAATGACTGTACCGTTCTTCGACATAAACATTCCCACTATCATTAATTAAGTCGCAGTATCGGAACGAACGCAGCATTAAGAATGTAAGTGTAAGAAAGTTATTTCCTCGACCTGGCGAAACTAGTCTTGCGAACGCATTACGGTCCGCGTTACGGCCAGGTGAATTCAAAATGACCTCTATGAGCTAGGGGCTTCTAGTGGCCTCGCTCGACGATTGCGGTGATATTTTATGGGTTAGCAACACGACATGACTCCACTGCTCGAAGTACGATGCCAGGATGACTAACATGCGACTGTCATTTGCAAACTATACTTGTATTCTTCCACTGAAGTCTTTTAAACACTTTGATCGATTTCATTGCCGTATAACAATTAAGGTGAATTTTGTGTAACATCATCACTTAACGATAATTGGACCGTTTGCTCGACGTGAATAATATTGATGATTTTATGTACAAATCAGACCTTTCACTAAAGCGATAGTATATAACAATATTATTACGATAAATCCTCATCTGTAATTGTTATAATATGAAAAGAAAAGTTATATACCTACAACTTCTTTCTCAATGTAAAAGTGACTTACCAAGGCAAAGAAGTTTGTGTGGCAATCCTCGAGACTAGCACCGTTTGTTTGGTGATTTTGATGCGTCATGGTAGTCCAGGGCACTTCATTTTCATATCACAACACTAAAAACAGGTTCAAACTAAAAGAAACCACTCAAAATCTTAAAATCATCACCGACATTTAGTGAAGTTTTCACCTTTCAATGGCGACTGGAAAATGGCGGATGGAGAAACAACAACCCAAGCCGACACTAGCGCTCATAGCGACAAAAAAAGTCAACAGAGAGTATTCGTTCGGAAATAATAAGAATTCCTTTCTACTGTTTAGAGTGTTACTATAAAAGCTGTCCAAAAACATTAATAATAGTGAAAGCTACATTTACAGCGTTACTATTACATATTGTACCATTCCTTTCGTTACAAAATTCTGATCTTGATTAGAGTTTGTTATCGCATTGAGGAAACAACGTCAAAATTTTAAACATCAAATATATGTCAATTGTCCACTGCTATTTTTTATGTATGTAAATTGTATATCTTAGGTTAGGAAAATATTGAGATTTGAAAAGTGGGTACTGAATTACTCTAAGACATAAATCGCAGTTAAAAATCTAAGACAGCTTACAACTAATTTAAAAGTTTAATTACACTAAATTTAAATTACAGTCTTATAATTTTATTATATTCACAATGCTTCGTAATTTAATAATGACAGTTAGTCGAACCAACTTCCAGGTAAATAGTGATCTATTATTGTATTTAATGAAAAAGATGTATTTTTAATAATATATCATGTCTTTTGACAGATGACTTTGATAAGGCATAAACAGAAGAAATTTCCGAAAGCAGACAAAAAATTACAAGCAGCTGCTGAATCACTTGCATCGAGAGGGTACATACAGAGCCATAATATTATAATAATGTTTATTTTGTAGGTGGTATATTATAAATATTTGCTATTATAGGTTTCTTCGTCCCAACAAACCATGGGATCCACCAGTCGATATAGAAAGTATAGTACATAAAATATGTTCCAATTATGGCCTCAATGCTAAATCAGAGTTTGATTCTCTTGAAATCAAATACGAAGTTCTGAAATCCTGCTTTGAGGAAACTGGTCATGGTGTACCAAACTCTTTATTACACACAATTGAAACAGTAGGTATGTGTAACTATATTTTAAGCCTCTGAGCCCTTAATTTTGTTAAAATAATGCATGAATTGTATTTAAAACTTATTTTATAAATTCCAGATAATTTGCAAGACTTTTATAAAACACCAGTCAATGTTTTAACACCATTTGATGCTCTCAAAAAGATGGATCTTCCTAAAAATATGCATGTACAAGAAGACTATGTTAGATTCCATCCAGGTAATTAATTATATGTAATTGTTATACAAGCCAAAGTTATTTGAACCTTTAATTTCTACTAAGTAAGTTTATAGGGTAATGTTTCATAAGATTTTTTTTTTCAGAAAAAGATACTTTATTCAATGGTGCAACTGCCTATCCAAAAAGTTCAACTATAGTCTCCGGTTTGAAAACACGGAAGAAGTATGAAGGTTACACTGCAAAGAGATCATGGCCTTGAAATAATATTTTTATTCTAGAAATAAAATTGATATTGTAGTATAAAATATATATAATAGACTTAAAAATGTTTCACTTCTGATAAAATATTTTAAAACCTTTTCTGTAATCATTGTTCAATGAGTAAACCTGTGGCCTTTAAATTTTCCTGTTATAATATTTTATAATAGTTATGCCTAGTAATGTTACTAGGAACACTTTAGGGTAGGTGAAAAATAATTAATCAGGCGTTACTTTGCGGAAGTCCATTGTTCAAAAACCCAATAATTTAAGAGATTTAGATTTAAGAATTTTGATCACTCGTTTAGTGAATTTACTTTGACAAGATCTCTGTCAGTTAATTTGTTCGGTGGGGGGTTTGGTGGGGTTTGTTGTTTTTAAAAGGGAGGTTTTTTTTTGGCCGGTTCTTCTTTTTTGAACGCTGTTCCTTTGACGTTACGAAGATATTCAAATTTTGAATTGATTACATTTTATCATCATATTTTACAGCTGATTGGTTGTCATTCACTTTATTTTTATAAATGAACAAATATATTTAAAAAAAAACAGATTTAGAATTATTGATATATCCTAAAACAAGTGTCACGTAAGACAATATATGATACAAAAACAAACATTATACGGCAACGTTATAAGTGCGTTAAAATTGACAAATAACAGAAACGAGACTAAAGAACATTATTTTGGCTTGTATAATTATTTTTCAGAGTAGATATTAATCATTGAAGAATCAGCATTAAAAAATATATTCTATAAAGATAACATTGTAATTTGTATAGTCCGCCATATATTGATTCGGTAGGTAACTAAACGCAGAAATAACTATTGCATCGATTTTGTAGCTGATGCTCACATAATCTGTTAAGCTGTCCAAAGCTACTTAGTTAAATGTCAAATGACAGCTGATACACTTAAATACAATTCACATAGTAAATATAGTTTGAAGTGTAACAAAAAATAATTAAATATCAATAAAATATTTCTTAAATGTATTTGCCAAATATATTACACATTTTATAGTATAATGAACTTTATTTTGTTCATATGTCTTGGGTTTATCATTATTTACTCTTGTGTTTCTTGGTAAGTATCACTTCATGTGTGATTGTTTTGTATTTTCTACTTATTGCCTAGTTTTTTGCGAATAATAATTTAAAAAATACTTCGTTCTTAACTGAAGTGGATTTTTCGCTGTGAATACTAAATGAAGTTTCTTTGTTGAGTGCCTACATGTTTTCTTTGATATAAATATATTATTTATAGAAATAATGTAGCAAGGTGAAACCATAATTTGTTAAATATAACATATATTTAATAAATTATGGTAACTTTACAATCTATTGTAATTTTTCTAGGTTGTTACCAGCACTTCTAGCATGGCTATTTAAACGGAAGTATCATATTCAACTAAAGATTGGAAGGATAGCTGTTCTTAAATTGATTTTGCGAGATGTGAGCTTATCGAAAGATGGGTACTCCATTGTAAGTGTTTGTTTCATAAAAAATATTTCAAATCAATTTCGCATCTTTACTGTGTAAGTTTTGGTTCCAGCACATAGATGAAATATCATTCCGAAGTAGTTGCTTTAACTCTGATATCAATAAACTTGTCTCGGTTGTTATAAAGTCATTAAAAGTAACAAATAATGCAGAAGAAAAAAGAAATGCAGTTGTAGAGACCATTTTAAAGCCCTTATTGTCAAAACAAAATTCTTGTTCCCGAGTAGAAAGTTTGGAAACAGAAGACCCTAGACAGATAGAAGATTATCAGAATTTTTCATTTAAACACCAAAAGTTGTTAGACTTTCGAGATAAAAAACTGCCTCCAAGTTTAATCATGTTTGCCCAGGTAAGATGCTCTACTGAATTAAATAATTTATTATATTGATTATTTCTTCACTTTACTTTTTAAAACAACAAGTATTAAAAAAAAATATCTATACTATCTATCTATCTATCTATTTAAAAAAAAATATATTTTTTTTAGTTTATGGGCCTACATATATTCGAAGCATCTATCACAATATACAACTGTGGCAATGACTTGTTTCTTCATACAACAGCATCAGAAATCCATGCAGATGGAGCAGCTGGAGGTCCAGCTAGAGCCTTAGTCTTTTCAGCTAATATAAGCAAAGCTAAGGCTAGAGTTATCTCTGGTCGAAATGCCTTAGCAGAAGTTGCTTGTAATATTCTTGTGGAAGGCACTGTTAAAGCTGATAGCCCTTTAAATGTAGAGGTAGAATTCTGTCAAAACTATGATTGTACAAATTTTCTATTTAATTCTATTTAACATTTGAAATCAGTAGTTTATTCTAAATTGTCACAAAATAGATTATTTTTGAAAAAACTATGTTTATTACTGTAAAAATTAATGCAATTCACTTAAATTAATTATTAAATGATTTAATTTTCAGAAAATACATACAGTTATAACTAATCCTTCAGTGGTGCTACAAGATGATCTATATGAGTTCTTACAAAATAACAAACAACCAAAATTTGTTGTTCCCTCATCTCCCAGTGAAGATCACCTAGCTACACTAATACCTAGACTCTCTCCTGTCATTCCAAAGGTGTTTTATCTTCTCAATTATTCTTTATAATTAAGAATAGGTGTTCTTGAGTGCTTGATGTTTGTTATTCTTCAAGGGTATTTGACCCTTATACTGTTTTAGTTTTTTTGATAGAAACTGTAGTTGATACTCTTTCTATTAACTTGAACTGAATGCTCCTAAGAATTATACCTAGCAGTTTAGTAAACAAAAAAACATGCATTCATTAAAAACAAAAATACATAAAAGGAGTTATTATTAAATTTCTACTTTAAAAACCGCGTTTCTTTTTTCAGATATTTAGCCTCAAGATTGGACCTACAAGTATTGGATGTATTGATAATATCACAAAGACTAAGTTTGAATTATCTTTACAAAGTTTGCAGGTGGGTTGAAATTTATATTGTTTATTAAATTGTTTGTTCTTTTTTTTACTTACAATAATCTTATAGTTAGGTCGATAATTTTTTAAAAATCATATTAATTCTATTAATGACTATTTTTAGGTAAATTCACGATTTAGTGCAGCATCAGTAGTGGTTAGTGCCATGGGAGCTGAGGTTATAAGATTACCCCAAGTGTATGTGGCCTTGCAGGCGGATGGTTTACGGCTGTCCGCCAAAGAAAATACATTAGTATTTCTAAATAAAATCAAGCTGGATGCTAAGGTGAATGAAATATAAGAAAAACTTTTTTTAACCAATGTAAAAAATGTATTTTTTTCTAATTCTTCAAACTCAAATTATGTATCAATGGAGTATTTTTTTAAACGATTGAAATATTCTTTTAATATTTAAAATTAATTGATTTTTGTTTCAGCTTGAAAAAGGCACACTAAATCTCTACCTGATAATTAGTACGTTGAACATCACGTACGAGCATAGCAACGTGTTTCTATGGTATTCCAGTGTCTTGCAACGAATAAAAAAGGCAAAGTCTATGAAATTATCACAATTTACACAAAAATGTAAGATTTTTTCATAGTGGAATTAAATGAGCCTATCATTAATATCATGCCCAGATTTTGGTATCTGTGTATACAGATTTCGAAAAAAAATTACGTTAATTTGACTCGGCTTAGCACATAACCAGGTTGCTCTAATTATTTTATATTCACACTCTTTTCGTAAGCCTTTAATTTTGACGTAAGCATTTTTGGTAGCATGGAATGCTGAAGCGTGGTGGTCTCGAATGTCTCGCAGCTGCGCATTGCAAGGATGCGCGGAGTTGCGAAGCGTATTGATACGCTGTGGCCGCGATATTGCTGCCTTCGGAATTGGATGTAGTGGTCTTAAGGTCAAGTTTGATCAGCTGCTCGATACAACCGGTAAGTATCAAAGACATTTGACCCTGAAGAGGGACATTGACTTTTACTAGTTTACAATTTTCGTACTGAAATCAAATTGTCTTCAATTGGTTTTTCAAATAATTAATTTTGAATGAAATGTAAATCTTTATACTGTTATAAAGTGGTAGCGAAAAAGAATTTGTGTTGTTAATATAAAACTAAGATACCCAATCTTACCGAACCAATCGTATTGAAACAACGTCAAAGTACTGTAAAACTTAATTTTGTTCATGGTTAATCCAATGTCAAAACACATTTTGATTACATTAAAGTTAAACAACTCACCAAAATCACTACACTAACAAATTATTAATGCGACCGGCTAATATTACACTAACACTGTACATCCACCCCTTATTGTCTTTCCAAGAGACCTAATTGAAAAGTTAAACCTGACATGTATGGTATTGCAAATGATTGATTATTTCGTCCATATCTTCAGAAGAAACGTACGCGTGCTGCGGTCGTCAATGGAGCGCGGAGCTGTTGGTGGACGGCGGGTGGGCGGGGGCGGGGCGAGGGGCGGGGCCGACGCGGCGAGCTCATCATTGGGGCTCACACGTGCTCGCTGTGGCACTGGTTAAGTGGGCCTCGCATGCGCCAAGGCATTCGAAGGTAATCAGGAACTTGAATTCGTTAGTAAATTGATTAACCCTTTCTTATATTTGTTTATTTTATAATATCAAATCTACCTTTCTATATACAATCCTTGTTTTCAATCCTTGTAAAAAAGGATTGGAAGTCCCTCCCGTGTTTCTTTTACTTTCCCTTATTTGTGAGGGATATATTACTCCTTGAAGTCGTATTATTTATATATAACGTAAAGATTTATAATAAAGTTATAATTATTTTTATACAACAACGTTATTAAATTGCGTTTAACGGGAGTAAAATTTTAAAAGCACAAATTCGTTTTGCATGGTGCCGTCGTTGTAATCTTGAAAAATGGAACGTCAACAACTGTCAATGAGTCAATGAGTCAAGCAAATTCATCCGTAGATGTACGAAAATTTGATTTTTGTTACACTTGAACTGTATTGTTTGAATATATTTTGATAGTACTAAGGTTAACACAATTTATATTTAAATTAGTCATGGAGCCTGAAACTGTAAATGTTAAGTTGTAATAATTATTTATCGTATTTATATATTTCTATTTAAAAAAATCATCTGTTAATAAAAGTAAACTTATAATTATGTTGTTTATGGAGCAAGACAAGAAAAGTTAAAGTTAGAGATTGAGAAACTCAAGAATGAAAAATGTTAATACTAATAATGATTGCGTTGTTTTATTATTTAATTTCTTTGTGTTGTAGTATGATTGTTTTGTTATATATATATATTTTAAATAAAAGAACTTTAACAGTTTGTAAGTACTTTTAATAAGTAATTAAAAGAAATTTAAAATTAAATCTTCTCTATTACTTATATCGCCTTGCCTGTCTTCATTTCAATGTCATACTGAGTTGAGCATTGTAGTCAAGGCATAAAATCTTAGTGCTAATAAAAGTTGATGGTGGGGTGGTATACCATTATTTCTGAAAATAAACAATAGGATTAGGCTTAATTTATAGATATAAGTTATTAATTTGTTTTCATTTCCTGTACCTTCTTGATTTCACTTTAATGAACGGCATTATTTCCTGTAAAACAGCCTCAACAAATTCCTTACTCATTCGGCATCTGAATACGAATTCAGCGTTATTCAGAGAAATCATAAAGTTTATACGCTGATACTTTTTGAAATCACAAATCTTTCTTGTTCTCCTTCACTGCCATCCGAGTCCGATAACTGAGCTAGCATCTCAAGATCACTGTCACTATCACTTGAAAATAACTGCATTTTAAATACTTTTTAACACGTTCCACGAATATAATACACAAAAAAAGCACCGCAAAAATCGTGAATCGGTCAAAATGGGAAGATCGCAAATTTAGATTGATATATGTCAAAATTCGATCTCTCGAATTCAAAGATAATTTATAGAAAGCATCGATCTGTCATTTCCTTACAAATATCAATCAAAAGTAGCATCGGTCCTCCCAAGGATGGTTTACAAAAAAGGATTGACTATCGAGCCACAATCGGTTATTGAAAAGCAGTTTATGAGAAATGGATTGATATATCAATCTCTATAGTAAAAATTGGTTGGGATTGAGTATAGAAAGCGGCCGTAAGAAGCTATATTATAAGGAAAACAATACAAATGATGTACTATCGATAATTGAGCAATAAGGTCTTGTCAAGAGAGAGAGGAGAAAATACTTTTGATGTATATGATTATATCTGAGTTTCGAATATGTGTTCCAGGTGGAGGCAATGATGGACTGTCTGCGTTTAGAATGGAGCCCTTCGCTCGCGCAATCGATTCTCACTTTTGTAGATTGCATGAACGAATATAGAGGTTCCGAGCAATCGCACAGAGACTCCACAGATACTTCCTATGAAATCACCATGAATGTGGCTCTATCGCACATCAACCTATTTCATATAGTCAGTGATACAGTTTGCCTAATGACTAGGATTGATGCAGTAACATTTGAGAAAAGCAAAATTAAGTCCGGTGCCGTAGTTTCTGGACTGAAGATGGCTGAGATCGTTCCCTTTCAAGGTAATACTTGTATAAGTAACTATATAATATGACAATTCAAGTTATTTGTGTGAAGAATTTTGATTTTTAAGAAAGCTAGGAAGGATTTAGGGGATAAGTCAACGAAAGTTAATGTATATATACTCAATTTAATTTCACTTAGCGCTTTCTTATTCTGACCTCACAAACATATTTTATTATATTAAGTAATAGTTTACAAGTCAATTAAATTAATTTACTTATTTCTTTCACTAATATTCGTCGTATGAAAAAGTTTACGCGTGTACTTTTCTTATTTTTTTTTAACTCAAGTAACTTTATGGTCTCTTAGTTAGAACTGTAAATTCCAATTTATTATATTATATAATATCTAATTCTATATTCATAAAATCCATGAATTATTTCGCAGGCAACGTTCACTGTCATCGAAGTGATGAAATACAATCATCATTCTTCCACGTTAAGTTAGCAAGGATTGAACGCGTTCCGAACATAGAACGCAATTGCGTGCTGCTAGACTTCCAATTCTTAGAAAATGTCGAGTTTGAATGGAGCCCCAATTTACATCTAAAGATTTTAACATTTATTCGAGCGTTTAGAGGATTCAGAAATGAAATTAAAGAAAGAAGAGAAATCATTGATGTACCGCGAAAGAAAGAGATGGCGAAGGACTGGAGAGTGTCGTTTAAGACTGAAACCAATTTAGGATTAGCCTTGTCCAAAGACAACAGTATGGTGTTTGCAACAGGTAAGTTACAAGTTAAAGCAGGGAACGGCTTGTTATAAAATTTTAATTACCTGATATTTCTATTCTATATACTTTTTACCGCAAAACTCTTTAAGAATTTTATAATAGTGGAAATACCTGACGTGGTAATTACAATATTTTTATGATAATTTTAGACGATATGACGATAGCATATGACCACGAGATAGGCCTGTCAATAGTTTGGAGTCAGCTGAAGATGATTTTGAATGGAGACGATATAGTTACTGCGGAAGGATACTCCCAGGAACGTGTATCTGATGATCCAGATATACGAATTGAAAGGAAGGCTAATGACGGCTTTGTGCTTTCATGGAATAAAGTTTGGTGAGGATTATTCAACTTTTAAGTTTTAAGAGCAAAGGGGCCTCGTCTTAGTTTTAAGTAATTTTAAAGGCAAATTGTCAAAACTTTATGAAAATTATATAGATTTGTCCCATTTTAATCTAAAATGAATCAGTGATTTTGTCTAATAAAGAGATATTTTAAGAATTTTTAGATACAAATATGTACTTTTAAACAAATCTTTGACAACATAAAAACATTATTAAAAGTGGATGGAAATTAGTTTTTATTAATTTTGTTATGTCAGCGTTTGTAATATAATTATTACTATAATAACATATTTTATTTTAAGTGAAAAGGTATATTTCATGAATTATTTACCATCAATTGATTACTATTACAATATTATTTTTATTTAGTTTTTTTTTTGGCGATAAATAATTTAAAATATGGTGCAGGGCCGTTAATATTGAATCAATACGCATGATTTTCCCGTACAAGCATCGATTTGCTGAAGCCGTCCAAGGAGACTTTGTATCACTTTTCAAATGGATTAAACACGTACATGGAATAAAGAAGAAACCGTTTACGCTGGATAGTCCCTTGCCCAGCGACTTACACATAAAGGTATGATGCCTTTTAGACTAATATCTCGTGCATTCGTTAAGGAGTTGTACTATTAGAATCTTGTATATATACTAATATACAAACTAAAACAAGTGGCGCTATCTCATAACTACTCATGGCAAACCCCAATAGCGGGGTATTAACACTTGACTCAACCTCATTCTATTAATTATTTTGGATACTTAATGGTCCTATCAAAAATATATTTTTGAGCTGTATGAACAAGATTGGAGCATTAATGAAAAATGTTGTACGAGAAATTTGCATTTTAGGCAACAATTAGTCATATATATATATATATATATAAAACCACTTGTGTGTATATATAAAACCCCTTGTTGCTTAAAAAGGACAAATAGTTAAGGATTTAATTTTCCGTATATATATAATTTACTGTAACCGGAGGAATTATGGATGTTACTTTTTAGATCGATGAAATACTTATTGAAATGAGTGATGACCCATTCGAAGTCAAACTTAGAGATAACTACGAGTTACTTGAGGATGAATACAAGGAGAGTCAAAAGCGTAGGACTATGTTGGATGCGAAGGTCAGAAATGATTTATTACATTTTTATAAACAAAATAAAAATAAATCATCAATATAAAATATATTAAAAATTATTTTGCAAAAAACTTATTTTTTTAAAAGAATTACAGTTGTAAATAATCTATATATTAGCCCAGAGAATATGATATTAGATATAAAAAATAAGAGCTGTTTTCCAATTTGTAGGTGCAAGAACTATGCAAGCCCCATCTGTTTCTGCCAGCCGGTAAAGTGGAGGAACTCTACTCAGCGCTCCGGCAAAAGGACGCTCAGATCTACGTGCAAAGATGTAGGGCTGCGCCCCCGCCGCGGAGTCGCCTCGTGGCCTGCTGCCTTTCCGGCTTCTCGTTGTTGGCACTCGCTGACCCATCGATGCATGGCGCCCAGAATGCGACGCAGAGGCTGCGGGAGATCGATGCTGATAGGTGGGGCAGTTACAATTTTTAACCTTAACCTTTTTAAAGTACCCGCGACTCCGTTGGTCTGTGTTGTATATCTGTAAAGAAAGTGAACAAAATGAACATTTATTTATTAAACTAATTAATATCTTAATAACTGTTGAATGTAATTTCTAACAGCGCCATCTATCTATCATCTATATATGAGATATAATTTTTGATATTTCCTCAAAAATATTTGATGAACGTGTCCCGCGAAAATATGAAGTCTAATCTTGGTTAAGTTTGGTCCATCTTGCAAAAAAAACCTGCCACTGAGAGATCCTTACATTTTTGAGCCACGCTCTCAATTAAGAATTGCTCGGCAAAATACACCCATCAAAGGAAGCTATTGACATGAACCGTGTAAAATAAGCAATAAAATTAATTTGAGACTTTCTTAAACCACAGTCCCTGGCCGGAAGAGGGCATTGAGTTCAGTACCCTGTGGTGCCGAATGATAAACGTATCTGTTGTGCTTTGGCAACTGCGCCTGCGCGACTTCCCGCAGCCATTGCTAAGCATGAGTGAAATGCGGCTCTGGGGCACCATGCTGGCTGCGGAGGAATCTGCTCCTCCTAGAGGTACACGTCAATTTTTCAACAGTTCTAATTTATTTGATAAATAATAATATTTTATTTTTAATGTTTTTTTGTTTCATTCAGCTGTGCGCACAGTAGTGATAGACCAAGGGGCCCCGTGGGGTGAATTTCAACTAGAACGTAGCATGATGCCACTCAAGTGGTATTATGATCTGTGCTGCGAGATGACGGAATATAGTTACGCTTTTGGACCTTGCTGGGAACCTGTTATTGCCCATTGTAATCTAGGTAAATAAAAACTCTTTACAAATTTTCATTATTGCACTAATTGTATTTCGTCATGTGATATGCAGTATGTGACTCGGCTGAGATCCAATGTTTTTGCAATACAATAATTGATTAAGTTTTATTTAAAAATTGATTAAATTTTATTTAAAAAATAGGATAGAATTTTATTAAAAAATTGATTAAATTTTATTACAAAATGATAAAAGTTTATTTAAAAATGTATACTCCATGATCATACGCTTTTATTTGAATTTATTTCATTATTTTCAATGCTATATACAAAAACAGACCTAAAGATGAACTGAGTGTTATAACATAAAATCAAAAAGTAGCGAGACTTATACTTTCGTGTATTCGATATTGGTAATTAAAATATTTTGGTGTCGATAGCTTTCGACCAAGTTTCGCGGCCGTCCTTGGATCCATCCGCACCCTTGACCTGGTGGGACAAAGTACGCCTTCTCTTCCACGGACGACTTACACTCAACTGCAGTAAATTCACGTGTCTACTCCATGTCTCTCTTGACCCTTACAACACCACGGAGGAGATGGAGGTCACTTGGAGTGATCTGGTGTTAGACTGGACTAATGGTACGTGTCAGTGAGACCTAACTAAAATACTCACCTGTTGCTTTCCACACTGTAAAAAAGACAGAAATTAGGGACGACACACTACTTTAAAAGTGGGTAATTAGACTGATTATTTTCTTAGAATGAGGCTTGCTAAGACCAAAATTTTTTGATCATATTTGCTTGAAATGACATTACTTAAAAATTCTTCCGATTTGTTACAGTTTGAATAGATACCAAACAAAACAATAAATTTGTGGTGTTTTTTTATCTTTACTAAAACTTGAAATGAATGTGTTTGAACACGCTAACCTTAGCACGTTCTTGTTCGATATGTATTTATATAACGTAAAACCACTTGTTACAGGTAAGCTGGGATTCCTTGGTGAGCTGAAGGTGTTCGTTCGGACTGCCAGCAAATACGACGATTGTCGTGTGCTACGTGTGCCCGGATTGCGCCTGAGTATCAAACTGGGCTGGCAGTGTGTGGGCGATCCGCGCGACCACCACGCCGTAGCTCCTTGTGCACCTACACGCCTGCCAGAATATTCTAGCAATCAGGTTGGTACAATCATTTGTACAAAATCCCAATAGACCAATATACAAGCAATACTCCGCGAAAACCCCACAACCACTCGACGCACGCCTCTACGAATAGCGTTGTCAACAACCTGATGATGCTCCGGTATCGGAGCGAAACGTGTGTCGAGTGGTTGTGGGGTTTTCGTGGAGTATTGCTTGTATTGGGATTTTGTACTATGGACGTCCGCAAAGTAACGCCTGATTCTGTTAATTAGAATAATTTGTGAAAATAACGCTCAGGATACACTCCAAATGCTCTTTACTAGTAAATCATCGCCAATTTAGTTTATTTACAGGTTATTTTTTGTACATTTAAACATTAGTTGTGATCTTAAAATAATTAGAAATTGTAAGTTCTAATTGGAAGTTTTTCAAAGAATATCATGGTTACAGATGATCGTTCTTTCAGGAACACGATTCTTACAGAGCTTTCCGTTCACAAGGTTTGGACCTCCATTTGAGTATGGACACGAAACCGATGGAGGGCGATGGGCCGGTTTTGCTGTTATATGGCAGTACGCTTAGGTGCGTTTGTTAATCAAATATAATTTATATATACTATTTCATAAAAAGGAGCCAAGAAATTATTAAAGATGGAATAAAAAAAAATTTTCAGGTGGTTTGAAAGTCTAAAGCTGATTCTTTCCGGTACGACTCGACCCACTCGCCGTGGTCGTGTATTCAAGAATATGAAGCCAAGAAAACCTCAACTATCGCGTCATTACAGAAATGTTGCCGTCTCTCTCACTTTGCACAACTTACAGGTATACAGACAATTTCCTTACGACTTGTATAAAGAAGAATTTCACGCTATAAAATAGCTATAATAATCTAATAATGTTTCCTAAGTCTTTTGTAACAGATTTATTTTTAATTCAATCGACCTTAAGCTGATTTAGAAACAATTTTACTACGGTATAGTAATTATAATATCGTACAAAAAACATACATTTTAAGTATATTTTTGTACGATATTATAATTCCCATGTAAGCTCTTTGCAAACCTGCTTAAATATGCAAACTGTCTAATAAGCTGTTGCTGGTGTTTAGGTGTTTTACTGGTCATCATCATCAATGCAGCGGGGCATAGAGATGTTAGGCGTACGTGTAACGTGTGGTTCTCGCCACCGCTTGTCACTTGTACCCGGCTCTGATTCACTGATACGACGCGCACGTGCAGTCTGGGCTACTATGTACATGAATTGCGACCTTAATGACGTGGAGATATGGCTCAAAACGCCAGCGCAACAGGCCCACGAGGAAAAGGATGGTGAAGAGGTATGTGAGAAAATTATGTTGCGTACGCAAATTTTTGTTACATTCCGACCAAATCGTATTTTGCTTTGTATTTTGTACTTTATGTATCTATAAAAACAATTGAATGTATAGATTAAAATGGCAAACCTTTTTTCAGAGAGACATGCTCTGCCCTCCTGCGATGGAGAAATGTTATTGTCTGTCCGTACGCCGCGTGTCATACGGGCGCGAAGCCAGCGGGGCGGGTTCGACGCCTGCGCCTACGCATCGGCTTGCAGTACACGACCTACGTGGAGCCTGGACCAAGCTTAACCGGGATCTTGCATTTGCACTTATTGATACTTATATCAAGACACAGGTATGAATTTATGATTTTATCATGCTTATGTTAATGATATAGTATGTGCCATATTACGAGTCGAAGAAATGTGCCTGCGAAAGGTGCCGTTTTGGTGAACTTTAATTTTGTCAAAAAATGGGGCACGATAATAGCCAAATGGACTTATATTTATACCGTATTATATCAAGGTTGACCTGTAAGACTAAATGTTTTCTTTTATGGATTGCAGCAACTAAAGAAAAATCTGTCAACCAAAGCCTTAAAGGAAGAAGAAAAGCCGACAACGTCGCCTAAGCATCAACGAGATTCGGACGTTGTATCGCCGCCACCTGCCTCGGCACAGGTATGTTTTACACTGTGTTTATCAATGCAGATTAAATGTTGAAATCTATATAAAAAAATATTTTTGAATTTGCGTGCTTTGTATATCCAAAAGTTTATTCTTATGCTAAAGTGATTAACAAAACATTCGTAAGAAATAAAATCTGAAATTTATATCTTAGACTAGTGTTGATTGGCAAGAAATAATTATCTCACACGGTCTTAATACTATTAAGACCGCTACGAAGTACTTAATATACGAGATTAAAAACTTATATTTTCGCGAGTGATTTGGTAACTGAATTTATACATGCGCTTAGGGCGGCAGCGGTGGAAGCGGGTCGTGCGCAGAAGGCATGTTAGCGGCGTTAGTAGCAGAGGCTGGTGAGGCAGGGGGCGAAGCACCCGTCGTGTTCAGCGACGAGTTGGCTGGGGCTGAGGGCGACGCCCCGCCCCCACATCCGCCACATCTCCGGCATGTGCTGGATGATGAGACTGCGCATACTGCGTGTCTCAGTAAGTCCATAATTATATTCTGTGTTAACTAACTAAGTTCTCTCTCCTCTTCCGGCGATCTTAACGGCGTCTTAAATACAAATTAACAGAAATTTTGAAATAATCGCTTTTAATCGTTGCACTTAAGGATTTGCAAATAAAATTTTGTTTTGGAACATATGCATCGATAATGTATATTTTATTTAAATGATTTTGTTATAATACATTAAAAAAACTCATGTTATTTTACGTATTTTAGTTGAATTAGTAAACTCCCAAGTGGTGCTAAAAGGCTGCGAGACTCGCGGCTACGTGATACTTTGCGCGGCACGAGCGGAGGTACGCCAACGTGTACGTCGAGCGCCCGCGGCTACGGCCTGGAGCGGCGCCCTGTCCGCTATGCAGTACTATGCTACGGTCAGCGCGGCGGACCGAGATCAGCTGGACGGTATTTGATAGTCACTTATTCGGGCGATTATGATAAAACTACCAATAGTGTTTTACATTTTTTTCAATTTTAATCCTATAACTCTAACTGTTTTGCGAGTGTTATACTATGAACGTGATCATTTAATTACCCGCATGATTTCGTCAAAACATCAAGTAATTGAGTAAATTACTCGAAATAAAGTACCGATTGCCTGTATTATAAATTAACGAATAAGAAAAGAGATCTTTAAAACAATTATATATTTCAGAAAACATTCAGTGGGTGTCCGTAGAGGAGATTGAAGAGAGATGGGCCGGTGCGGAAATCAGTACGTTGCCGGACGTGCCGCGACTCGTTGGCAGCGGACACTCGGCCGGTGGTGTCATTGGACGCACGGTCGGCCCCTCTGCCGACACTGGCTTGGCTCAGGTATACAACTATTAGAAATGAAATTTGACCGTATAGAGGTAGTTTATGGAAAAAGAAGGTAGTTGGATTGGATCAGATCGTATTCGAGTTTAAAGAAGTTTCATTAAATGTGACTCTCGCGTTGGTAAACAACACAAATATGTTACCTGATATGACAGTACGGTATCAAACGCAACTCGTAAATGTGTATCGGTATAAGTAAATATATTTTAGTCAAAAAAAAAGATTTTTTCCTGCTGATCTAAGTGGAGTTTTAGTTGGGATATTTTAATGATCTTCGATTCCAGTTGCAAAGGATAGTGTCTCGCTGCGCGTGCGAGTTCTACTACGTGTCGCAAGAAAGCGAGAGCAGTACCAACACAGGGGCTGGATGGGCCTCGGCCCCTGAGCCATACGACTCTTTCACCCTCATGCATCACGACCTTGATGTCTGCACTAATTCATTACAGGTAACAATTTCAAAACTGAACACAAAATTTTGTATGTTGTTAGCTGTTTGTAAAGTTGCCATACATCGTAGGACAAAATTTTTCATTTAAATTCTTAAGTAGAATAATTAATCATGTTGATATCACTATAATATGAACAGGATCAGTAAATTTGGTCTAAATTATTGACACTTATAAGAAAATGTTTTATCGTTATGTTATAATTTTCAGTATGCAATGTTGCTGGATGTGATAAACAATGTAGTGCTTCACGTTGAGCCTGAAAGACGTCGAGCTTTAGAACGGCGCGCGCGCATGCGTTTCCAGCTGCAATTGCATCGCGACACAGATCCTAGACATCTCATACATAAATTGCAAACACAGGTAAATTATAATAATAATCTATATGAAAAACGGTTCTTCGAGAAACGTCCCTTAGTTATGTATAATCAGTTAAATAAATGTAACATTGTCTTTCTTTTAAATTAGTATTTTATATTATGTTTTCCATTAATCAGGTGAGAGAGACATTGGCCCGGCTCCGTCGATTAGAAAAGGAATATTACTTGAAGAATCGCTCCATAACGGGTAACGACCCTATTGCTCTGGCTGAGTTGAAGAGTTTGGATGATCAGGTAGGGTTTCTGGATAAATAGAAATTCTGACGTAAATCTATACATGTATTAATAACCAGATACTATGAATCGTATATATATCTAATCTTTTATATTATCAAATTTTCATAAATTAACGGTTAATTTGAAAATTTTGGTAAAATAGGACAAATATAATTTAACAGTTCTCAGTGTAGTAATTTACTTGTAGGTAAATGAATGCAAAGAGACAGCATGGTCTCTCGGCGAAGAACTCGATGCAATGGTTCGTGCTTGGCGAGAGGCGGGTTGCGCGACGCGTGCGCCTGCGCCGCGGTCGCCGCATGCGCCGCCGCATCGCTATAATGAGATTTGCTTCAAGTCTGCCCGCTGGAGACTCACTGATGCGGATGGGCAGCTAGGCATTGCCGATCTGCTGCTAACCAATTTCTTGTAAGTTAAATCTATGGTATTGTATATTATAAAAAAAAATTATTTCTATTATTCACTTTGTCTCTTGACTTTGACTTTCAGGTACACGAAAACGTCGCGTTCTGATGACTCCGTGGAGCATCAACTAGAGTTGGGATATGTACGAGTTACGAATCTTCTGCCGAATGAACCATTCCCCGAGGTATGTATGACTCTTAATTGAGATAAATATCAAATGCAGATGTAAAATAAATGTAAAAAAAAAGGATCTCTCCGGCGGGGAATCGAACCCCGGTCTCCCGCGTGACAGGCGGGGATACTGACCACTATACTACCGAAGATTGTGACTACGTTGGCAAAATTAGGGGTAGGTTTCTACGCAAAAATAATTATTTTAAAATAGAATGTTCCCAACCGGAAGAAGTAATATTTTTATATAGTTTTTCTAGTTCTACTCTTGATATAATGTCGTTTTTATATTATTATGAAAATTTATTTCGTGATGTCGCCGATTCCAAATTGATAATGGTATTGATGATATCAATTTGACTATTGTATTATCAAGAAACTTATAATTATACTAATAAGCACAGATATACTTATATTAAGAATGGGAAAACCTTTTCAAGGCTTCATTGCAGCATCAGTTCGGATGAAATTTGAACAAAAAATAGATGCGCTAATTCTATTGTAATAAAAATTCAAAAGACTATAGTTTTGTAAGCGTGGTTGTTGACATCCTTTATAAAAGTTTTTTAATTCATCAACGATCATGAATACGCAATTGTAAAATGTAAAATAAAAACTCAAAGCAAATCAATATATTATTTTTAGGTCCTTGTACCTCAAGCAGCCTCTGGTCGCGCACCATTGGCTCGCCGCGCGGCGTTACGTGTCTTTTGCCGCGACCGACCACCAGTGGGTGGTATATCTGTGAAAGAACATTTTGAAGTCAATATTGTGCCTATTCGGATTGGTATGTTTGTTTTATTATTTGTGAGTTGTAATTAATTATCTAGATGTGTTGTTCATGAATGTTTGAAATAAATATAGATTTCTTCCAATATTTAAAGACCACTTGTTTTGTGTAGTGGAGTAAAAATGTCTAAGCACACACATGTAAAAAAAATAAAAAAGTTCTCTCCGGCGGGGAATCGAACCCCGGTCTCCCGCGTGACAGGCGGGGATACTGACCACTATACTACCGAAGATGTGGGAGCGCTTGCGAAAAAGTGGATAAAAATATAAAACCAACTATTGTATTATTTTTAAATCCATAGGCATGACGAAGAAATTCTTCAACACAATGTTGAAGTTCTGCTTCCCGGAACGTGATCCAGATGCCATGGAGGATGGCGAAGAAGAGACAGGTGAAGGTGCGTCAGGGCGAAATAGCGGTACGCTCGTCTCGAAGAAGTCGCGAAAAAAGAATAAGGATTCCAACTCCAACTTCTACGTTAAGAGAGATAAGAAGGATAAAGATGATGTCGAGAAAATGAAGGTGTGTTTACTCATTGGCGTCTTTTTTAAGGTTCTGCATCCAGAGGGTAAAAATGGGACCAAAATACTGGGTCACCATTGTTCATCAATCACCAGGCTGTCTCATGAAAAAAAAACAGAATTAAATTAATATCTAATGGGGCTTTCGAATTCTTTAATTTAATAGTCTATAGATTAGATTAAACAAAACAGTACCTACTCATATACTGTAGCAGCTGTCGATTAGAAATGTATCACTTCTTTTCCGCCTTGTCCACTATTTTAATTAAAGAGAATGAAGGTTTCATTCCCACTTTATGAACTGTAAAGAGATAAAAAACATTTTCGTACAAGTGTGCCTACAATAAATATATTTCGACTGTTGAATGTAGGAGCGCGCAGAGAAGAACAAACTGTTCATCTACATAAAGATCCCGGAAGTGCCGGTGCGAGTGTCGTACAAAGGCAGCAAGGAGAAGAATTTGGAAGACGTGCGAGACCTGCCGCTGCTACTGCCCACGCTGGAGTACCACAATGTCACCTGGACCTGGCTGGATTTGCTGCTCGCTACGAAGAACGATACACGACGGTTAGGAAATTCATTTTTGACCGTTTTAATTATTATGTCTTAGATATTGTCTTTATATATACACTCAATCTGTGTTGGTCTTATTTGAAAATAGTATATATGTATATTTTAAAATGATTGAGCGAGGCATAACTTCTTTCTATTACATTTACATTTTTTTTAATTTTAAGATTTGAATTCGAAATTAAATTTATGCATGAGAACCCGTAGGGAACAGTCTATATTCTTGACGACCCAGATGGTGCAGTGGTAACCATGCTGGACTGCTCAACAGAGGGTACCAGATTGGATCTAGGGATAGTGTGAACATTTTTGATGAGCGTAACTGCCAGTATTGTGTGGGTGTTATTTACTGATATTCTTTTTTTACCAATTGTGTTAGAACCCATAATACCTATATATAGCTTACCTTAGGGTTAACTGACCGTGTTAAAAATGTTACTGTGTCCCGATATATTAGTACTACACATATAAAACATAGCTGTCTAATATAAAACCCCTTCCGCGAACTTTGTCTAGTATAAAAATGAGTATATATATAACTATGAAGATCAACAGTATATACTCATAATCCTGATATGCACGAAAGTCGTTGCTAACTTCTCGATACGAATCATTTCAATTGATTTTCTGTTTGTATCATTAAAAACATATAATTAATTGAATCAGGCGTTGCTTTGCGGAAGTCCATAATTCAAAATCCCAATAGACCAGTATGAAAACAGTACTCCGCGAAAAACCCACAACCACTCGACGCGTCATCGAACGCTGTTCGTAGAGGACACATCTCCTGATGATGCTCCGGTGTCGGAGCGAAATGTGCGTCGAGCGGTTGTGGGTTTTTCGCGGAGTACTGCTTTCATACTGGTCTATTGGGATTTTCATTAAAAACATGTTTGTTATTAGGGTGTTGCTATCACAAGCGATAAGGCAGAAGTTACAGCTGCATAGGCGCGCTCCAGCTGCCCCAGAACCTCTGGAGGAAGATAAGGCCAGATTACTTCTTGGCGATAGAACTGTAAGTACATATTGAGTGCGATCCCTGATCCAACGACGTGACACTGAGTTTTCATGGATCACTTTTCAAATGAATTATATAAAAGTGAGGAATAAATTCATTAATTAATTAATAACATCTAAATACCTTTTAAAATACATCATAACACGTTATATTGGTCTTGTAGAGTAACAATAAATTATCTAAATCTTCAGTCATCGAAAATAAGTTCGTTTGCTCGAACGTCATTCAAATTCATAATGAGACATTTGTGCATTCTTAAAATAAGGGTCTCCTCCGAGGCAGGAAAGAGGAATTATAGTAAGATAAAATGTTAATATGTGTTTAAGTTTATAACATAATATATAAATGTTATCAAAACTCATTTATGATTGTAAGTAGCGAAGTATTTTGAAATTTTTTTCGGGTAACGAATGCCGCAGGCTTGATAAGCGAGGTGTAACTGCAAAGTGCCATCTACGACTGTTCTGTCAAGAGCGGATCGAAGAAAAATTAGATAAACTTCGTAACATTTCAATTAAATTAAAAATGTGAAAAAAGCTAGTTAATATTTTGTTTACTTGTACTAGCAGATATATGTTATGTGATATGTTCGGGTTTATTCTTAGTTATCCTATTTAATATTTTTTTAAAGGTGGCGGAAAACAAACCGCAGAAGAAGAGTGTTCCCAGCGTGTTTAAATTCTCCAAATCATAGCGAAAGCTTGATTAATTATCGCTCTCACTAAATTCCATGTACGATGACTGCATTATTAATTAGGTATACATTAATAAGAATCAATGCGCTTAATTCTAATGCCAACTAACATTTGATATATGTAATATCACGTAGAGAATACATTCGGTTTTTCTTTAATCCGAAAGGTGTTTATTATTTAAGTTCTGCTTTGGTGAAACAACAATTGCAATACACTTTTACGTAAGACAAGACAGTATTTAATTATTATTTTTTTTATTTTTTTAAGACAGTATCATTACAAAAAACAAAAGCCTCGAAATGTCTACTGAAAAAAAAAATCGCTAACCGCGGTTAATTCACTTATTTTACCGAGCGCTTTCTTATAGTTTAAGTCTAGAGCGTTGTATGCAGTGGCTCCGTTACTATTGTTAAGTAAATTATTAATGCAACGAAATTTCAACCATGTGATGTTTTACAGCTCTAGTGTGAAAACACTGAAAATAATTGGAAATATGCAGATTAAATGTAAGAAAAATAAGCAATCTCATTACATTTTGGTAAAACTTATAAATATCGTCATAAAGGAGCAGTATTTTAACCTTAGAGTCAAATAGTAATATGATACTTTTAAGGATTGTAAACATCAAGTATTTTGATATAAAATAAGTTAATTATCTTATTACATATGATTTGAGTTGTATTATTAAACTGAACAAGTATTTCAATCCAATATTTAATGATTATTAATTTGTTAATTAAGTAGCTTATTAGGGTGATCCCTAATAGTGACGCACAAATAGCCTCGGAGGCTCTAATTATAAGGAAAATTAAGAAATGACTTATGTAATTACACTTAATAGAATTGATTCGTATGAATATATGCATAACAGTAATTGGAAATGACTCAATGAATGGGTTAATATTTTATTTGTCCAACAAATTGTTAAGATGCCTTAAAATTTGTTTAAGTGAAAAGTGAACATTTTATTTTGAATCTTGTGTCAGTATTATTAATTTATATATTTTTAATTTCAGTTTAATGAAAGAAAAGACATTGACAAAACATTTATCTACATTTCAGTTGTAGCGTCGTACACAATACCTCTTTATATAATCGTATTACATTGAAGTACCAATGCATTTGTAACTGTTCAGTTATATTAATTAAAATGAAGAGCGATCGGTGCTTTTTGCCAAAACATAAGTGTGATGACAGTTGTATATTCCTTTTGCAAATTATTTTTTTGCAAGACTTCGTTGTTTGTTTCGGTCTGTTAAAAATTGCTAGCCTTAAATTGTTTGATTATTCAAAATAAGATAAACGGTTCTTATATTATACGATAAAGCGTCAAAAACTCTTTACCCATATGAATTTAGGTGTAAATGTGTAATGAAGACTTATCAAAGACACTATTACCTAAATAGGTAGTTATATTTAGTGTTTTTATGCAATATTACAATAGTGGAATCGTATATTTTTCATGTTATTATATCTAATATATTCCTATTATATGCGATAATTGTTGATCAATATGTAGCTATAAGAAGAATTTTGTATGCACTTAGTATTTTTATAATTGTTGTGAGGAAATAAATAAAATATGTAAACGTTTTGTTTTTATTTTGAATATCATGAAGATATAATTTTAACGAAACATATTGGAAATTGTCATGACTTTCCGTGGCTTGGACACTATGGGCTAATGTATCCTTCTATTGTAGATGCAAATCTCCAAAATATACGTAAAAAACATTAAAATATATTTCTTTTACCATACCAAATAAAACCTACTATAGTAGCCGTAGATATTATTAATGTATTTATGATTCTGTCATATGTAAATAGAATTATTTTTACTGTGGCAGGCTGATTTCTAACTATCCTAAGTTATCGAGCACACGTTAGCTTTTTTCTGAAGTTTTTAATTTCAGATCCATGAGATATGTTCTTAATTTCCTTGTTGTTCCATTATTCGTCTTAAAATATGTCGTCATTAAGACTTGCAATAATTAAATAAATCATTCGTCTCAAATGCATCATCATTATTTTATTATAAATTCATCGTGATGAATACATGATATACTAAGCCCATTGCCAATAATTCAATTGAGATAATTAAGAAATTTTTTATGTAGGAAATCGATACATAAGACTGATTTACACTTAAATATGTTTAAAGTTTACTTATTTCTTCTTTGAACAGCAACAAACGTGCAGGAGTCTCATGATGAGGATCGCGAGTGTGTTGCCGGGCATTTTAATAATTGCTACTGTTCGAAATGCTACGACGGGTAGCTGATGCTTCATAGTGGTGCATCATGTACCTGTACTGAAGTTACGCTAAGGTTTTAAGGAAAGGTACGAAAATAAGTTTTCTTTTAACCATTGAGTTGTCACTATTTGTGATATTGCCTTCTGAGTTTACTCACTGCGGTCGTCTTGAACGTCGCCTGTCGCGCTCGCAAGTCGTCAGTCGCGCGCCTTACTCAGTTAAAGCCTATTCGCCGCGGGGAGCGTACGTCGCAAAGCCGCGAATTTACGAACGTAAACTCGAAACGAAACATGAGGACGAATTATATAATTTTATTTAAATAAGTGTCTGTGTTGTGTTGTGACTTGGTGGTTAATTAACGATGGCCTTGCTTTTGTGCATTTTTATTTGCGCCGTTGCCGGTGCCATGGGCTTCAATGTGGACATCCCATCCAGGGTAGTTTACACAGGAAACTATAAGTCCATGTTCGGTTTTACTGTTCAATCTCACGTGGATGGCGACAGAAAAATGTAAGTTTTTTGTATTAAATTACTACTAATTGCTTAATTTCGCGCTAAAACTTTGAATGCTATTAACTTACCGGTTTTGTAGTTCTACAAATATATAAACCTTGAAAATCTTAAGTGAAAAATTGAGCATAAATTTACTTAAGGCCTTAAGAGGAAATAAAAAGTATTTACGATCAATGTTATACCTCATACATGGTCATATGAAGGTTGAGATTACGAACGCGAGCGAATCGCAGTTTATCATAATGACATCATCGTTCAAGAAATACATAAGTGCGATTTTTAGCACGAATTCTATCGAAGCTATAAAACCAATTTGAGTTTTACTGCGAATTAATTATAAAGCTATATCATTGAATCTAAGATAGGTATTGACAATAAGTAGTGTTGATAGCAGGACCCGACGACTAAAATTAGTTTTAACGTTTTCCTGTTGAAGTACCTATTTGTTTTAAAATATAGGCATGAATAAATAATATTAAAATTTAATTATTAAAGTCCATTAGCTATGTTTATTGCTTTTTTCTGTTTCTTTAGGCAGATTGAAATTGTTGACAATTTGGCTGCCTTATTATTTCTACGTCTGCAATTTTGTTTATTCAATTCTGTGTAATGGTGTAAGACAAAACCACAATGCGCACTGCATTCCTATTTGAAACGTGATACCTATCGTTATTCGTGATTATAAGTCTATTGGGAGTTTGATAGGTGCCTGAGATATTAGTCTCTATACCCGTTGATTGGAAAGAGAGATTATTTTATAATACAAATCAAAATTATCTATATGCTTTGATTCCTACATTTTTAAGAGTTTTTGAACTCGCCTAATTTATCCATACAAGAGGCAGAATTTTGTGTATGTGTGTGTGTTTCACACATATTTTTTTTCCGAAATTTCCGAATCCGAAATATTTACGTTTTCACCGAATCGAACCCAGGACTTTATACCACCACTATACAGTTGAGCTTAGCAAATAGTTATTGTCTAACTACAAATTTCGAGCCACTGATTCAAATTAAGACAATTTTTATTATTAAGATTGTATTTTTTCGGCTTATTTAGTCTGAACATTCTACGGATTCAGACAATTTCTATGTGTAGCATCACACATAGAAATTGTACGAACTAAGTCATACTTTTTAGATAACTATACCAAGTTAGAAAACATCAATATAGCCTATAGATAAAAAATTTCGATACACTATTGTCGAATTGTATGTTTCACAATATAAACCTTTGCGATATTTGAGAACAGCGCTAATATTTTTTTGTTACTATAAGCTATCAATTGCTTAACCATCTTGTCAAGGACATATTGTTTGAAGACAAAAGAAATTCACATAAACTGACTCCATTAGTGTCATTTATTAGTTTTTCTTGACGCATACACAATAGGATGCAAAAATTTGGACGTGGAACCGGAAACAGGACTGTCATATGCGCACCACATGTGCACGCGCAGACCGCACGCCCTTTTTAGCTTTTTTTATAATTTACTCGTGAACGGGGCTATTTTTGTAAGGGCGACGCTTTCTTGATTTACGATCAGATACAACGACCTCTGTTCTGTGGTTGGCGTTGCTGCCGCCGCGGCTTCCACTTTGAGAAAAAATTATATTGTAATTAGATTGTTACAGATAAACAAGTATACTACGTTCGACAATACCATCAGTAATATAGGCATAGTTATTTTCCTAAGTGCTTGCATCGGTTTCACCGATATTGCTCCCATAGCTGAAATAATTACCTTTTGAGTTTCTTACCTATAAACCCAAATAGTAATATACAAATTATATTCAACATGTAGCCTTTCTTATGTTAGTCTTTACATACTTTTTATATCATACAGTTTTAAATCTATTCCTCGTCATCCGAAATCAAATAAAACAAAATCGAATTTTTCAACAACTTAATTACCAAAATTGATCTTTTCTTGAATCTGTGCATCATTTTTCATCTCGACATGGGTACAAATCCATCGTTGAGGCTGTGAGGGCATTTACGTTACGTACCATTAACATTTTGTATCCAACAAGTGTATAGCTAATGGTAGAGATAAGTAATGAGTGTGGACGTCTCTCTAGCCGCGCTCGGATGGACTTTTTATCAATCATTTATTGATGTCGACCTGTCGGAATGTAGGTTGGAGTGTTTATGTGATTTATGATCGTTACTTAGCTATATTAACGCCAGATGTATTGGTTAATAATGTAAATTTTGAAAATCCCACAGATTATACTGTAAAGGGATTAAAACCGAAGTTAGTTTGTAAATATCTATTGTTTAAATCGTAATCAGTATAAACATAAAATCGGCGCAGGCGCCGTCATAACTGGGTTGATAACCCGTGACATGCGCTATCTCCTAAACCGCAGCTTTTGTTCACCATTACATTATCTCATCCGGCTTCTTATCCTATTTTAGGTTAAAAATTATCCTGATTTAATATATCTATACTATTTTGATATATAGCCACCCATTATAGCCGAAAATTCATGTCCAAAAATCTTGCTCATCTAATTACAGCTCTATAGTTTTACACAGTCAAAAACATACTCTCACTCAATATCTATTATGATTGTCACGGATTGGAACATATGTTATACTCCTTATGAATTAGTTTCTCGATATAAAACGGTATTGATATAATTTCAGGTGTAATGCCGTAGACAAATCGCAAGATAATAAGATTGTAACGTTTGTTTACAACTCTACCAGCGCCTATTGCATTGTCTCAATCGTCAGAACCGTTATTACTGTTACAATGTACCTATATCTTTTACTTTATCAAAGTAGAGATCTAATAATACTAATGGAAGCCCACAAAATTTGTCCCTTATAAGAAAGATTAGAACAGAAAAAAGATTTAGGGCATTTTTTTAATACTAGCTTGTAAAATAAATCGTATGAATTCACAAAAGGTGCTAAAGAGATGTATTTCATATAGCAATAAATATAATATAAATACGAAAAAACCGTTTTTAAGGTACTATTGTACGAAAGTTAGGCATCTAGAAAGTAATGTACCAAAAGTTTTAGACTCTTAAATTTGATAAAATAGTCCTCATACTTATAACAATTATTTATATTGTATGATGTTTGAAATATTTCAAATGCTTCAAATTTACCTACGTTAAATAGTAATTCGTTCTATGAAGTCAAATTCAACTCAGCGGCTGATTTAAAGGCAAGTTCTATAATTGAGTTTCTATAACTAAGGAACAATATTTAGACATAGTTTTTAACTGTGTAAATTTAACCAATAGTTAAATTTGGTGTAATGTTTTATATATATATATATATTTTTTTATAAAATAAGGGGCAGACAACTTACGGGTGGCCTAAGTGGCAACAACCGCAGCCCATAAACATCTTTTATTAATATTATGCTATTATTAAATAATCAATATACTATATTTTTGAGAGTATCTAAGATGTACGGCACGACTGCGCCGGCGCACGATCCATGACCTCAATACGAATATGGCGCTAGCAGACGGCCTCACTACCATAGTTCTGTAGTCACTTGACGTCATTATATATGTAGGTAATAGTAGAATACCAACCAAGTACCAATTTCATATATTTTAAATGTATGAAAAAATCTTGAATGATGGTTTAAAATATACATATAATAATAACAAAATATCTAAATACACGTAGTTTGTCGCAGTAGCGGTTAATTATAATGACTTTGATAAGATAAATATGACTTTTTAAGTCGACAGCATTTTTTTATCTTTAATTAAACACCGACATTTACCCAATGTCTTTTAATCAGTAATAAAATTAAACATACTTAAAACGATATGCAAATTTCATATTCGAAAGTAAAATTTAATCTGGAGCGATATTGCCCAATTAATCTTTCAGCAATATTTAAAATGTTGTCAAAACTTGTCCTACTGACATTTAAAATGAGCTGGTAAAAGGTGTGGGAATATAGATCGATACGTGAGCGATATTAACCAAATGCAACACTTTCTATACTTAATCAATATTTCAATGTTGGTTTAATTAAAGATAACACTTTTATTATAACATACTAAATTTCTCTAAATTATTTTAATGATGATTTGTTTTCTACCTGTATTTTACCTTAATTACAGGATAAACCGCATTGCTGGTGTAAAAATAATGTTGTTTCGTGAAATTTCCCCGAACGGCGCAACAATGACCCATAATCTTAATATATCGAATCCAATTTAGGTCAGGGAGGCTGTACGCAGAACTTACAACCTCATACAAAATGAAAATATGGCATTGTTCTGGCATTGACCTTAATGTCATTTTAAGGTCTATTTTGAGCTTCGGCGAATTGTGACCACAGACATAAATGCAGTCACCAATATCCAGTATTGGTCGAGGCTAAATTATGAGTAATGATTTATAAATGACGTGTTTATTCGATACATTTAGGTTGATCCTAATGTCTTAGTGTTCTTATCCAAAGAAATTAAAAACTCGGAAAAGAGTTAGCCTTCATTAGATTCATTCGAAGCTCGAACATATAGATTTACCATATTTTTGTTGCTTATTTTGTACAGAAATGCTATTCGACAGTTTTATGTCCATAATTCTGTGTAGTTCCAAGTGAATATCCGAAGGAATACTCTAGTATTCCCATTAAATACACTTGCTTGTCATCTATTCGATATTCTTAAATAATCTTGGCTGCACTATAACAGACACAAGGGAACAGGAAGGGTTCCCTTGCTGCTTACTTAACTGCGTAGCTAAAAGGATCCCGAGATCGAGCCCAACAAAATTGGTGACGGGACACCCCAAACACAAGGAGTCTGAACTAAGTTATTTCATTCCGTGTCAATATCGTCGTCGTCTTCGCTAGAATGTTCTTATTCTCAGTTATAAGTAGTTTTAGATACTGTTATATTTAGGAATTTAAATTAGTTTTGAATAATTAAGTTCGAAGAAAGAAGATAGTCTTTAATCGCTCAATAGTAATCCGCGGTGTACATAAACCGTGGCTCGGTTTCCATGCCTGGATACAGTAATTATAATCAAAAGTTTTGTTTTCTTGTGAAAAATAAATTTTTAAAAATCTGACCACCGTAAAGTGGAAGACGATCGGAACGTAAAAACGTTTGGTAGAAACAGGAGGATTCGAGGACTGTTTCAGATTTATTTAGCATAAAAATAGTGTTGCTTCTCTATCTCCTAAATACCTAATATTAATGTATCATGAATATGTTATTGACCTAAATATTAATGAAACGAAATTAATTAATGTAGTAGACACATTCAACTCAAGTTCAATGTCACTCACAATTAGTTAATTAGTGACACAATGCAGTTGTTAATTTAGTGTGGTGTATTTCATTATTTTACTTAGCTGGTTAAATTTACACTACACTAGCCGATAGGAATAAGTTACTTATAGGTATGTATTGTAACTCAAACTGTAACACAACATTTATACCGTTGTCTAAAACGGTTAAGTTAAAGCTAAACAAAGTATTATCTTTATTGGATTCATAAGTCATACATAGTTTGAAATTAAGTATAAAGCGGAACTATTGTAAGCCCGATGTGAGTCAAAACTTGCGTCAAGGTGCGCAGGTGATTGCAGATGACTGACTCACCTGTTGGTCATCGATTTATCATGTTTTGTCAACACAGGTTGAAGATATCATTTAAAATATAATATTTCCTATTAGACTTGATCGTAATTATATTCGTATTTGTTTTATATTTATTGCGACTATCGTCACGTGTTATAATAAAGAGACGGATTCCTAAATTGTTTTTTAGTACGTCGATTAAACTGTTGATGAAGATATTATTAAAACGTGACGTGTGTCCTGAAAGAATTCACTCATGAGGCATTAGACCGCCAAATGCTGTAAATAAAGAAAATATTAGCGAAAAATTGTAAAAAGATACGACCATAAGGTCATAGACACGTTATATATATATATTATTATTAAAACAAGATTTTTGTTTGTAATCATAAATGTACATACAATTGTAACTATTTTATTCTTGCGTGCTTAACAAAGAAATCTATGTTTTCCAAGTGAATGCTTTATAATTTTTTTCACAAACAGTTATTGATATTACCTACTGTAATATTTTTCAAGGCTTTCTAATTACTGTTTAAGTCAATGTTATTGAACTATGAATAATTAATGGTAAGATTTAAGTACATGGATACTAACCAAATGGAAAAACATAAAGCCAAAAAATATTTATTTGACTATTTGGTTAAATTAAATATTTTTTTACTAAATTTACTGTTCCACTTAAATTATGTTTTGCATATGTAACGGACACTTGTCATTCTTAAGTTTTACAAGACTGTTTTTTGGCAAAAAACGGCGATTCGGCGTGTGAAGAACGAATAAAATTAAAATTCGCAAAAGGCGCACGTACGATTCGCAAAAGATGACCGACCGATATCCTTAGTTTATTAAAAACAATGGGCGGACACAATTCCCGGTTTGGTCGCCAGATGGCGCCTCGGGAGTTTGTTTGCGTTTGTATGCGCGTGCGCACCTCACACGGATGTGACGCGCCGGAAACACCATAATTTGAAATATAATTGTTTTTTAAACGTTATCAACGCTCATATAGGGTGTTATGAACGCATGGAACCGCATGTTTAACCTTAATGAATATTGTATTTCTTTCTATTAAAATAAAGTAGAGAAAAAGAAAACAAGAACTTATTCAATAAGTCGACAATCTAAAATTATTTTATTACGGGTCTACATAATATGCTTACGCCTTAAACATGATAATTATTTAATACCACAAATTATATAGTTAATAGATAACACGGGGTTAGGAATAGTAAACATCGTCAACCCATTTTCAATTAACAAACATAATTATCTTTAAAAGTATTAGTGATAATTTGTTAAATGTTTTCTTAATCTAATTATTGTTTATTTACAAGTTCATATCGTGGTCCAGTTCTGACGTAAAGTTGAGTGCTAAGTTAAAATTTTTTTTGTTTATAAGATTTTTAGTATAAAAGATAAATAATAAATATACTCGTAAAACATAATGTATGAAACAATAAATAGGTTAATAATTGTCTTTTCTAACAATATTCTACAATTAAATGTTTTAATGAAACATGATTGACCGCTTCTAACAATTATGTGATTTTCAATAGACTAATTGACGCAGTAACCGTGGAACCGGTTACTGACCATGTGGTGACTCGTGGGCGCAATGATGACGTCATCCCATTCACCAATATTGACCGCAGTTTGTCATAGCTTCGATGTATTTTATATGATGAATAGTAGTATGTATGAAATTCCTTTTTTTAACATCAAAAGTCAGCAAAACTTATTGTATTGTTTTGTTTATTGTATAATCTAGCATCTATCTAGATTTACTCTTTTATTAATCTCTGAACCCCACCTTCAGTGGTTCTATTAGAAATTTGATAATATATTTTATGACAGACAAACATCGGTGCGATTCAAATGGGAGATTTTTGTAACAAATATTTGACACTAATGTTTTGTATTTGGACGTGTTTGCTTATGATGATCACAATCCATAATAATATTAATAATGTATTAATATAAATAATCTTACAATAATATTCATTAATTTATGCCATGCATGTGATGAATCTTACTAATAATTATCTCATCTCAATTCAAGTGTAAATCACGTTTCCAGTGTTATTACCATCGTATGAATCAGGTGATTCATCAAATTGAGTTGACTTGATATAACTGGGCGTGACTCTTCTTACAATATTACAATAATAATTTTATTCTGAGAATAATTGCAGCAAGGTGCCCACGCGCATGACATAACGCCATATGGTTTTAGCCGTGACTACAGTTTGGCTAATATTGGCAAAGACAATTGACACAACAGTGCACATAAAGTTGAAATATTAAACATATCCATTTCCATTTTACCACAAATAAAATAGTTCTCTATTTACATATAATATTATTAGGGCCAGTATTAAAATATAATAAATAAAGACAAACTCTACCTTTATATTATTATGTTACATGTTTTTTACATTTGAGATTTGTTTTGACTACACCCAGCTTACACTTGTATAACCAAGCACTATCTCAGCTTCTGTGCTGGTGGTCGTGAAACCGGAGCATCGAAATTCGATACTTCATCACGATTTATGCTCTATTTGACCTCAGCCTCGCAAAGGTCTATGGGAATTTAATGACCCGTCCGTCATAAAGTGGTTGACTCCATATTACATGGTTATTTATAACTTAATGTAGTTGAGATGGTTTTAACAGTTGCGTCAATAGGCAATTTATGTTGACCAGCTGTATTGTTATTTAACTTATCTCTGTTATCTAAAATTTTGAACCTATTATATATACATACTGGATTTGTGATCTATTTGACTATTTAGTTATATGTAGGCGATGAGCGTTGAATAGCAATGTTAATATAAAGAATTCTAAATTATTTTTCGATGTTATTCAATCAAGGAGTTTTATTAAAGTGTGTGCAGTACTCTTGTCAATCAAAGACTTATACTTTTTTACGTACAATATGTATCATTTTAATTTTATAAACCATAATAAATAATAAAGCAATCGAAAGACTAAAGTTTCTATGTTAAATACTATAATATCAATGTCCAAACCCATCATCGTGAAGAAGTATGTAAGCTGCTTTTCTTAACATTTGTGCAAACAGAAATACGATGTTATTTAACAATATTACGTAGCGTTACTAATAAAAACTGCAAGGCCGAGTAATGTTTATGTGTGACTCAGTCTGTATTCCTGCCAAAAAGTTATTTTTTGGTATTATGACATATCATTTAATCTTATGGCTTTAATTACGTCACCTTTTCATAAATTTGCATATATTACATGGTCAGTTAGAGTTTGAACAAAAATTCGGGCTTTAATGATTTTGTTGTTAAGGTAGTTTAATATATATAACCTAACTTTTTAGGATGATACCTGCACTTTTATTTGGATTGCCACTTTTTACACTTATCAAATATTGTTTGCTTTGCTGAGTGTACTCGTTTTATATAATTTTTAACAATATAAATTTACATTTTTTGTCTCAGTTAGATAGCTTTCTAGGCGAGAGACTGACTGAGATCCTATTATTTTTGCATACTTTACTGCCTGGACATCATCGAACGATAAATCTTGCTAGTTGATATTCTGATTTATAATTGGTGGAAATAAGAAAACACGCTTATTGGGATTGAGCAGAATGCTAACGTGCCTAACGAAAGATAATTACAACATTTTCGAAACACACTATTATACAGTGTTGAATTTTTACAGAATAATAAACAACGGATCATCACGGCACGGATCCACCGACAAAATTAGACTGTTACGCTATCAACAATCGACTTATAAACATTAGAGATACAGGAAGGCTCTTGATGCTGCATGGTTATATTTGACCTTGTTATAATGCTTAGGGGCAGTGTTTTTCGTTAGCTTCGTATTATTCGATTTTCAAGTTTGAGGTGCATTCGAATGTTCACTGCGTTTGATTACTCGTATAATGCTAAGTTTAATTTCTTTATTTCCTAGGAGTATTTTAATCGTCGTAAAACTATACTTAACGATACAACTTAGAAAAAACACTTCAACAACAAAGTCATTTATCTAATGAGTGCTTCATATCATTAACATCTTATATGTCATCCACTATTTGTATCAACATTTTGAATATATGTCAAAAATTGTTAACATATATGATGCACATTAATAAGTTATACTTTCTTTGATGACACCTGTTATCGAGGTGTTTTGCACCTTTCACTGTAAAACAAAGCTCTTTAAGATCTGTATCCACTACTAATTTAAGCTATGGCAAAGCTATAGTAAAGCTCTATTCTACAAGGCACTAAATATAGTATTTCTAAAAGTACAACCAAAATACAAAGCTTACAGCTATTAATTACTGTCAGCTGGTAGATAATAGAGAAAATATAGCGTGTAGAGCCACCCTTGGCAGGGGTAAAATATCACTGTATTTCCCCCTTTGAAATTATGATGACGTGTCTGGATTGTAGATGTATTATATTAGACGGTAAGATTACGGATAGATTATGCGTTTTGTTTTTTTTTTTGTTTTTATAACGTACATATAAATAAAACTATAAAATTACTCTCACCTATAAAACCAAATAGAACACGTTAACTAGCATTTCGTCGCGACGTCTTCTGCATTAATAAAGGTCTTGCAAAATTAATAGATGCTCCGCTTCTATTGAACGAAGTGTTGTTTTTCTGGAATAATATGGTAAGGTTCAGGGGGGCCTATGCCGCAGACTACTGTACATTATGTTTAGTTAATTTAGATTAAGACGTATAATTTAAATTATTAAGTAAAATAATTGTTATTATAAGTCAAAGTATAACAGAAATAAAGGCATTGTGCTCATTTTGTTATAATTTTCCGTAGTAGCTAGTAGCATATTAAATCTCCTCCTGGATGTTTAGTCTAGAACGCATTTGACTCGGACTATTTGCGTCTTTTGTTGGCGCTAATAGGTGAGAATTTCAACCATTTCCTTCTAGGCTCATTTCCACGTGTTACATTATGGCAGTTTCCACTTTCTCTGCGCACATTATTTGCTTTATTTTGTATATGAAGTTTATTTTTGCTTTGCTAGCTAAATTACAAACAACTTTTCATTAGATATAATGAAAGAATTTTAAA